>CM053772.1:37917919-37946783 GCA_028658325.1 Potorous gilbertii
GAGTATTGTTCTTGCTACTAGGAAATAAGAAATACAGGTAATGGGGAATAGAAAGTTATCTGGCCCTACAGCACAAAAGAAAAGATGGGGTAAAGGAAGGAAGGGATGATAGAAGAGAGGGCAGATTGGTGATATGGGTAATTAGAATGTCCAGTGTATTGGGGAGGGGGGAGGGCACAAATGGGGAGAAAATTTTGGAACCCAAAATTTTGTGAAAATGAATGTAAAAAGTTAAATAAATTTATTTCAAATAAAAAAAAATAAAAAAAAAATATACTTCAAAAAAAAAAAAGAAAATATGGTCTTTCAATGAAATAGAGGACTTTCAAGCATTCTTGATGAAAAGACCAGAGCTGAAAAGAAAATTTGACTTTCAAACACAAGAATTAGAAGAAGCATGAAAAAGTAAACAGCAAGGAGAAGTCATAAGGGAATTACCAAAGATGAACTGTTTACATTCCTATATAGAAAGACAATAGTTGTAACTCCGGAAATTTGTCAGTATCTGGGTAGTTGGTGGGATTACACACACACATACACAAAGGCACACACATGTACACATGTGTGCGCATACATACACACATGTGCACACACAGAGATAGAGAGTACAGAATGAATTGAATAGGAAGGGCTCATATCTTAAAAGAAATCAAGGTAAATGGTGAGAAAGAAATGTAGTGGGAGGAGAGAGGGTGAAATGGAATGGGGCAAATTATATCTCATAGAAGAGGCAAGCAGGAGACTTTTTAGTGGAGGGAAAAAGATATGAGCTGAGAAAAAAAAACATGAATTTTACTCTCATCACATTCGACTATTACTAACCTATCTTACAATACAGGAAATCGAGGGAGAAGGAGATAAGCAGGGTGGGGGGGGGAATGATGGAAGGGAGGGTAATGGGAGGAGGGAGCAATTTGAAGTCAACACTCTTGGGGAGGGACAGGATCAAAAGAGAGAATAGCAACAATGGGTGGCAGGATAGGAGGGAGGGAAATATAGTTTGTCTTACACAACACAACTATTATGGAAATCATTGGCAAAAACTACACAGGTATGTCGTATATTGAATTGCCTGCCTTCCCAAAGGGAAGGGAGGGAAGAGAGGGATGGGGACAAGTTGGAACTAAAAGTTTTAGGAACAAATATCGAGTATTCTTCTTGCTGCTAGGAAATAAGAAATACAGGTAATGAGGAATGGAAAGTTATCTGGCTCTACAGGACAGAAGAGAAGATGGGAACAAGAGAAGGGAGGGATGAAAGAAGAGAGGGCAGATTTGTGATAGGGGAAATTAGAATGCTCAGTGCACTGGGGTGGCGGGAGGGGAAGAAATGAGGAGAAAATTTTGGAACCCATAATTTTGTGTAAATGAATGTAAAAATAAAATTAAACATAATAAAAAAAAATAAACTAACTCAAATGGCAAAAGAGACCCAAAAGTCAATGAGGAGAAAATACTTAAAAAAGTGGAATTAGCCAAATGGAAAAGGAGGTTCAAAAGCTCACTGAAGAAAATAGTTCTCTTAAAATTAGAATGGAACAGATGGAGGCTAATGACTTTCTGAGAAACCAAGAAATTACAAAACAAAACCAAAAGAATGAAAAAATAGAAGACAATGTGAAATATCTCATTGAAAAAACAACTGAACTGGAAACTAGATCCAGGAGAGACAATTTAAAAATTATGGGACTACCTGAAAGCTATGATCAGAAAAAGAGCCTATAAATCATCTTTCATGAAATTATGATGGAAAAGTGCACTGACATTCTAGAATCAGAGGGTAAAATACATATTGAAAGAATCCACCATTCACTTCCTGAAAGAGATCCAAAAAGAAAAACTCCTAGGGATATTGTAGCCAAATTCCAGAGTTATCAGGTCAAGGAGAAAATATTGCAAGCAACCACACAGAAACAATTTGAGTATTGTGGAAATACAATCAGTATCACACAAGACCTAGAAGCTTCTGCATTAAGGAACCAAAGGTCTTGATATATGACATTCCAGAAGTCAAAGGAACTAGGATTAAAATCAAGAGCCACCTACTCAGCAAAACTGAGTATAATACTTCAGGGGGAAAAATGCTCCTTCAATGAAATAGAAGACTTTGAAGTATTCTTGATGAAAAGACTAGAGCTGAATATAAAATCTGACTTTCAAACACAAGAATCAAGAGAAGAATGAAAAGGCAAACAGGAAATAAAAATCATAAGGGACTTACTAAAATTAAACTATTTACATTTCTCCATGAAATGAAAATATTTGTAACTCTTGAAACTTTTCTCAGTATTTGGGTAGTTGGAGGGATCATACACACACACGCATACATACATATATATATATATATATATATATATATATATATAGAGAGAGAGAGAGAGAGAGAGAGAGAGAGAGAGAAGGCATAGGGTGAGTTGAATAGAAAGTGATGATATCTAAAAAAATAAAATTAAAATGTGACAGAGGAATATATTGGGAAGAATAAAGGAGAAATAGAATGGGGAAAATTATCTCTCATAAAAGAGGCAAGAAAAACGTTGTCAATGGAAAGGAAAAGGGAGGAGGTGAGAGGGAAAAAATGAAGCCTACCCTCATCATATTTGGCTTAAGGAGGGAATAAAATGGACCCTGAATTTGGTATGAAAATCTGTCTTATACTACAAGAAAGTAGGGGAGAAGGGAATAAGTGAGGGGGGAGATGATAGAAGGGAGGGCAAATGGCAGAAGGGAGTAACAAAACATACTCACTTTAGGGGAGGAACAAGGGCTAAAGAGAGAATAGAATAAATAGGAGGAGTGATAAGACAGAGGGAAATATAATTAGTCTTTCACAACACGTCTGTTATGGAAGTCTTTAGCAAAACTACACACACACAAACACACACACACACACACACACACACACACACACACACATATATATATATATATATATATATAAAGTGCTTTCCTTCTCAGTTGGGATGTGTGGAGAGGGAGGAAGGGAGAGAAGTTGGAACTCAAAGTTTAAGGAATTAATTTTGAGAATTGTTTTTGCATCCAACTTGGAAATAAGAAATGCGGGTAATTAGGTACAGAAATCTATCTTGCCCCACAAGATAAGGGAGAAGACCGAGATAAGGGAAGGGAGGGGTGTGATAGAAAGGAGGGTGTGATAGAAGGGAGGACAGATTTGGGGAAAGGATAATCAGAATGCATAGTGTTTCAGAGTGGAGGAAGTGAGAGATAGGAAGAAAATTTGGAACTCAAAATCTTGTGGAAAGGAATGTTGAAAACTAAAAATATTTTTTCTTAAAAAGAAGTATACTTCTTTCTAGAATTTCACAGAAGTACAACCTAAATTATAGTTCTCATTTCTTGTCTAGACTCTTAATTAAAGAATAGAAATGTGGGAATGAAGCATTCTGATGATACCATTTGCATACAGAGAGAAAAGACTAAGAAATATTTTCTTTCCTGAAGTATTTTAGCTTATCCCATGGAGGAGATATTCTGTTGAAATTTTATCCTGAGCAACCTTCTTCAGAAACTTTGACTAGCATCTTCAGATAACTCAGTGGAGGGACTGTATTTTCAATATTAAAAAAGGTTGGTGGTTTCTGTTGATTGTTAGAGGTGATTCTAAATGTAATCAATGTTTTTACAACAAAATGGTATTGAAAAATTAGATGTAACTTTGCATTGTTTGATGAACTGCTTGTAAGAGGAATCTATTAAAGCCTTTTTGAAAATAGGAAACTTAACAGAGAGTTACTAATGCAAGCTTAAGGGGGAAATTTGTTTTCTTTCACATATTTAATGAATTGAATTTGGTCTCAGAGATAGTTTATTAATTGAGTGCTTGTCCATTTCTATCATTTCATGTTAAAATGTTAGAACATTCCCCTTTGATTGCCTTACAAGCATAGATAAAAATTACCAAGCTAATGAGATAAGCCACATTCGAAAAGTAATGAGATTATTGGCATTTTTCTTTTTTGTAGAAAACTATACAATCTACTTGAACCCACCAAAAAGTATACCAGTTTCCTTATGATATTTTGATAAACTTCATTTTGCTAAATTTATCTTGTAGCTGAGAATTAAAAGGTAAATATATTTGGGCAAGATCTTGAAGTTCCAGATGAGTTTTATTAATTTTAAGGGGATAGACCTCCAGAGGACCTTGAACCTAGAAGAGCCATCCTGTTGTAAAGCCACTCTAAGAACTGAGGGTAACCGGAAGAAGGAAAAAAAAAGCATTCATGACACAGGTTCAGTTTCTGCAGTCTTGGAACTGAGAGCTAGACTTCCATGTGCAAAACAATTAAATGAGCTTTGATAGACTAAAGAGGATATAAAGAGCAGTAATATCTAATATATTGGAAAAAGAAAAAAAAAGCAACCAAATAGTAAAGTGTTTTAAATCCCAAAGAGAGGATTATCTTTTATCTTAAATGTAAAAGGCAGACCTTGATCCTTATCACCAAAGTAGAGATATGGGCAGACCTATGCTTAGGCAGCTGAGTAGAGGGTGAATTGAAAAGGAGAGAGGATCTTTTACAATAAACCAGGAAAGCAACTATGAGTTTCCGAACTAGGGTGGTGATTATATTAGTGAAGAGAGGGAAACATATGCAAGAAATGTTGTGAAAAAAATGCTCAAAATCACTATTGATTAGAGAGATGCCAATCAAAACAACTCTGAGGTACCACATCACATTCATCAGATTGGCTAATGTGACAAACCAGATAAATGTTGGAGAAGATGGGGGAGAGTTGGCACACTAATTCATTGTTGGTGGAGCTGTGGGCTCCAACCATTCTAGAGAGTAATTTGGAACTATGCCCAAAGGACTATAAAAATGTGCATACCCTTTGACCCAGCAATATCATTTCTATGACAATATCCCAAAGACATCGTACAAGTGGTAAAAGGACCCACAAATACAAAAATCTTTATAGCATCTCTTTTTGTGCTGACCAAGAATCAGAAATTGGCATTGTGCATAGTAACAGCCAGTGTGTGATGACTGACTTTGATAGACTTAGCCCTTCTCAGCAATGCAAGGATCTAAAACAGTTCCAAAGGATTTATGATGCAAAATGCCATCCACGTCCAGAGAAAGAACTATGGGATCAGAATGCAGAATGAAGTAGATTATTTTCTTTTCTTTTTTGTTTTGTTTTGTTTTTTTTCTCTTGGATTCTTCCATTCATTATAATTCTTCTAGGCAACATGACTAATGTGAAAGTGTATGTAAAGCCTATATCAGATTTCATGCCATCTTCAGAATGGGGCAGATGGGGAGAAAATTTAAAATTTATGGAAGTGAATGTTGAAAAATAAAAATAAATAAACCAATAAAAAATAAAGTGAAGAGAAAGAAATTTTATGAAGTTAGAAATGACAGCACTCGGATATGTGGGATGAGCAAGGAAGGATAACACACATGCTATAAACCTAGATGGCTGACAAAATGATCCTGTCCTTGACAGAAAAAAAGAATGTTGGGAAAATGCAAAAGTTTTGGGAAAAACTTCGTGAGTGCAGGTTTGGACATATTTAGTTTGAGATTCCTATGGAACATCTAAGTCAAAATGCTCAAAAAGGATTTGGTGATGGGGAAGTTGTACTTATGAGGAAGATCAGTGTGGAGAGCTTGGAGTCATCTGCATAGAGATAATGTTTGAACACATTAACTTGTAAAAATGATAATGAATATTTTGACAATCATTTATTAGGGTTCCACTATATGTCAGGCATTACACTCAGTGGTAAGGATGCAAAACAAGAAAGACACTTCCTCTGTTTTCAAGAAACTTATATTCTAATAGGAGAAATTAACATATATTGAGAAATCTACACATCCTGGAAGCTAGGTGGCACAGTGGACACAACACTAAGTCTGAAATTTAAAAGACCTAAATTCAGATCTAGGCTCAGGCACTGGCTGTGTGACTTAGAACAATTCACGTAAGCTCTTTTTGCCTCAGTTTTCTATAATATAAAATAGAAATAATAATAGCACATATCTCCTAGGGTTATTATGAGGTCTAAGTAAGATAATTTTAAATTACCTACCTCAATTTCTGGCACGTAGCAAGAGGTATGACAGTTTTAGTTACCATCATCCTCATCATCATATCATCATTTAGAAGACAATATATGGAGAGATTTCTTTTGGGAAGTCACAAATCATGAGTGGAGTCACAGTGCCTTTGTTTGGTATACTCTTTCCAGAAACATTGGTGGTATCACAATTCACAGAGTTGAAATGAAAATGAGGAAACATGGCATAAAGTCTGAAAAAGGTATGTGATGCATGACCAAGTGGTAAGTCAGCCATAGACATGACTAATTTTCTTTAAGCAGGACAACATTTCACAGAGTGAGGAACAGGTAATCTAATTGGGAAGATAGAGCATGAAGTAGCAATTCCATGACAGAAAGAAGTTATAAAGTATGGGTGGTTTACAAGGAGTTGCATAGCTTTGGTGAGTTTTCACCAGAAAGAACAACCAGTGCAAGTAACAAAGGGGCAAGTTTGGGAGATGTCAGTGTTTTAGGTGATGTTTTGTTTTGTTTTGTTTTTTAATGATTGATACATTTTAGATGTAAACTTACTTTCAGACTCATCCTCAGATAACTCATTGTCACCATTAGTTTTCTGGTCCTCTACTAAATCTTCAAGACCAAAGCGGGGATTAATATAAATGATCCTATAGAAGCCTCTAGGCATAATTTTACCAGAGTATAGTCTTCTTAGTTCCAATATTGAAGAATAAACCAATAAATTTGAATTTCTATTGTGCAAAAAGTCCCTCTGCTCTCACTTTCACCAGTTTGGCTAGGTAGATACTAGTGCAGTAGAATTTCTCACCACTCAAAAGTTTTGAATTTTCTTCATTAAAATTTTAAGTAAAAGGTTAATGCTTCTTTTATCTTAGCTTGGATGTTTCCATATGTCAAAGACTTGTCTTAATATGAAAATGATAAGAAAATAATTTTTACTGGAAATATCAGGATGCTCCCAAACTATTCCCTTAAATCTTGATTTATGCTTTTCTAAAAGTTTTGAATGACCTTCTATCATTATTTGAGTCTGCAGGTTGTCAATTACATGGATGAGACAGGAAAAGGTATCAGTCATTTCATTTTATAGAAGTTCATTTTCTATACAACTTAATTGGTATAACTATCCTAGAAATTGATTTGAAACTATATCCCCAAAATTATTCAACTTTGCAGACTATTTCACACAGCAATTCTATTTCTAAGCATGTACCCCCAAAATATCAGAGAGTAAAAGGATGCAAATATACAGAAATATTTAGAGCTTGTTTCTTGTAGTAGCAAAAAAACTGGAACGTAAAGGAACGGATGTCCTTCCTATTTTGGAACAGCTAATCTAATCATGCTTTATGAATATAATGGAATATTATTGCTCCAGAAGACATTTTAAAATGGACAATTTCAGAAAAAAATAGGAAGTAAATCAGAGTAAATTAAACAGAATCATGGGGACATTTTATATACCAACAGTAGCATTGTGGAGAAAACCAGCTTTGAAAGATTTTAAAACTCTGATTGATACAATGACAAACCACAATGCTAAAGGACAAAAGATAAAATAAACTTCTCACTTCCTGCCAGCAAGGTGATGGACTTAAACAGAATGAGGCATGCATCTAGACATGAATAGCTTGGGAATTCATTTTACTTGACTATGGATATTTGCTGTGAACATAATTTTTGTATTTTTTTCCTGCTTCTTTGATGCTTTCTTAATTTCATTCTTTCTTTCACCTAGTTTTCTGTTCAGTGACAGGTACAGAAGTAGAAAGAGAAGAGATAATAGCTTGTTAATTTTATGGAACATTTTTTAAAGAAAGAAATTCCATACAAAACAAAAAAGGAGATGGTAGTTAGTGTCAAACGCTAATAAAAGAATTCATTTTAAAAGTTTATACGATAATATATCATTATATAGTAATAACATATATTCATTGTTAATAAATATATCAAAATGTGAAATTTAGCAATGTGACTCAATTCATATTGCCTTTACTTTTTCTGTATTAATCACACAATGAAATTATCTTGTGTAAAAACTTAAAACTCTTTCATATGTGGAGATTTTTGTGAATTTGTTTCCTAAAAAGGCTCTACAAAAATAGAGCACATAAAATATAAGTCATTGGAGAAGGAAAATTTCTTATCAACACATGGATATTCTAGAAAGGATTATAATGACATGTCAGGCATTGGGTCAGAGTATGCCCCTTACCATTTCTGGTCCTTTGTTTCCAATTCAGTAATATGACAGAGTTGGACTAACTGACTTCCAGTTTTCCTTTTAGTTTTAGTAGTACAATCCATGATCCCATAAATGACCATGAATGGTTAAATGACCAGTAAATCCTATGGACCTTCCAGGCTTCTTCATCACTATTTAACTGTCCTAGGAATTTATTTTACATGTTATATAATTTATAGGAAGCTTCATAGGTCTAGAGCTAGAACAGCCTTAGAAGCCATTTAATCTCATCCTCTCATTTTACAAACATCTAAACAGGTCGTTGGATATTAAGTCATTTGCTCCGAGACACACAGTGTATTAAGCATGGATGGCATGATGTGACTCCAGATCTTTTATATCTAAGTGACAGGCCACTAATAATTACAACTAAATTAATTGGTTTTCATTGTATCAGAAGGATAAAACTCTCAATCTCCCCCCTCTGTATAACTCTCTAATTAAATGTCTAAAATAAAAGAAGTTCAAAGCTTGCGCTTTCTCCCTACTCCTGTGACTTTCATTGTGGACCCTGGCTTTATAGCAGAAATCATTAATGTGAAGCCCTCTTGTTCAACAAATACTCAATCTAGAAATTGCCATCATCTTTCTTGCCGTCTCTTTGATTAGGATGGACAATGGTTCCTCTTTCACCAAATGGGGAATATAATTGGGAGTAGTTAGTCAAAATTTACTGAATTATATATAAACTTACTTTCATAGGGTCATAGACTATTAGCTAGAAGGAATTTAGAACTCAGCTAGTCTAACCTCTTCATTTTACAGATGAGAAAAATGAGACATATAGAGTTTCAAAGGACTTCAAAATAATCATATAAACCACAAACAGCAGAGTGAGGATTTTAATTGAAATTCAGACATGTTTCTACTGCACTTTATATTGACAATACAGTTGGTTGGTTGGTTGTGGTTCTTTGTTCTTGAAGAGGACCAAAATGACTTCATCATGGTAAAGTGAAGTTTCAGTGTATCCCACTGTGGCTGATCAGACCAATACAAGTTCATAATACTCTACCACGGGGCAGGGACATATAGTCCATGTGAAGACCATACGGTACAGGTGGATAGGTATGCCATGCCAAGAAAGGCATAGTAGGGTTTGAATCCAGTCTATGTCAGAGATATCTGGGTATATATTATATAACCTTGTTTCAGGTTCCTCACAAATAAAGGGATTAGACTAGATGACCCATGAGGGTTCTTTACATTTCAAGAGACATTATACACACACACACACACACACATTCACATATTTATATACACTTCTCTATATATATGTGTGTTGTTGTTATTTAGTAGTTTCATTTCTGTTCTCTGTGACCCCATAGTTTTTTTTTGGCAAAGATACTGGAATGGTTTTTCATTTCCTTCTCCAGCTGATTTTGCAGATAAAAAAACTCAGGCAAAAAGGGTTACATAACTTGCCGAGGGTCACATAGCTAGCAAGTGTCTATGGCCAGATTTCAACTCAGGAAGACTTATTTTTCTGATTTCAGGCTCAGTATTCCATACATTACACTACCTCTCTCTGTGTGTCTTTGTCTGTGTCTCTCTGTCTGTCTGTCTATCTCTCTTTCTTCCTCCATATCTTCATGTGCAATATACGTATGTATATGTATAATACATATTAGATAATATCTATTACATCTAATAATGAGGCAACTAGATTGCTCAATGAATAGAGTACTGTGTCTATAATCAGGTAGGCCTCAGGCCAAACCCTACTTCAGAAACTTACTAGCTGTGTGACCTCAGGTAAGTCACTTAACTTCTGTTTGCCTAATCCGCTGGAGGAGGAAATGGTAAATCACTCCATTCTATTTGTCGAGAAAACCTCACACAGAGTCTTGAAGAGTCAGATACAACTAAACAACAACAGCAACAACAAATGTATGATAGGTATTACATATGTATATATTATCATAATTTCTCTTAACCAAATAATTGTTGGACATTTAATTGATTTTGAATGCTTAAATTGAAAAATTTTCTTTAAAGGCACCCAATGCTCTCATCCATTAAAAACACTGATTTATGTACCACTTGACTATATCTTGTACATATTCCAAATTTATTTATTTTATTTGCTATATAAAATCCAAAGCACTTGTGCTTAGTTTCACCAGTTTTTATTTGATTGTACTATATACAAAGAGAAGTATGAGGGACATCAGTTGAGAGGTCTTAAATTTTCTGATCAGTAAGATATGAGCTGTTAATAAAGTCTGGGAATAAGTGGTCATCTTAGAGTTCCTGAGAAATAGGGAGGAAATATAGGACTAGGCTAATGTTCTTCTGATTTTAAAGCGTATTTGAATGAGTTTAGAAAAAAAATAATAGATGTCATCACAAAGGTCAAATTCAAGTGAACAAGTTACCTTATGAGGAATGGAATGCTCTTCAGAACAGAATTCAGATTATATAAATGAAGATAGAAATAAGAGCACTACCTCAAAAGTGCAAGGTGAAAATATAGTTATACACCTACAACTTAAATTTAAAGAGATAGATACAAAAGATGAGGCAAGGAAAAGTACCTGATGATTAAGAACAAAAGATGGCAGAACCCTGTAAGAGGTATTGTTAGGCATTCTATAGCCTCCAATTAGTTGTGGCTAATGATAATGTTTTTAATTGTACTTTATCGTTCTTTTTATTGTTTTCTAAGTTTAAAAGCTATATTGGTTTGAGAAAAAAATGATGGAACAAGTTGAGTGAATAGAAAAATGACAAAGGAAAAAATTCCAATAAATCAGGAGAATGATCTTTTCCTTCAGAAGAACAAAATAAAAATAGCTGATAGGGAACTGAAATGCAAGATGAGTGAAACAGTGATAAGAAAGAACACAACTTTTAATAAGTGTAAGTATTCAAGCTAACATGTACTACATGTCAGGGTTACTCAAGTGTTGGCAAATGTCATTGGTGAGATTCTGTGCGTGATCTTTTTTAATGTCATGGAAAATAGAAAAGATACCGTTGCAAAGGAGATGGTAAAATGTGTTCTACCTTTCAATAGAGGAAAGAAGATAGACTCATAAACCAGAAGCTAATGAACCTAACTTTGATTTTTAGTGGAGAGGAGAGCCTACAAAGTATTTTAGAGACAGGTGGAACAACAGATAGAGTGTTGGGATTGGAGTCAGGAAGGACTATTAGAGGTGGGGAACCTGAGGCCTCAAGGCTACATGTGGCCCTCTAGGTCCTCAAATGTGGCTCTTTGACTGACTGAATCCAAACTTCACATAACAAAGAGTCAGATTTGAGGACCTAGAGGACCACATATATCCTCGAGACTGCAGGTTCCCTACTCCTGCTCTGAGATCAATTACAGTCTCAAACACTTAATGGCTATATGACCTTGGGCAAGTCACTTAACCTCTGTCTGCCTCAGTTTCCTCAAATGTAACATGGGGTTAATAATAGCAACTACTTTCTCAGGATTTTTTTGAAGACCAAATGGGACAATATTGTAAAAATTGCTTAGAACATTGCTTGAAACTAAGTAGGAAGTAAATAAATGCTAGCCATTTTTATTGCCACTACAACAATAACATCTACTACTACTATTAGTACTACTACCACTACTACTACTACTACTACTACTACTACTACATTATTAAAAGCATGGATTCTGAGCACTTTTGAAGGGAAGTGGCAGTCACTAAAAATTATTCTATATTGATTAATATGTGGTAATACAGGGTATTTTTTTTTTTACAAGTTCCATTGTTTCACTTGACTATTTGACCAGGATTATTCTATGAACAATGAACATTTCTTTCCATAAAATGTTAATAAAGTTTCTCTTGCTGTCTTCGTGAGGAAAATGGAAGGATCAGAATTAAGTTAAAGATTTAGAACTGGTTGATTGAAGATGCCTAAATTGTAGAGAAGAGTGGATCAATATTACCTAGGAGAGAGGCATCTAGTGTGATGCCATTGTGACCTGTCATTGGCCTTGTTCTATTTCTATTCTATTTCTGTAAATGACTTGGTTAAAAACATAGATGGCATGCTAGTCAAATTTTCATGTTATATCACAAAATATTTTCAGCAACACTTTTTATATCAACCAAAAATATAGAAAGTATATACATAGGCCACATGTGTACAGATACGTATATGTGTGAATGTGCCCATGAATGTGTGTATACACATATACACATACACAAAGGCAATATACACATGCCCATAAATGTGTGCATATATATATAAATGTAATCCATATATAAATATACATAGTCATATGTGTATACTATATCTACCATATATACATATTACCATATATATCATGTAGAAACACACACATTTGCATGTAAGTATATATGTTATATGCATGCAAATATACATATATATGTATAAATATAGATGCACATACATATTTATAAATTATTCTATACATAGGTATACATACATTTACATGTGCTGGTATATATATACATATATGAGTATACCCTAAAATGGCAACTATAAAGAATTCAGAGGAACATGGAAAGGGTCATACTCTATGATACAAAGTGAAGAAAGCAGAAGACTATAGTATATATAATTATTTTCATTTATACACACACACATACACACACACAACACTACAATGTAACCAAATTGATCAAATTCTACGACCAATCTTGGTTTCAAAAAAACTTATGATGAAATTCAATTTTCTCCTGGTGATATAGATGTGCAGGCTGAATCCTGCCTTGTCTTTCCACACACATTCATTTTGTTACTTGATTTTGTTTTTCTCTTTTTTCTTTATTTTAAAGAACTATCAAACAGAATTTGTACATAGAGGAAATGACTGTTACTTGAGGAATTCAATTCCTCAAGAAACTTAAACACATTTTCCCTATCCCCCCAAAAATTAAATGACAGGAAACATGGAGAAAAATTTAAATGGTTGACAGAATAAGGAATCAAAAATAAGAGATAAGAATGATGACCTTAATCAAATAATCTAAAGCTGAATGGAGATAAAGTTCATTTGAACTAAAAATTGCATGTGTATATGTGTGTACATACATACAAATACATGTTGTCCATGTGTGCACATGTATATATATATATATATATATATATATATATATATACACACACATATACATGCACATATATGTGTGTATACACATGTATGAACCTCGTTCCTGGCAAAAACTGACAACCATATGGAATGCCATTTCAGGTTTGGGTGGTTTTCAGTTTTTGCCAACACTGAGGATCCATAATTCTTTTATTTCTATGATTTTAAGTCCCTCCCCCTCTGACTTTCTGGTTATAAACACTGTGCCAAATTCAATGTAGCCTCTTAGGATATGGTATTGGGAGCTAAGAGTAATATCAGAGGACACTTACTCCAGTCATCATTTTACAACAGAGACAATGAATCCTAAGACAGTATAGTAATAGGTCCAAAGTCATAGAGGTACCGGGTATAATGATAATTTAAATGAGAATATCTTTCCCATCCTTTAATAGGCCCATGTGACCTGCTTGAGTCACATAGAAAGCTAAGTCATATGTGGTAGGAGGAGATTGCTAAATGAGTGCAACAGGAATGGTGGAGCAGAACAGGGAGAAAGTGTGTGAGAAGAGTGAGGGTGGAGAGAGGAGAGGATACAGGCAAGCAGCCACAGCTGAAGTCATGAGTGTTTGTTTATGGGAAAACCCCAGCAGGGGAGGGAGGTTTGAGAATGACTTTGTCCCCTGCAGCAATAATGTGTATTGACTTCTTGGCTACTATGACAGATTTGGCTATCTGGTGTTGGGATTTGGTTTATGGTGTCTGAATAAATGATTTTCTTCTGCCTTCTATATGGAGAGTCTGTTATACTTCACTATTCAGAACTACACTGGCATATTCGTAGTCACCCTTGGTGCTGTGAACATTGCCTGGGTAATTCACCAGGTGCCGGGGTCAGAAGTTGAGGTCAAACTTTAGAAGGTAATTTCAGCATTCTTCTCAATGCTCGATGCTGACTAAATTTCAAACTCTTACAACAAAACAGATCTCTAGTGTATAGAATGCAGGCCAAAGAAGTCCTCCTTGCCTCCAGAAGCCTCCCTTCCCTTTGTTTATGTGATCATAATCAACATTTTCTGGTTTCAGAACCCAGTATGGTAGTGTAAAAGCCATCCTTAGATTAAGTTGAGAAAGTAAGCATTTATATTTCAGGGTGTAGATATAGCATGTATTTCTTCATTGCTATTACAAAGCTTTTCCTGGACTGTGACGCGGAGGATATTTTATTAAAAAGAAGTCAGGTGTTTTATTTATTGTTGGTTTCTCTTCATGGTTCACAGCTTATAATTATTTGAAGCAACAAAGTATCTATTACAAGGACATATGCAGAGAGCACATATGTAAGTATGGAAGATATATTCTGACTGAGCAGTCCTCTTTTTCTTTCTGGCACATAATTGATGTATCATCTCCAAAGAGGGTTTTGCAGTGGTTTGAATGAAGATCATGATATAAAATAAATTATGAAATATATTCCTTAGTGTCTCACTCATAAATTATTCTTTCTAAGAATGCTCTTTTGTATTCATAGGTGGAATTAAAATCCTTCAACTGTATATTACTTTCAAACTTCAGGATATTTTAATTAAGGAGCTTCCTTTAAGATGGGAACAAAAATGATCTCTGGCTTTTTCTATCATCTTATCTTCATTCCAATTCTTTCTTCTACCTCCTCCCACCCTCCCACACTGTTTGACAGCAACTTTATAATCACCATAAACATATTGGAAAGTGAGGTAGGGTGGGAAAAAATAGGAGAGGAAAAACAGACAAAAAGCCCATGGCATACCAAAAAATTTTTCATCATCTCAAAAAATGAAATTAAAACCCTCTAAATTAATCAGAAGTAAAAATCTTTGTTGATAAAGGATGATGTAATCAGAAGTGGAAGCACCATTAGACATTATCAAGAACAAGCTTCTCTTTGAGACTTTTCTGTTACTGTGGAAAGTGCTACCATCTTCCAGTTAACTAGGTACAAAACCTAGGTGTCATACATGACTGTCTCTCTGCATCTCTGTCTTTCTCTCTGTCTCTCTCTGTCTCCCTCTCTCTCTCTCTTTCTCTCTATCTCTCTCCCTCTCCCTCTCTTCCTCCCATATCCAATCTGTTGCCAAGTCCTATTGATTTTTACCTTTGTAATATTTCCCATGTATTCCTTTTACTCTCTCTAATATAGACACCAGCCTCAAGCAGGACTTCAACCTCTCCCAACTGGACTTGCAGTAGTTTGCTGGTTGATCACCCTGCCTAAAACCTTTCCCCACTCCATCATCCATTCAGTTGTCAAATTAATCTTCCTAAAATATAGACTGACCATGATACTTTCCTACTCAATAAATTCCAATGGCTCCCTTTCACCTACATACTCAAATTTAAAATCTCTTTGGCATTCAAAACCCTTCACAACTTAGTTCATTATCCTACTTTTCCAACATTCTTATACTTTACTCCCCCCCCCCCACATATTCTGTAACCCTGTCTCCTTGATGTTCTTCATACAAGACTCTCTGTCTCCCAACTCCAAGTATTTGTATTGCCTGTTCTCCATGCCTGGAATACTTTCCCTCTTCATCTTCATCTTCTGGCATCTTTTCCCTCCTTCAAGTCTCATCAGAAATTCCACCTTCTACAAGAAGTCTTTTCTGATTCCCCTAATGCTAGTATTTTCTTTCTGTTGATTATCTCCAATTTGTCCTGTATATGTCTCATTTGTATATAGTTGTATGGGTCTTATATCCTCTATTAAATTATTGGTTCTCTAATAACAGTGTCTATCTTTTACTTTCTCAATGCTTAACATGGTTGTTGGCATGTAGTAAATGCTTAATAAATATTTGTTGCCTGACAAAATGGCAGGGGTTGAATTTCAGGCAAGATTGTCTGATCTCAGATACGTTTACCACAGTGTCTCCACGACATACGAGCAAAAGTTAATCCTAGTTAGGACTTTTTTTCTTTCCTTAAAGCAAGTTATACTCCACTAAAAGCAAACAAACCAAAATCAAAAACAGGTACTAAAGTATTCATTAATGCAACAGTCTAGCTTCAGATTAAATAGTCTGAGGGGTGGGCTGGTGTTGTCATTTATTATAGGCACCTTCCAATCAGGAAATTTTCTCTATTGATATGGGGAACACCTGCTGGTCAGTTTATACTCTTAGAGTGTTTGGGATGCTGATGGATTAAGTAACTTTCCATACTTATAGAGTCAGTATGTGTCCCAAATTGAATCCAGCTCTTAAAGGCTTCTTCAGTATGTACTATGTGACCCTCTCTCAAACAATGAAATATTTTAGAATGGGTATATATTGTTTTTTTTTTCCATTTAAAGCAATGCTGTATTAAAGCTAAGTTGTCTTTAGGGATCTACTGTGCTTGGTTAAACAGAAGGAAGGGTAAAAGACAAATCCCTGACAGGTCAAAAGGGGCTTTTCCTTGTCCAGTAAAATTTCTTTCCATTCATTTTCACAGGATAGAAGATGAAATCTTCTGCAGTGATATATTGCTTGAAAAAACAGGGAAAGAGAATGAGAAAACATAGCATGTGCTGTTATACCGGTCCATCTAAGTATAAAATGATATTTTTTTTCCTTTTAGGTCAATATTATTTAGTATTGAGTCTCTGTAACATATTGGGGGACACTAGATACTTCTAGTAGACTGACAGTCTTTTTACATGCCATGTCCACAATCATGGGTGAAGATACCTAAGTTACTTTTCATTTTGTCATATACACGGTACCACCTGACAAGGAATATTGCACACACACATACACATGCATGCACACAACACTTGTCAAATATACAACTCTCTTTTTGTCAGTTTTTAATTATATGTGAGAATTTAGTCATCAGTCTAAGAATGTTATATGTAACATCCATGGATTTCTCTGTGAAGACTGAATCTGGCCAGTGGGCATTCTAAATTACTTATACCTCCCTTTTAGAAGAAACCAGCTAAATTCTTCCTAGATCTTGCCTAATCTCTTCATGAATTGACTGCTTAAGGCCATGGATCATCACTTTTCTGTGGTCACTGCCTTCTCCTCTCCATCTCATCTCTAGAGAACTATCAGTCATGCTGAGATACAGAAACTCATTCCCTTTAAGTTTAGGAACATGACAAAGGACACCAGGTTTACATGGTCATGTTCTCTGATACTTCATAGAGTTGATAGTAGAAAAGAAGTTATTAATGCAATCATCATAATTCAGAGTCATTCAACCAGGAAAACTACCATCATCTATAGAGGTTTATCTCTGAACTAATTTAAGTTTTGCATATTTCCAGCTAATATGCTATATATTATATACATTCTATATAATTTATATATAGAGGTAGAATTAATGTACATTAAAGGCTTATATAAATCAATAAAACAAATATATTAGAGTACAAGTTACTGGACAGATATAGTGAGGAGCATGTAAAGAGGGAAAAAAGACTTTTCAAACTTTTCTCAGTCCTAGAAGAGGTGAGTACAACAAGTAGCTTTAGTGAGTCTTCTTTTATGAAACATCTATAGAGACCCAAAGATCCACCTTGATATCCCCCTTGTAGGTCACAGTTCAGCCCTCCTTTCTATTACTCTTTTAACCTATTGCTGGCCCTGTTCTTCCAATCTTAACAGCTGAGCTTGTTAAATTCCTCATTGCTGAAGTTTCTCAGATCTTGCAGTTTCTGCTCCTTCCTCTCAGTCTGCTCTATTGGGGGCTGCATGACCCTCCTTTAAGACTCCCAAGCGTACTCAAGTCTCCATTCTAGTTCAAAGAGCAAACTAACAAGAATCATTCTCTGGGCTGAGTACATTTATCTTTCTGCACCACAAATACCAAATCCAGTAAATGCCTGAACCTCTATTATATATCCATATCCACAGGTTTCATAGGGCAGCTGATTCAAAAGGACACTCAATGTATAGCTGCTTCTATCACATCAATACTTGAGAAGCCACAATTAAATGATCAAAGCCTGTAGAATTGGCAAGATCCACATAAATATTCAACCCTCAATCATTGCATTTATTTTTTTTCTTTTTTTATCCATCTATCCATCCACCCATCTGTTCATTCATTCAGTTATTCATCCATCCATTCATTTGTCCAATAGTCATTTCTTATATGCCTGAAATGTGTCAGATTCTTAGTTGATACAATAACAAAAGTGAAACAGTACCTGCTCCCAGGGAGTTGACATTTATAGATGTTTTAATTGAAAGAACACTCATGGTCCACCTTTTCCAAATTTGTCATGTTGCAAATTAAGAAATTGCTAGGAACTGAAAGGTTGAGTGACTTGTACATAGTCAGACAGATAAATACATAGATAATTATCAGATCAATGTACTAAAAATATTATTTCTCTTTAATTAAAAACACATAGAAAAAAATGAAATATAAAATTGCAGAAAATATATACAAAACAATTTCCAAAGGATTTAAGGTTAGAGTTAGAGTTAGTGCATTTAGGGTTAGGGTTGCGTAGCCATGATCAGAATCACACAAGATTTAGAAGTTTACACATTAAAGGATTAGAGAGTTTGGAATATAATATGCTTGAAGTCAAATGAGTTAAGGTATTAACCAAGAATAACTTATTAAGAAAATCTGAGTATACTCCTTCAAGTAAAAAAAAAAGGAGAACATTTAATGAGATAGAGGACTTTCAGTAATTCCTGATGAAAAGATCATAGATGAATAGAAAATCTGGCTTACAAATACAAGACTCAAGAGAAACCTAAGAAGATGAACATGAAAGAGAAATCATAAGGGGTTCAGTAATGGTTAGTGTTTCACAAGCCTATATGGTGAGATAAAAATTTTAATTCCTAATAATTTTGTCATTATTGGGGCAGTATGGAAGGAGTATGTATAGAGAGAAAGAAAGGGTATACATTAAATATGAGGGAATATATCAAAAGAATAAAATGAAAGAGTGAGAAAGTTAGTTGAACAGGGAGAAGGAGGAAGGGAGAGTATAAGTAGGGAATTGTCTCATATAAATGATGCAAAAAAAGAAATAGCTTTTTCAGTGGATAGAGAAGATGGGAGTGGCAAAAAGAAATGCTTGAAGCTCGCTCTCATTAGAATTAGATCAAAGAGGAAGTGACATAAGCGCTCAGTTAGGTATAGAAATCTATCTTACTCTACAGGGAAATAGGAAAGAAAAGGGATGAAAGGAGGAGGGGGTTATAGAAAGGATGTCAAATAAAGGGAAACTAAAAAGAATAAGCATATTTATTCCCATTATTATATATTGTAATCGAAAATTTTTGCAGGAGTTGAGGGGCACTATAGAGAAGAATAGAAGGTATAACAATATTAAAAAAAATTTTAACAATCAAGAATAAATCTCTTTTTACATAGAGATAACTGCCATATTTAAAGTGGTAATTTTTAAAGTGATCTCTTCATTCACAATTCTTTTATGGATAAATTTTTAAAAACATCTGTGCACTCTCTGAACCACAAAATGTTAATGCAATGTTCACTTTTCTGGCAAGTCACTAAAGCTACAAGATTCTCAGTGCTCTACACACTTAACACAGTCTTTCTGAATGTTTTCAGAACCAAACAGAGATAATGATATATAATTCTACCTAGAATGCTTGAGGTCATATTCTACCTTGTCTTTGGCTGCCAACAACTGCCTCAAAACCTTTGACAGTTTGAAAACAGAATATTTTTTTTTGTTTTTATTTTCCCTAGAGAATAAACACAATTTCAGATTTTGTAAAAAGAACTCAGTCTACCAACACATGCTGCAATTTGGACTAAATTTCTGGATCCAAGTTAAATGCCAACATTCTGCTAAATAAATTTTCTATTTTTAAATTTATATTTACCTTAGAATAATTATGTCCTATGAGTTACACATTCTCTATGATTTTGTTAAGGAAATAAGAAAAGCAGAAGCCAGACTTCCTTGGACTATTATGTGATTAAGCACTTGTTTTGGAGATAAGTATTTATAGTATGAGACTATTTCGTAACTAACCATTGGGACAGTAGGACACAAACAAGCAACTGACTATACATCACTTTCGACTTGATTATTTTGTTCTTGAACACTGCCATTTTCTTGGCATATGGTAATTATAGCTTCCATTTTTATAATGCTTTATTCTGATAAAAACACTTTTCCTATTAATCAGTCAATAATGAGGGTTTTCTAAATGCTTAATATAGGTACCAGGAACTGAACTAGGGGCTGTGGATAGAAAAGTGGGAATGAAACAGTTCTGTTTTACACTAAAGTCTGTCTGTGATGGTTCTATGCACAAATGCAGTAAAAGGCAAAATATATTTGAGTATGATTTATATAATTTAGGGTAGGAATGAGGAAAGATCTGATTTGCTCATTCTATGGAAAGACTGTTCGGTCTGCTTATCCCACTTGCACACCTCATGAATCACTTTGTTTAGGAATCATCTGTATCTTTCAAGTGTGTTGCAATATAATGGCTTCATGTAAAATTATTTTTATCTCATATATTATAATAAAGAAATGAAAGTTTTATAGTAGGGTAGCAGACAAATTTGGATCTCAAGGTCTCTCTGAAAACTAATATATGAGTTGGCATGTCAAAGGTATGGATGTAATTTCATATCCATTTACAAATCAGTATCTACATAAAGATTTTTATAGATATCTATATATATATATATATACACATAAATATCTAGATCTATCTATACACAGAGTATCTATATATAACTAGATCTATATATATCTTTAGCTAGATTTGTATGTATCTTTATCTAGATTGCTATATAAACATATATATATATATGTAGATAAATATATAAAGAGATGTTCCTTTAGAATAGTGACTTTTCATTTTTTTTTGCATCCTCTGTACCTGATACATTGCAGGTGTTTAATAAATACATGTTGATCAGTTGATCGATTCTTACATTAGTCTCTGAATTGCAGCATTATGTGGAGATGTAGAAGACCACATTCATAGACCAAAATAATTAACATTTCACATTCTATATGATTGAGGTTTTTTCCACACTCTATGTACCATGTTATATACAGTCTTGTCTTACACTTGGTTTGGAACCTGAAGGACTTGATTATATTTTAAGCAAGTAAGGCATTACTCAGATTGAAATGATTCTTACCATTTTTTCCAAGATTCAAATTTGAAACTTGTCTAGTCTAAAAAACTGCACCTAAGTAAACATTCCCTTGGGCTAGTTTTTTAGTTGTAATTACAGGGATCTTACCCGTCCATCTGTTATTTTTCACCCTGCCTGGAAGACTTCTTTATTTTGACTTATCTTCTATGACTCACTCATTGCTAAGAGTAATCACATCAATCCACTTTATTTGAAATTTCTAAATATTCTAAGAAAAATTAATACTTTAGGGTGGCATGTAGAGGAGAATAGTGGAAAAGATATGGTGACCCTCAGATATTCAGTAGAGCCCTCTATATCAAACCATCAAATATGACTACAGCTATATGATAGAGTAATTTAGTCCTTAGTAAAACAGCTGTTGGTGTGAGAAGGACTTGTTTGAACCCCTGGGAATTTATGGTGAAGCCTACCACATCTGACCCCTCAGAAATGAGATAACCAACATAGCTCCCCTGGGACAACTTCAGAGCCTAGATATAACTGAGCATCACTGACCCATGCATTGTGGCCCTCAGTGCCACAGGAGGTTCAGGATGAACATTCCTTAGTAAGAAATAAGGGCTTAGATGGGTTTTGGTGCTTATGGGACAGCATACAAGGCCCATGACTCCACAGCAGTTACTTCATGGAACTCAAGATTGTGAAAATCTAGAAAGGAAGAGGAAGTGGAAGGGGGTGGGGTGCTGCCTGTCCATGGGATGGCCCTTCTTAGGAGGCTGGAAGATTTTTGAGCATTCGAATGCTATCTGTCTGATTGCTGTCATTTCAACTGTGTTGGCTGAACCTTCACAGAGATGTTCCATAGAAAGTCTGTCTTCTGTGGAAACTCTGAAGTTGAGCAGTTAAGCAAAATCTTTGACTTAATTGGACTCCCAAAAGAAGATGATTGACCTCCTGATAGAGCTGCTACTCCTTGTAGTTCCCAGTCTTTCCAGTTGTAGCTTCTGAGCTAGAGGGACCTGGAGCACAACTACTGCTAGAAATGTTGACATTCAGCTCCTACAAATGAATCACCACCTTCCAAAGTCTGCAACACACTTACCTACAGACAGTTGGGAAAGGGGGCCCCCAGAATGATCACTGAAGGTACTATATCCAGGAACAATACAGAAGGAAGAACAGCTATCATTTCCATTTTCCACAGAAACTAGGATAACTGGTCACTCTGGGAGCATCACAAAAAGAACATGATCTTCCATATACATACCACCCCTCCCAAATCCTTAAACATTTGTAATGGTCATTTAAATGCAGAGATCTTTCCAACTCATTAACAGGCCCATGTGACCTGACTGGGTCACATGGAAGTCTGAATTACATGGAGCCTGAATTACATGAAAATTACAAGCAAAGTAGAATCTTTTGCTATTTTTGTTTATACCAAGAAGTATAATGCCTCTGAATAATGTGATTAAGGAGGATCTTTCTCACCTATTGTTGGTTCTGGGGAGATTTGTGGGAAGGCCCACACCTTTTGTTAATGAAGCACTGGTTCTCAAGGGATGTGATGGCCCCTCCTACTAAAAAGAGTATAAAGACTCTGAGGTGTGGTTTTACTTTGGGACTGAGTTTTTGCAAGAACTTTTGTATGCTACAAGAGATTCTTGAAAGACACAAAAGAGCTCCTCGGGCTCGGGCTTTGAAAATCCAGTTCTTGGTGCATCCCTCTCTGACAACTCTGTTCAGACAGTTGGACATGTTTATTGATTTGTGATATATGTATTGGTTATGTCAGACAGATTGGAAGCATTGTCTGTTAATTTCCTGAACTAAGTGAATATGTGTGCTTGATTAAAGGAGATTGTTAACCCCTCCAAAGTTACCTTTCCTTTTAAGAATTCAGATCTAAGAACCTGTGACAGCATTCCCCCCATGTAAGTTAGGATGCTTACTGATAACAGTAGTGTGCCTGAGACAGCTTGTTTGTGATTTGTTTAAGGGACCTGGTTTGAGGGAAGCCTAGCAGGAGGGAAGGCTTCAGTATGGTGTTGTTCTCTGCATTGTTATTATGTATAGATTTTTGTTGTTATGATGAATTTGGCTTTCTGGTGTCTGAATAAGTGTTTTGGTTCTGTCTTCCACGTGGATAATCTGTTGTATTTCATGACTCAGAATTGCAATGAGATATTCATGACCACCAGAGGTGCTATGAATATGGCATTGGTACTACAACATTTCCCACAGAATCCTTTACTGCCTTAATGATATTCCCCTACCACCAAAGTCTTATGTGAGAAATGTCCCTCTATCACACTCTAACTCCCTTAGATGATTTTGGAGGGTTGAAGGGAAATGAGGATTTTTTCCGCTTAATAGTGTTTTATTTTTTCCAATTACATGCAAAGAGTATTCAAGATTGACTTCTAATAGATTTTGAGCTCCAAATTTGTTTCTAGTTCCCTTCCCTCCCTCTCCCCAAGATCGCATGTAATCTCATGTGTGTTCATCCTTCATTGCTGAAGACCATTGCATCAGAGAAATAATGACATGACTTTGCACTTGACTTTGTTTTGAGTGAGGGAGGGCTGTACAGGTCACCAGCCTCACTGCTCCTCCACAGCTATCTGAATCCAGTGACCTGATATTCATCAGGATGACTGGAGATGAATCATGATGAGGCAACTGGGGCTAAGTGACTTGTCCAAGGTCACACAGCTAGTGAGTGTCAAGAATCTCAGGTTGAACTCAGGTTCTCCTGACTCCTGCACTGGTGCTCTACCCACCACATCACCTAGCTGCCTCAATCTCATGTAGGCTATACATGTACAATTCTATTAAACATATTCCCACATTAGTCATGTTATGAGAGAATTAGAACAAAAGGGAAAATCTGTAAGAAAGAAAAAAAGAAAATAATATGCTTCATTCTACATTCAGGCTCCATAGTTCTTTCTCTAGATGTGGCTAGCATGTTTCATTGTGAGTCTTTTGGAATTGTCTTAGATCATTGTATTTCTGAGAAGAGTAAGGTCTGTCAAAGAAGTTCCTCACACAGCATTGTTGTTACTGTGCATAGTTGCCTCTTCACTCTGCTCAATTTACTCAGAATCATTTTATGTAAGTCTTTCTGGGTTTTTCTGAAATCTGTTTGCTCATAAATTCTTATAGAACAATACTATTCCATTGAAAGGGAGATTTATGCAGGAAGAAAAAAAATAAAGATGATCTGATGAAAGAGAGAAAGAGAAGACAAAAGAGAAGAAGGAAGGGAAGGAGGGAGAAAGGAAAAAAAGAAATAATGAAAGAGAAAGGAGGAAAGAAGGGAAAGAGGTAAAAAGGAAGCAAGGAAGAAAGAAGGAGGGAAGGGAGAGAGGGAGGAAGGAAGAAAAGAACAACTGTAAAAGTAGGGGGAAAGACTCTCAAGAGCTAGAATTACATTTTAGTGTATAAGAAGTCATTAAGTAAGAGCAAAGATAACAGGTAGACAACATATGTGTTGCACTAATAGTCACATAGTGCCTTGTGTCTGACAGACCACAATGAATGATTTATGGAAATGAATGTAGGATACTAGGGGGCATATAGCTGTTTCCATCCTATGGATAAATGACCATATAAGTGAAGTTTGGTGAAATTTGAAAATCATCAAATAATTATATGATGATTTCTTTTTTAAAATTCTTAGAAAGATATAGGAATAAAAAATTTTTAGCCCCAGTTTTGACAGAATTTGCTATTTGCTTCCATCAACAGATCAGTTTGGTTACTGTCCTCTCCTTTAAATGACTGGTAGTTGAACTGAATTCACAAAATCATTTTTTTTCCATTGATGAGATCTAGGGAGATAACTTCTAACTACATATTGAACCCACTTTGCATCAAGAATGATCTTTTAAGACAGAAATGATAGTAAAGTGATTAAAACCATACCAAAATACATACTATACATAGGCAGCAAGAAATCTTACAAATTGAGTTCATTTCATAAATCATGAGCTATGGCTAAATTAGTGCCAAATGATAGAGAAAAACAGCAGTAGCTTTACCAGGCAGATAGAGTGAATAGTTAGGTATTTTCCATGACCAATTTCCACAATTTTTATGATTAACTCTAAAAACTGAGGAAGAGAAATGCCAATTTATGAAAGACAAACAGGAAGGTGGAAAAGGACAAGACTGAATAAATACTTTACTGAGATGAATCCAAAAGATTAATAAGTACAAAAAGAGACCAATTACCCAGGAAGTTAATTAGATAGCTCTCAGGAAATGGAGCTGGATGCATACAGTGAAGTGTTACAGTGTATTGAGGGGAAACAATTTTTGACTAAAATTTTGTAGCTTAAGGTACAGGTCTTTTGATGTATAATTTATTCCTTTCTTTTGGTTAAATTAAATTCACACCTAGGCAGAGTTGGAATGACACTGAGCTATGTAGTTGGACAGGGGAATAAAGTGTTTTTCTAAATGACTTTGAAAAAAAGTTGTCATATGAAACCGTCATTTGCTAGTAGAATCCTCCATCTGGAAGAGGACTTGAGAGTTCATTAATAGCAACACTTAGTAACACAACATATCCTTCATCATTTTTCCAATTTTTCTTTTCATGAAGGCATATCAATGCAAAAGATTATATTTATGTTACAACCATTTCACTAAAATTACCTGATTTTAAATGCATCAAACATCAAAACTTTTTTCAATTTCTACCTTGTGTTAATCAATTAGCTCAGTTGATAAAGAAATCACCTAAAAGCCAGGAAAACCTGGAATTAACACCTGCCTCTACAAAACAGTATGTGATGGTACAAAAGCTCAATCAATTTCTCAGTGCTATCATCAGTTCTCTAAGAATATAAATTCTAGTCAATTTGCCAACTTGCTTTGGTAGAGAAATGTCCTTATCAAGAAATTTCCTATACCAGTGAAACAACAGGTTTAACCTTTGTCCTTTTCTTATGTGATTTATGTCATTTGTATTTTCTTTCTCGTTTACTTTTCTCTATTTGATCATTAGTGCACAATGTGTGTGTTTGGCTATGATTTTTTTCCCTTATTTTGTTTTTCACTATTCAGTAAGTCTTTATAATCTTCATTGGAATATGTATATTTACCCATCTTCATTCTTTTATAGGGTTTCTGTATTTTTCTGTTATGTGAATAATGACATTGTTGAAATTTCCCTTTCAAGTGGAAAAAGTGTCATCACATGTAATCCAATGTTTTGGTTTTCTTCATCCTACTTCTTATTCAGTGAGAACAAGATTAAAAGACAAACAATATTTGTACATCATAGACATGGGCGGCGGTTCTCTCATTCCCCCCCAAAGCACGACAAACACTATGACTAGCTATTTACCAATTGAGAACCTAGATACTTAATTGTCTCCTGTATACCAATGGGAAATGTCTCATTTAGAATACTATTCATTCCTATAACCAGAATTCTCTATTTGCTAAGTGAGACTTCTCCCTGCTTAGGTTTAGAGTAATGAGCAGAATACATTTTTACTGATATAAAAAAAAAAACTTTTGAATAAATAGTTCTTTGTTACTGATTTATAGAATTATCAAGGTCTATTTTTCTTAACATGGACATTATTGGATCAAAATGTATTTTTTTTGATCATTTTAATATATAGTTACAAATTACTCTCCATAAAAAAATAAAATAAATTCTGAGATTATGCCAGTACGGAAAGAATGTTCCTGTCTGATCATAATCTTGCCAGTATTCAATTTTGTTGGTTAGTGAAAATTCATATTTCCTATTTTGACAATTGTTCACATCATTGGAACCTCTACTCATTATAGACTAGGAACAATATAGTGATGTCAAAAAGAGTTCCTTATATATTTTAAGTGTCAAATGTTATGGATGATTGTTGACATGAATATTTTCCCAACCTATTATCAGTTTTCTCTGGAACAAAGACTTTCTCTGAAAAACTAAGAGACCAATCGGTTTCCTACTTGGAGGATAATGGACTCTCTGTTATCATTCTTTTTATTTTAATCTTGTTATCAATTGTTCTTAAGGGCTTTTTTTAACTTATAGATCTATACATATCTTACATATCTATCATGTGCACAATAATTCCTTCTATTTGTTGAATTGACTGGAATTTATCTACCATTAAGAATGGAGACAGTTGATATTTTCATCCCATTTTTTATGTTTTAAAATGTTCTTGCTTTCATACTACAGGAGTTCATGGGATTTTATATAAGATGCAGCCCCATAGTAGCTTTTCTATCAAATTATCCATCCAATAGCGTTTTATATTTTTAATTTATTTATTTAACTTTTTACATTCATTTTCACAAAATTTGGGGTTCCGAAATTTCTCCCCATTTGTCCCCTCCCCCACCCCAATACACTGAACATTCTAATTTCCCCTATCACCAATCTGCCCTCTCTTCTATCATCCCTCCCTTCCCTTGTCCCCATCTTCTCTTTTGTCCTGTAGGGCCAGATAACTTTCTATTCCCCATTACCTGTATTTCTTAGTTCCTAGTAGAAAGAACAACACTTGACAGTTGCTCCCAAAACTTTGAGTTCTAACTTCTCCCCATGCCTCCCTCCCCACCCATTCCCTTTGGGAAGGCAGGCAATTCAATGTAGGCCATATCTGTGCAGTTTTGCAAATGACTTCCATAAGTCATGTTATGTAAGACTAACTATATTTCCCTCCATCGTATCCTGCCCCCCATTGCTTCTTTTCTCTCTTTTGATCCTGTCCCTCCCTGAGTGTTTCATTCAAATTGCTCCCTCCTCCCATTGCCCTCCCTTCCATCATCCCCCTACCCTGCTTATCCCCTTCTCCCCCACCTTCCTGTATTATAAGACAGGTTTTCATACCAAAATGAGTGTGCATTTTATTCCTTCCTTTAGTCGAATGTGATGACAGTAAACTTCATGTTATTCTCTCAGCTCTCCTCTTTTTTCCTCCACTAAAAATTCTCCTGCCTGCCACTTCTATGAGATATAATTTGCCCCATTCCATTTCACCCTCTCTCCTCCCAATACATTTCTCTCTCTCTGTTTACCTTCATTTTTTAAAGATATGATCCCACCCTATTCCATTCACTCTGTGCTCTCTGTCTCTATGTGTGCATGTGTGTGTGTGTGTGTGTGTGTGTGTGTGTGTGTGTAATCCCACTGACTACCCAGATACTGAAAAGTTTCAAGAATTACAAATATTGTCTTTCCTTGTAGGAATGTAAACAGTTCAACTTTGGTAAGTCCCTTATGACTTCTCTTTGCTGTTTACTTTTTCATAATTCTCATTCTTATGTTTGAAAGTCAAATTTTCTTTCCAGCTCTAATCTTTTCATCAAGAATGCTTGAAAGTCCTCAGTCTCATTGAAAGACCATATTTTCCCCTGAAGTATTATACTCAGTTTTGCTGGGTAGGTGATTCTTGGTTTTAGTCCTAGTTCCTTTG
>CM053772.1:37947283-38017182 GCA_028658325.1 Potorous gilbertii
GCCTCCATCTGTTCCATTCTAATTTTGAGAGAACTATTTTCTTCAGTGAGCTTTTGAACCTCCTTTTCCATTTGGCTAATTCTGCTTTTGAAAGCATTCTCCTCCTCATTGGCTTTTTGAACCTCTTTTACCAATTGAGTTAGCCTATTTTTCAAGGTGTTATTTTCTTCAGCATTTTTGCGGGTCTCCTTTATCAAGGTATTGACCTGTTTTTCATGCTTTTCTTGCATCTCTCTCATTTCTCTTCCCAGTTTTTCCTCCACCTGTCTAATTTGATTTTCAAAATCCTTTTTGAGCTCTTTCATGGCCTGAGCCCATTGAATATCTATTTCAGATGTTCGGGATACAGAGGCCTTGACTTCTATGTCTTTACCTGATGGTAAGCATTGTTCTTCCTCATTGGAAAGGAAAGGAGGAAACATCTTTTCATCAAGAAAGTAACCTTCTATGGTCTTATTTTTTTCCCTTTTCTGAGCATTTTCCCAGCCCGTTACTTGTCTTCTGAGATTCCTTTCCACACTCACCTTGCCTGCAGATCCTCCCAGCTAGTGCTTGGGGTCTGAGATTCAAATGCTGCTCCCCAGCCTCAAGGCTTTTATCCACTGGCGGGGCTGCTATTCAATGTGGGATTAAGTTCATGTGCTCAGGTGGGGGCAGGGCCACCTCCCAGGCTCAGTTCCCTCAGGTGGTTTATGCAGAGACATTCAGAAATGGATCTCAGCTCTTGCCTGCTTTGGGAGACCCTGTCTGCTGCTTCCCCCACTGCTTCCTCCCAAGGTGGCCTGAGTTGTGGAGAGAACCTGCTCCCTTCTCAGCCAGCCAAACAGGGTCTCTCACTGATCTGTAGTACCTGTGGGTGGAGGGACCTTCATGGCCACCAGAGATTCCATCCCCAAAGCCTGCTCGGATCTGTTCCTCTTGGACCGTGCAGCCCGGGAAGGGCTGGACTCCGCCCCTGTCCAGGGCGAGAGGGACCTTTGGTGATGGTTTTTCAGGGATCTCTGGATCAGAAATCTCCTCTACTCTGTTGTTGTGTGGCTTCCACTGCTCCAGAATTTGTTGGGAGTTCTTTTTACAGGTAATTTATGGGCTGTGGGTTCAGAGCTAGCATAAGTGAATCTACTCTGCCCTCTTGGATCCTCCCCCCTATTCATTTCCTAAGTATATTTGTTGAATCATTAATCATTTCTGCATTTTATTTTAAAGATATATGAATCCTTTTATTGTATGCTTTTAATTGGTTGTTTGCTATAACTTTTTATTTATTTTAATTTTAATTTAAGAAATAAAATGATCATTTCTATAATAGAATAATTAAAACCTGATTGCACATTAAACTGAAAATCTATTATGTACAACTTTTTATTCCTTTAAATATATAATAAATTTGTCATGTAAATTTTTTTCTTCCCTCCTCCTGCTCTAGAGATTCAAATATTTGTCTCTTTGTGTGTATCTTTACATCCATTTGTAAGTTCTTCACTTTTCCCATTATCACACAGCTTTAATAATAACTATATTGTAATGTTTTTAATGATGAGAGACAGGCTTCCTAAAAACAGAAATAAATAAAATAAAGTTTATTAGTGCAATCCTCTTTTCAACAGAACTTTCCCATCGACCTTCCAGTCTGTCCTGGGCTAGGAATATGCCACAGTCTGTCTCCTATTGAATTCTGCCTCTCCAAAATTTGGTCAGATTCTCTTTTCAGAGGTAGCTGAAGGAAATTGTCTAAGAGCTTAGGTGAGTAGTTGTTCTCATTCTGCCATCTTGACTCTGCCTCATAAGTTCTTTACCTGGGAGTTTCCTATGATAAAAACATAGTTCTGATTAAAAAACAAAAATAAATCCCATACTTTAGGTTTAATTGAAATATTTCTTGCTATATTTCTTATAGTTTGATTATTTGGAAAGCTTCACATAATATATGTTGAAAGTTTTCATCATATACTTGAAAACAGTTAATTGGTACATACCTTGGGTTTTTTTATTTTTATAATAGTATGCTTAAAAATTTGAGAAGCATCAAATACTTCTGACTTCCTTCTTTTGCATGTCTTAGAACTTCTTCTCTTTAGTGAAATTAGAGAAGGTTATTCCTAAGGTCTTTTCTAGTTCTCAAATTCTGAGATTTTATGTTGATATTTCATAGAAACAAGCTTTATTAAATAATTATGGACCTCTCAGAGGTTATATAATATTCTAGGACTTAACATAATCCTCACTAAACCATGCATAAAAAGGAGCATATGTGAGATCTCTTAATGTATCAGAAATTTGTCTCTCATTAAGAGGACAATATTACTATTCAATAGACCTGTGACCTTCAGATAGTCAAACTAGCTTCCCAGAATTTGTTCCTCCATGAAAGAATTCTGGTTATGCTCAGTCATCTACTGAGGAATTGAGAGAAGATAATTGGCTTTTTATTATTAATCAATAGTTTCTAGTTCAAATGTCTCCAGCTAAATTTCCATAGCACTACATCTTTGAGGAGTATATTGTGAATATTTAATATGATTGTCATGTATTGATTTATAATAATGGAGAAATACTGCTATTAGTTAAGCGTAAACCAAAAGAGTGTACATAACGCAGAACATATAGGTAATGAGCATTTGATACTATTTTTGACTTATCATATTTTTTAAGGTTACCCAACTATCTGATCTGAAATTGATGGAAATAAAACTATTGTAAAAATAATGACATGTAGGAAATGAAATGTAGATATATCACTCTGAGTGGCTCTCATACCTTACTATTACCTTGTGTACTTGGAAAGGGGTTCCATGCTCTTCCACCGCAATAACTGGAATTAACTAGATGATTTAACCTTTGATCTCTTGATTGAGCTACAGAATCAATCAAAGTTGTGAATCTTTTCTAGGCATCTCTTTTGACATATCAATAAATCCAAGGTATAAGCTAGATATGAACTGAATGAAACTAATGGATGAATTCAGAAGGACATGTTCTCTGATTGACCAAAGAGAATTAGTCACACTTTCTGGGTCTTGGGGAAAAAACAAATTACTACAGCTCCTTGAGAGTTTGGAATCCTGCAGTCCAGTAGCAGACAAGCTTTTTAATTGAGCAGCTAGGGGAAATCATTTAGAAAGAATCACTTGGGATTAGGCATGAGAGAGAAAACACTGTATGTTTCCTCCTTGCCTCACCATGATGATTACCAGAAGATGATCTTGTAGACTCTGCGAGATCAAATATTTCATCTTCTCATGTTTGGCAAGGCATTTCAGCAGTAGGCCAAGTCCTAGCGACTCGAGTTGAGAATATGGTTTAGATTGGAACTTACTTATCAGTCAATAAAATTGGGAAGAAAGCATAAGCAGTGCAGGGATGATGGTCTGAGAAAGAACTGAGTGGTGGAGGAAAATCACAGTGAGGATGAAAAACAGAATTTGACCTAGTCGGACATAGGGAAAGATAAAATGATAAAAGATCATAATTAAATTAATCAGTTGGACAAGATAAGCTTTGTATCTATGAAGAGAAGTATCTTCTAACTTTTGAACTGTTACTATAGGGGAAAAAGTAATCTGTATATAATACACCAACAAATGATCATTTAGTCTTTGTTTGAAGATCTACAAAAATCAAGAACTTATTATCCCCTAAGGCAACTCATTGTATTGTGGGATCTTTCAGTGACTAAGAAGTGTTTGTTTGTTGCTAATGCTAAATTTTCCTTTTTATACATCCTACCTATTGCCCTTAACACCATCTTCTTGAAAGAACAGTAAGATTTTTCTTGAGAAGGTAAAATAGGAAAATAAAAAAAAAGTAGTGCTTGACCAAGTGGGACCCAGAAACCAGGATTCGCTTTCCCCTCTCCAATTCTTACATATAGAATATTTCAGTATACAGGAAATTAGACTGAAATGGAGAAAGCCTAACCCAGAAAAGAATTCTAGTTTTGACTTTTGCTGTGTGACCTCCAAGAACATTTTCTTCAGGTTTTTCTTTCATAGTTTAATTGAAGATGATCCATAGTGGCCATGGGCTAACAAAGCATGATTGAAAACAAAAAAGAGTTCCTGAAAATAACCTCTATTTTAAATAAGGTATTAAAAACATTTCCAAGATACACTTAACATTCTTTCTTTTTATTCATAACTACTTCTATATTGCAGATGGTGGTTGGCATTCAGGAATGCTTTTGTGTGTTTACCTTTCTTTTATTCATAAAATATTTATTTATCCTCTTTAGTTGTCTACAGTTATTTTTTTTAATTTAGTTTACTTTCACTTTTCAACTTTTCAAGAAAAATATACTTATCATCTCAGCACATTTTAACTATTTTGGAAATTTCCATTAAAGAAGCAAACCAACCAGTTATATTAAAGAGAACGGATCTTTCATTATGTAATCATTTCCTATTCCATACAACATTGGGCTTTGATCATACTCTGAAGCCCCATTCCTCTATTCTCTTTTTGCCCTTGGCATAATAATCAAATCTATACTGCCACATTTTTTCAAGAAAGGGAATCAATTGACTCCCCTATGATTCAAATCAATTCTGTTGTGACTCTAGATATTCCTTCCAATTCCTTCTTAATGCTCCCAAATCCCTGACCTAGTTTGGATTTTTCATTCAATCATTCATTCATTCATAAAGGAAGGCAACTAATTTTAGATAACCCAGGAGTATGAAGAAAAGAGCAAAGAACATAAAGCAGGGATACAAAAATATCAAGGGAAGAAGGAACAAAAATGCATTGAGACCTACGTCCATGGAAGATAAAACTACAACCAGAACTCTGGACAGAGTTCTATTAAGTCCTTGGAGGCAATGGTGTTCAGGTCTGATAGGAAGATGAAAGATATTGATGATCCGAGAGGTAGGCACCCTCTGACTTTGGCAACCTAATCATGTCAGACTTTAGATTATTTTTTAGTTTAGTTATTATTAACACAGCAACTTGGAAATAGATGAATGTTTTATACCCTAAAAGAAGGTCTCAGGTAACAATGTTGATAAATGCTTTCAAGAAAAGAAATCTAAATATGAGAGTTGGGGAGAAGGCAGAAAAAGAACAGGAAAAGGCTATCAGGAAGAATCAAGTGTCATCTCTAGACCTCAGAATCATGTTGCTAGAAAAGATCAGGTCTCGGTTCTGTGCTATCATGCAAGGAGACTATGAATGCTGTCTTAGCAATAACTAACACTATAATCTATTTTGATGAATGTAATTATATATTGTACATATACCTATTATATTGTTTTGTTATATTATGTTACATCATATTAAATTATATTATATTATAGGTATATGTATCTCTGCACACACATGTATATACAAGCCCTATAATAATTTCAATTAGCATAGCACTTTTAAAAAATACTTTATTTGAGTCTCACAACAGCTCTGTAAGCAGATTGGAGAGGTATTATTAGTCTCACACATTTTATTCCAATAAAACTGATCTATTTGACATTTCATGTATATGACACTCCATTTTTTTTCTCTGGGTCACATACAGACTGTCCTTATTCTTGGAATTAACTCCTTCCTCATCTCTATCTCTATAAACATTTCATTTGTTTCAGGCTCTGTTCATATGACACCTGTCCTAGTTCACCTAGTCGTTAGTACTCCTAACTCTACCCCATCTGAAAAGATTTTTGGTAAATCTTGTATTTGCTTAGCCCTTCACTAGATTTCATTCAGTAGAATATAAGCTTCCTTAGGAAAGAGATTGTTTTATTTTTGTCTTTATGTCTCCAGCACCTATCACAGTGCCTGGCAAAAAGTGGGTGCTTGTTAAATTGAATTTAATCAAAATTTTATAAACAAGGGAACTAACTTTAAGTGATCTACCTAGGATAACCCCCCCCCTCCCTCCTATTTCTCTCCTTTTTCTCCCTTATTTTCCTCCCTCTCCCTCTCTTCTCCCTTTCTAGTTTTCTCTTTCTCTCTCTTGTCCCATTTCCTCTCTCTTCCCTTTCTTTCAATATGTCTCTAAGAAGCACAGATGAAGACATCCATAGTTAGAGTCATTATACACAGCCATCATTTTCTATTTCCATCACGTTGCATGTTTTCAATGAAGATTGTCCAAATTTCTGAATGTTCTTCATATGTTTACTTCATGGTAATGTAATGCTGCTTTGTATTGATTTCTTAATCATTTATTTTTGCTTCATGGAATTTGGATAGACCAAATATGCCTTTTAAAAACAGAATTGCTTCTATGCAAAGAGTAGATCTATAAAAGAGAGCAGTATCCATGCAAACATCCCATTGTCATTAAGTCATGACTGTCATTAGTATGGCTCCCCTGTATAGGTTCAATAACAACCCTTAATTGGATACCATAAACTTAGCTAATGATCACTGCTCAAACTAGTTAAAGCAATAAAGAATTTTCATTTTCCCAAGGCTTTCAAGGTAAGGTTGAGAAAATTTGACAAGCAGGAGACCACTGCAAGCAGAATTCAAGAATGCAATATGATGAAATTAAATTTCTAAAACATTCCTTTCTTTTGAAATTTATGCCATGCTATTTACTTCCCCCTTCCTGGACCCACTTGAGAAGCCCCAACAGAACCCTTTTATCGCAGTGGGGGGACATCCTCTCCCTTTAGAAGTTGAGCAATAACAATTCTATGGGGTAGTAATTATTCTAGATGCATTGTACCATGCAAATTAATCTTTTGCTTTGGTAGCACTGCTCCAGAAAGCAATGCTGACAGTGAATGCACAGAATGAACAAATTAATTAAGCAGACTGTGAAATCAAATAAATCTCACAGTGGTGACCTCTGTGTAGCAGAATGAAGAAAGACATTAAGTTCATGAAGTAGCTTCAGCTGAAGTAAAACCACAGTTTAAGTGGGAGTAAGCATTCTCCTTATTTAGCCTGCAAGTTACAGTTCACGCCCTTGAGATACTGCCGGCAAGAAGAGGATGGTCTTAAGGTCACACCAACACTTGACATGAGGTACAAAGGGTCCCATAGAACAATGGGGAAGTTCTAGGGAACCCATGACAAACCTGTAGAGTCAAACATCAGCTAAACCATTACAGCTCCCTGGAAATGTTCCTATTGAGCTCTAATTGAGTTTCTATCATGATCTCCATAGTCGTCGTCACTAAAGTTTTCTTCTCATATATCCATATTCCAACTTGTGCCAACACCCTCTATCATACTAGTTAACCTCAACTTTGATTTCATCGAGTGTTTTCATTCTAACTTCCCTCATTTCCTCTCTTTACACTGCAAAATTTCTATCCATCGTTTCGTCTCTTCTCAGAGAATGAGTGAGACTCCTAAATATTGAATGCTATTGTGAAGGAAAACCTATTTTTTGATGCTTGGTCATTTTTTGGATAGCTCTTTATGCTCTAGTCACCCCTTTTCTCTTGCTTGACATGTAGAGTATACTAAAAAACTCCATAGTAGAAACACACCTTCCTGTATTATTGGTGCCTTACTTCTTCTTGACTCAGAAGTAGGAAATAAATTATTAGATATGAGATATAACCAAATAATCCTCCCATCCTGTCCCATAAAACATGTGAATATCTCCAGCATTCCAAATATGCTCAAAAGTATGGAAATAGCATAGATTGAGGAGGTCCACCTACCTAACCTGTCAGAGGTCTCTGTAACGATCTGCCTGGAACCTCTTGCAGGATGCTATTGTTATCTCCCTGTTTCAGTGGTTTTTGGATCATTGAACAAAAATGTTCAGTATACACCTAGTTTTAGACCTTTCCTCTCCACCCGTTTTATGTTTATGAAGTGTCAGCTGCTGCTTTAATTTAGGAGGCTGTTAGCTGTCAGCCTTAGCATTCTTTCTTATAATTCTAGGACTGAGATTTCTCCAGTTTACCTGAGATACTTCATGTAAAAACTTTGCAAATCTTATACATTTATACATATATGTGTGTACATATATATGTAGTTATTATTCCTCTTAATACACCACATAAAAATTCTCTCCTAATTGTGTGACCCTGTGGAGGTCAATGAATCTCCCAGTACTCTAGACACCTAAAAGCATAGAAGGTGCTGACCTGCATTGGTAGAAAGTACTTCCTCACTTGGAAGTTCATTGTTTTCTCTACCTCAAAAGCACAGAGATCTTGTTACTACATCAAGCAAAATACAGTAAATACATACATTACTATCTCTTTGTAGCAGTTCAAACTTATCAACTGTGGACACACATCAATGTGTAACTCCTAGATTGAAGAACACATTATATATTTTGCAAGAAAAAGGGATCATCTTGAGAGGACACTGTTAAAAAACTATCCAAAGGAAAGCAAGAAGTTAACATAGCAGTTTATATCACTAGCATCACATGCTCTTAATTGTTCATATGAAAGTGGTCACAAGTTTTGGGTCTATTCTGAGAGCCAATGGGAAGTTGACTCTACTAGCATTTTTGCAGCAGGCCTGGTAATGGTTAGCATTCCATCTCAAACTTTGGTGTCAATAATATGAGGGGTATTGCCATATAGTAGAAAATACGCGGACATGAAGTCAGAATTCTGAACTCATTTCCTGTCTTTTATGAGTACTAATAGTGTGTCCATAATTGTCATGGAATACCACTAAGACTCATTTTTTACAACCATAAATGAAGTAGTTATAGCCACAACACCCTTTTCACATGGCTGCAGTGAGGATCAAATGATACATTGAATGTAGAGTGCTTTGTATATTTTAGGGGCTATGTAAATGCCTGCTGTTATCATCCTCTAGGCAAATGAATGTCCTAAATGAATCAATCTTCCTCCCCCCCCAATTTACCATCTGTTATATTATTTTAGAGATAAACATAGGATCTGAACCTGTCATTTCAGTGGTATGATGAACTCTGCATGAGAACCCTGCCTTTTACCGATGAAGGCTGGGGTTTTCTCCATAAACAATAGACTTAAGAAAGCAACTTAGGAAATTGAGATGTTGAGTGACTTGTCACAGATGCTGGTGAAGAGAATTCAGAACAGGTATTTGAATTCAAATTTTCCTGCCTTCAAGGATGGCTTTCTAGCCAATAAGCAAAACTATTTTTTAAAAATTAGTAATTCTTTTGAAGACAGAGAATACACCTCTTTTGCTTGCTTCTTTCACATACAGCTACTGTACCTTGTATAACTTTATTCCTTGAAATCTCAAAATACGTTTTGGGGCAAAACTGGGGGCTGAGAAAAACATTTTAGTCATTTAAGTTGTTATATTTAACTTGGACCCTCTTACGTGCTTCATTCTAGGTATTTCGGTAGTTGGTACTTTGAATGTCCATACTATTATGTAGCTGTAAAGTGACTGGTTGAGTATCTTAAATATTCATTAACTCTAGCTCCAGTTGCTAAATTGGCATAATCACCTATATGACCATTCTAAGTAGAATCCTGCACTAGAAGCATTGGTTTATAAGAGAAAGTTCTTTTTTTTTCTCCTTTAAATTTGTGGACTGAGCAACTTCAGGGATTTATAAGACTGGAGGAAAATATATTATCATGGAGCCCTCAACAGGATTAAATACCTGAGGAATTTAAGCTTTTTGATCTGTGGACACCTGCTTGTGAGTTCCTTTGTGTTAGAGGCCAAAGGGAAATCTGCCTGTCGTCCCCAGATGGAGGTAGCTCTTGTCTGGGAAACTGATCTACAACAAAGTTCTGTATATGTGCTGGTTATGGTGCTCTCTGCTGTCGATTTCAGTTTAATCTCTGCCCTCTCCTTTCTCTCTCCATGTATAGCATTGTTCTCTTCACTATTGTGGTCTTACCCTCCCCATTCACTCAACTACCCTAGAATAATCTTAATGCTTGAAAAAATACTGCTTCAAGACATAAATGTGCATTTAGAAAATTAGTAACATTGCTATTAGATGTACTAGAGAAAAATCAAAAGCCTGAAATGACCACTTCTAAGAAGATTGCAGTAAAGATTTTTTAATAATATGTTATTTTTGCCCATTATATGTCAAGAAGATTTTTAGCATTCATTTTTATAAGATTTTGAGTTTCAAATTTTTTTTCTCCCTTCTTTGCTCCCCTCCCCTCTTCTCAAAATGGTAGGCAGTTTGATATAGTTAATACATGTGCTATCATGGAAAACATATTCCGTATTAGTCACAATTGTGAAAGAAGGAACAGATCAAAAGGGGGAAAACTCATGAGAAAGAACAAATTAAGTGAAAAAAAATTTCCATTTGCATTCAGAGTTGACCAATTCTTTATCTGGATATGGATAGTATTTTCCTTACTAAGTCCTTTGTACTCTTCTTGGATTATTCTCTTGCTGTAAAGAGCTGAGTCATTCATAGTTGATCATCAAACAATGTTCCTGATAACTACATATAATATTTCCTTGATTTTACTCATTTCACTTTGCATAAGTTTGTACAAGTCTTTCCAAGTTTTCCTGAAGTCTGACTGGACATCATTTCTCATGAAACAATAGTATTCTATTAATATTCCTATACCACAGTTTGGTAAGCCATTCCCCAGTTGATGGGCATCTCCTCAGTTTTCAATATTGTGCCACCACAAAAAGGGCTGCTATAAATATTTTTGTAAATATCGGTCTCTGTCTCTTTTTTATGATCTCTTTTGGGATATAAATCTAATAGTAGTATTACTTGATCAACAGTTTGGTTGTCCTTTGGGTAGCTCCCAATTATTCCCCAGAATGGTTAGATCAGTTCTCAATTCCACCAACAGTGCATTAATGTCCCAACTTTCCCATATCCTCTCTAACATTTATTATTTTCCTTTTTTTTCTTTTTTAGTCACAGCCAATCTGATAGGTGTGAGGTGTTATCTCAGAGTTGTTATAATTCACATTGCTCTAATCAAAAGTGATTGAGTACTTCTTCCCATATCTATAGATAGCTTTACTTTCTTCATGAAATTGTCCAATTCTATCTTTTGACCATTTATCAGTTATGGAATGACTTGTATTCTAGAAATTTGACTCAGTTCTCTATGTATTTGAGAAATAAGACCTTTGTCAGAGACACTTGCTGTGAAGATTGCTTCCCAATTTTCTGCTTTCCTTCTAATATTGGTTGCATTGGTTTTGTTTGTATGAAAGTTTTTAATTTATTATAATCCAATCCCTGTGTATTTTCCTTGATCCTCTTCTTCTTCTTGTTTGCTTTCTCCCTTCTTTCACCCTTTCCCTCCTCACCAGTGTTTTGCTTCTGTCTACCATCTCCCTTGATTTGTCCTCCCTTTTGCAGTCCCCACTCCCCTCTTTCCTTACTCTCTTCTCCTCCTGCTTCCCTGTTGGTTAATATAGATTTCTATATTGAACAGATTGTGAATATTATTCCCTCATTAAGCCAATACTGATGAGATTAAGGTTCAAGTGATGCTCATCACCCACTTTCCCATGTTCCTTTCTATTATAAAAGGTCTTTCATGCCTCTTCATGTGAAATAATTGACTACATTTCATCTCTTCCTTCCTTCTTCACCCACTGTATTCCACTTTCTCATCCCTTATTTTTAGATTATTCCCTCAAATGCACCTTGTGTTTGTACTCTTTATGCATATTCCTGCTAGCTATACTATTCGTGATATTTTTTAAAAAATTACAAGAATTTTCTTCCTTTGTAGGGATGTAAACAGTTTAGCTCTATTGAATTCCTAATGTTTTCTTTTCCCTTGTTACCTGTTCATGCTTTTCTTTGGTCTTGAAATTGGAGGTCAAACTTTTGGCTTAGTCCTGGTCTAAGCTTGAAATCCTTCTACTTCATTGAATGACAGTTTTTCCCCCTGTATTATGCTTAATTTTGCTGGGTGATTCATGGTTGTAGTCTTTGCTCCCTTGCCTTCTGGAGTGTCACATTCCATAGCCTCCAATTCTTTAATATTGCAGTTGCCAAATCTTCTGTAATCTTGGTTGTGTTGCTCCAATATTTGAATTGTTCCTTGATGATTACTTGGAGTATTTTTCTTTCACCTGAAAGTTATGAAATTTGACTATAATGTTTCTTGGAGTTTTTAACCTGGGATCACTTTCCTGATGTGATTGGCGGATTCTTTTTGTTTTGTTCTTTTTAACTAAGAGAGAGATTTATTTCCCCATCAAGAAAGTGGGTAGTTATGACGATGGCTTACAGGTAGGGTAGAAATAGCCAAACACTGATTGGAATGTCAGAATGAGGGAGAGACATTTTCCATCAATCTACATAGGATTATGGCATCCAAAGAGATATGACACAGTAAATAGGTAATTTTGGGGATATCTGTCATGCCAGGGTCACAGCATTCTAGACTTCATGTCAGACAAGCCTGTTATCTCGTCTGAATCAATACTCATCCACCTTGTGTGCAATGTTCTCTTTTCTTAAATGTGGAGTGCTTGTAATTAATGGCTCAAAGACAAAGGGACATTAAAAAGTCCTTTTTCAGTAGGGAAGTTTCTAGGGGTGAGGGGGAGAGGATGCCAAGGATGATCTGTGGCACACAACTTGTTTGTCAAAGGAAAGACCTATAAGGGCACTAATACTCCTCAGGACTTCCCATTAAAATGATTGAAAGGGTTTCAGGGCAAAGTACATCATCTTTCCTCACCAGGTCCACCCCAGGGTCACCCACCTCCCACCCTAAAGGTAAGTTAACCCTAGAGAGTTTCACTTGCTTTTAGCACAGACAATACTAGCATTTAACAATAGAGCAAAAAAAATAAAACATCCATGTTTTGGCATCAAAGTACAAAAGGGCTTATTTTTTTCAAATAACTTGTATATGACATAAATTATAAGTTCATTTTCTTATTGAGATTTCAAAGTTATTACAGACATAGTTTTCTGAAATACCTTCAAAGTACACCTGGAATAAAGTTTCTGGGAAGTGGATAGTCATATAATATATGGGAGTTTGGGAGAGAAAGCCTCACCATCCTTTCTATTCTCCCAAGTACCTTGTTTTTTCTCTGGATGATGCCATAAAGGCTTGGCACTGGAAAATGTAACATTCTCTATTGCCCTCTTTATAGTTTGCTGCTGACTAGATGATACAAATCTGGATATGTAGGGTCCTAACTACTTAATGCAATATAACTATTGATTTGCAAAATGAGAGTCAGTGATTTTTCTAGCTTCTTTCTGCTGAGATTGCGACTCCAGGGGATGCCAGATTTGAATCAATTCAACAAATTTCACAAGAAAATAATGCAATATGAAAATCATCTGTTTAACCAAAGAGGCAGACTGATCATATGCGGAATTTTAAACAATATGGAAAGAAAAGAAAACTAATAACTGAATTGGTGAAATGAGCTGGAAATAAGGTAGTAACTGGCCTGGGAGTATTATTTTTTTTTAAAGAGTAAGGCACCAAATATGAGCCAGCTGCCAGTGTTGGAGTCCTATTAGAGCTGGCCCCAGCCCCAGTAGTCTAACTTAATTGCTTAATTACCTAACTATCCCCCCTAGAACCCCAATGTCTTAACCACTTCATATATGTCTACTCACTAAGACAATAGGTGTGTTCCCAAATCTCATAGTTGTCACAGAACTGTGTGATAGGAACCTAGCTACTGCCTTTACATAGGCACTTCCCCTGGGCCCATTCCTCATATTTCCCACAGAGACAGCAGGTGTGCCTATGCACTCAACCACAGTCACATCCATCTAGTCCTAGACAGGACCATAATACTCAGCCAATCAGAAAGCAGAAGCACCAGGATGCCCAAGCAGGATGTGGACCCCAAAACAACAGAAGGGCCTTTCCCTAAGGAAACTGCACCTATGCAGTAATAGTAAAGAACTGACCTAGAGTGAACTTATGACATAGGGAGGCTCATTATAATACCATTATCATATACATATACTTTCCTAAATGAGCTTCTCTGTGTGCATTGTGGATAGTCGCATGAGCAGTTCCACTGTGACCTGGACCCTTCCTCCATTACCTAATCTCTTGACAAACTCTTCTTGCCATTTTAATATTAATTATATTCCTATATTCTATGCTAATTTCTGTTATGTAATTGCATCAATATTCTTTAAAAATCTATCTTGCTTTCTCTAAAGTTGCTGGTTCCTCTTGGAATTTAGCCCATTTCATGAGAGATGTCAATCTCAATGTCAATCTCAAGTTTGACTTGGATTAGAGGTGGTCTGACTGAATTCTTTGAGAGAGTTCCACCACAACTCATCATGAAACCCCATGGTGTTTCTGGTGTCCCTGGGATTAAACCTCAACATCAGTTTAAGTCTCCTGCTTCCTTTTCATTGATCTGAGTTGCAGTGATGTTTTCTTAAGCAGCCATGACATAAGTTTCCATGTCAATAATTGACATAGGTCAATTGTTCCTTTTGCTTTGTCCTTCTTTGCAGAATGCTCACTTGATAGAAGTTGGAACTTGCTCTCATAAATACAGGAAATGAAACCATCTGTTCTCTACAGGAAACACAGTTTAACATGGGAATAAGTTTTAATTTGTCATCTTTGGTGATAATTTTGAAGACAAGCTTTATTTCTTGAAGAATTCCCTCATAACAACGTAAGATGGGCATTCAGATTTTGTAGCTGGAATAATAGCATTGTGGTTGCATGCCAGACTTAAGACTATTGCAGGAGTCCCAGATATATTGTTTCTACAGATTATGAAATGGGAGAAACTTTGCTGCTCTGTTCTAAAGAGGTTCAACTCTTACCTCTGTTTTCCAGAGAAGTCTTTTTCATTCTTTTGAATTTCTTTGATTCATTCTTGATGTCTTATAGAGTCATTACCTTCTTCCTCAATTCTGACTTTTAAAGTATTGTTTTCCTCAACTAGCCTCCACACATTCTTTTCCATTTGACCACTATTCTTAAAGGAGCTGCTTTCTTCAGTGGATTTTTGTATGTCTTTTTCCATTTGGCCAATTCTACTTTTTAGCTCTTTTCCAAGTTGTTGACTCTTTTCTCATAATTCTCTTGCATCATTTTCATTTCTTTCCCCAGTTTTTCTTCCAACTCCTTTATATGACGTTTAAGCTCCTTTTGAATATTTCATTGAGTTCTTTCTGAACTTGAAGTCACTGGCTGTTTTTCATTGGGGTTTTGCCTATAGGTTTTTTTGACATTGTTGCCCTTTTCTAAGTTTGTTTCTTGAGCTTTCCTATCACCACAATAATTTTCACTTCTTCTTCTTCTTCTTCTTCTTTTTCTTCTTCTTCTTCTTCGTCTTCTCCCCTCCTCCTCCTCCTCCTTTCTTCTCCTCCTCTTCCTTCTCCTTTTCCTCCTTCTTATGTCTTTTTTTCCCTTCTGTTAAATTTAACATCTGCTCCCAGAGTGGAAGGGGCAGTGTTTCAGGCTTCCTGTGTTAGTGGCTGCAGGACGTGGCTGTTTACCTGGTGCTGTGCTGAGGATATGTGGGAGGGAGTACCCACAGGGGTCTGTCAGATTACCTGGTGCTGAACCAGGGTCATAGTTGTGTTATCCCATGTGTACCAAGGCTGATGGGAGTGTTTCTGCATTTTCCCTGGGCTATACTGAAACACATGGAGGTCTGACCTCTGGAGGATGCCTATTTGCCCAGGGTTACATTGAAGCTTGTGGAGGCTCTCAGAGCTGGAGTCTGCCAGTTTCTCTGCCTATGCAAAGATAGATGTGGGGTCCTGGTTTTGGCATTTGCCTTCTCCATCACACTGGGGCTTGAGATCTCCCACTGTTTGGCTGAGGTGGGTCTTGCTGTTGGCTTGCTGAGATGCTTCCCATCCTGGATCATGCTCCCCTTTCACCCAAGTGAGATGGACCTTTCTTGCCAATCCTCCAAGATCCTTGGCTAAAGATTGTTTAACTGTCTTTTTGCTGATTGTGTTACTTCAGGATTTGTTTTGAGTCACTTATGTGTGATTGTTTGGAGGTGAGTATGGAAGAGTTACAGCAATTCCCTGTTTTCTCTGCCATCTTGATTCCTTGTGTAGCTGCAAATAATATTTCACCTAAAGGAATTAATAATTATTTGAAAGACTATCTCTTCTCCAAATACTAGTACAATGGAAACAGTATAAGAATAACTCAGAGGAGACATGCATTCTAGCACCAACTTTGCAACTATGTATATCAGGGCAAATCATTTCTTTGGGAATAAATTTCTCATTGTGCATAATGTGAGGACTGAATGACATGATATCAATAACTTTCTAGCTTCTAGGACTCTAATATACTATGGTTCTAGAAGGGTGATTTTTAACCACTTAATTCTGACATATTTTCACAGTCAAAGTCTTTAGGATATGCGTTTATGTCTCTGTGTATGTGTATGTGCATGAGAGAGAGAGAGAGAGAGAGAGAGAGAGAGAGAGAGAGAGAGAGAAAGGTAATATTTCATTTTCATGTGGTGATGCTGACCTAGGCCAAGAGAAAAAAACAGCTCATTTGTAGTTCAACTTTGTGACCCACATTGGGAGATTTTTTTCTGAAGGAAAAAATGAATTTATTCGTCAAAGACCCCTTTTCTGTACAAATTTCAGTTTCTTTTTTTTTGAAAGCCTTAGGATATCTTTAAGTCATGACAGCTGGTACTAAAAAAGAAGCTTCTCTTTGAAATATTAACTCGAATGTAAGCACCCACCTGCTTTGTGCCCACCATATTAAAGCTGTATCTAAGCTTGATGTCTTGAAAAAAAATAACTATTGCATGTTTTCAGAAGGGAGCTGCTGCAAAATAGTTTGAAGGCTATCTCTTTACCCAAAAGGATGACAATTTTCCAAGTGTTTTCTCTCATTTCGCCCTTCATCCTTACTATTTCATTTTTACCTTTTGATTACTTTCATCTGTCTATATTCCCTCTGTATTTGAAATCATGTATCTCATGAGACAAGTGATCCAGGGGAAAGAGAGATGGATCTGGAACCAGACCACTGGTTTTTTAACCCAGGGTCACCTATTTACTTAGATAAGTCATTTCCCTATAGACCTCAGTTCTCTCAGCTAGAAAATAAGGAGGTTGGACTTCTAGAGTCACTTTCAGTTCTAGAACTATGATTTTCACCAGAAAATTGAAGACTTGGATGAGATCAGAGGTGTCAACCTCATTAGAATGTAATTGGGAAATACTTAACAGAACAAATAAAAATACAGTCAAACACTTTGAAACTGTTAATATGCAGCCTGCAGGAAAGCTCTTATATAGTTTAGTAGATTTGAATTTGACAACATTGGAATAGATGGACTCCAAGGTCCCTTCCAACTCTAAATCTAATTTCCCATTAACACTTAATAAAGGAAGAAGTCCTACAATTTGTGATCTTGTGCATTAGCAGATCAATACTGTTTATATATTTTATAAAAGAAATATTTTAATGAATTTTTTAAAAGAATATGTTTATATTCTTTTCTGAAGAGGGAAAGTCCAGAAGAATTTATACTTCTGACTCAACTATATGAAGTTCTGTCATTTTATATATCATTGATTTTTACATATTTAGACTCAAAAAAAAGATCTATTTGGACCTCCCTCTTCAATTTGAAGTAGTTGGAGGAGTGACTCGGCAGCTACTACCAGGCAGTGGCACCAAAAGATGTATCAGGGCCCTACTTTAAGTACATCAAGTTTACACCTGAACAGCAGGTATCTGATTTAAATACTGAGCCCTCCTGGAGTGGCACCTTTTAGGCACTGAAAAAGATGCTTTTTGGGGAAGTGTGACACTCATTTTAGATGAGGCTATCACAACTGCAAACAGTTCATACTCAAGAGACCTGACAATGCTTTTAAAAAATCCAATTACATGCTTTTATTTGCTGTTAGTACAAACAGAAGAATAACAAACCAACTTGTTTCATTCCCACTGTGCTTTCCTCAGGGCTAATTAAAGTGCATTGGGCTGATACTGAAACCATTCAACTCCAGGCAAGCCAAAGATTTAAAGGGGCACACACCAAATCAATGCCTGACTGTCAGTACATGGGATGGTTCTGGCAAACAGGCACAATAAAGGTCCTCATTAACTCGAAAGCCGGAAAGTTTCGGTGAAGAAAAATCGGACTAACAAATTTACTGCCATGAATTTATAGACTGGACTTCATCACTCTGCATAAAGAATTGATATGTTAAGTGATCGATGATTCTCCACGCCATATGGTATAATCAATATAAATTTTTGGAAGAGATAGAAAGACATTAATAATGTACGTTTTATGTACGGGTCTGTTTCTAAAGATTAAAGACTGTATAAATCATGCAGGAGCTGTGCCATAGCTAGAATACAAAAAGAAAATTGTTTTAGTAAAGGCAATATTTAAAATGGCAAAAACAGGGAAATCAAAGTAAATGTTAATATTGGTTTGGGGAAAAAGTTAACGATTTCTCAATAGACTTGACTTTTATCATGTTTTGTTTTTGTTGTTTTTTGTTTTAGTCTCTATTTGTAGTATCATTGATAACTGCAAAAGTTCACTGAATTATTAAGATACCAGCTCTCTCTCCCTCCCTCTCTCTCTCTTTCTCTCTCTCTCCCTCTCTCTCTCCCTCCCTCTCTCTCTTTCTCTCTCTATCTCTCTTGCTCTCTTTTCTCTTGTTCACACACATAGACCCACACATACATACTCAAATGAGAATTCATGAATTCATATTAAAAGTTAAAAGAAACATCTTAATGGTAATATGTTTAAGTACTCTAGATTTTCAGAGGCATCATAGTGAAATGAAAAGAGGTTAGATATTTACGTAGACAACTTTGTTTATGTACTTAATCTATTACTTATCAGCTTCATGACTATATGCTAGTCACTTCAACTCTTTTGCTTCATTTTCCCCTACCTTTGTAATGAGGATAGTTGACAAGAAGATCTCTAAGTTCCTTTTGAGCCCTGATCATAAATAAATACCATTTTCCAGCATAAAGTCTTTAGATTAAGGAAGGGACCTTCGAGTTTATCTATTTCCTATATGCAAATGATCTAGGATGTCAAATGTAGGTGCATTAGTGGAATAGTATGTGATCATTTCCCAATGAGGTTGCCTCAATTGAGTATGGAGGTATGGGACAATGTGATGTACTAGATAAAGAAATGATTTTGGCATTAGAAAGGTCTGGATTCCTATACTTATACTCATATATGATCCTTTTGCCTTCCTTACTAAACCTTGCTCTTTGTCCTCCAACATTTTATTTGCTTGTTCCTCCATGGCTGTCATGTTACTTTTCCTCATTTGCGTCTACTGGCTTCTCTAGCTTCCTTTACATCCCAACTAAAATATTTTCTCCTATAGGAAGCCTTTTTCAATTCCCTTAATTCTAGTGCATTCCTCTCTTATTTACATATTTATCCCATATACAATAGCTTTTGTTTTGTTTTACGTATTTGCTTGCTTGTTTATATCACTAGATTTTGAGTTCCTTGAATGCGAAGACAGTTTTCTGACTTTTATTGACATCCTTTGATAACTTAGCACAATGCCATCAAGGTAGTAGACACAATAAATGTTTATCGTCTGACTGAATGATGGGTGACACTAGACAAATAACTTCTTTGGTTTTGAATTCCTTATCTAGAAAATAAATTATTAGACTTGCTGACCTCTATGTTCTCTTCCATCTCGAAATCTATGAATCTATGCAAATGTGAACTGAATAAGAATAGGGAAGGTAAAATCTTCTTTTTTTCCAAATTTGAATTAGATTCCCATTTCTGATTCTGGTGGGATTAAAAAAGTTCTCAATAATGGTCACCGGAAGATGTGGCATTTATTATAATATTTATAAAGAATTCATTTCTCTGTTGATTTTAGTTTGTTCATTTGTAAAATTATGTGCTTAAATTAGTTTGGAGCATCATAGATTTAGAGCTGGCACAGAATTCAAACAGGCATTCTAACATCTAATTTACAGATGAGAAAAGCCTCAAAATGTTAAGTGATTTGCCTATAGACAATTCATCCACAAGCATCCACTAAGTGTTGACTATTTCCCTGAGACTGTAATACAGCAAGTATGTATGAGAGGCGGGATTGGAAGCTGAATCTTTTGGTTTACAAATTCAGAGATCTATTGACTACATCATGTTATTTCTAAGTTTTATTTTCTTTAAAAATGTGTGACCCTGGGGTAGCTAGGTGGTGCAGTGAACAGAGTACCAACCTTGCTGTCAGAAGGACCTGAGTTCAAATCCAGCCTCAGACACTTGACCCTTAACAACTGTGTGACCTTGGACAAGTCACAATCTCAATTGCCTTGCCTTCCCTGCTCCATTTTTTTTAATGTGTGACCTTATGTATATATGAACTCTGATTCTTTCCATCTTTAAATGTCTATGGTTTCCTAGGTCCAGTGAGGTTGAAGTATTGATAATGTATGTGTGTATATGGGCATGTGTGTGTAAGTATCAAGCCAACCCTTTTGATAGTTCTGAATTCTAAACTTGTACCTTTTATTAAATCAAAATCATTCCAGGCGGTGCCTATTTCCATCTTTGGCTCATATTTTCTCCTACTGCTATCATACAATATTCTCCTCTTCACTTTATATTTCCATCCCCCCCTCCCTCATTGATGGTACAAGAGATGGAGGAAAAGTCAACCTGTCAGGGAAGAAGTACTTTTTATACTACATGTTATGTCTCCTCATTCAGACTCCTCAAATTCAAACTCCAGACACTGGATTGAATTGTGAAAGATGGTCACCTGTGATCAGAACTGTATAATCACAAAACCAGTCCAGATGAAAACAATACAGATTGTTGGCAACAAAATAAACATTGTTGACTATAGAAACAAGGACCAAAAGGAGGAGCTGGGAAAGGTTAACACAGAAAGGGAAAGAAGTGATAATCCCTCTTTACAGTAAACATCTTCACTCTCATCAATATGAGACCCACAGCCTTGTTCAGCTTTTGGCATCTGATTCATGGAAAAATGTCAAAACCCAGAGTTCAACCAGAAAGGAAAGAGAGAGGGAATGATTTTTGATAAAAGGCAAAAGATGCTTTCAAACTGACCAGGGGAAGGCTAGTTTAGGATGAATAAAAGCCTGCCCAAGGTAATAAGGAATGTAGTTGAGAATGAATAATTTCAAGTCAGAAATCCAGTTTTATATCTTGGTTCATTTGTCTACTAGTTATGTGATTGTGAATAAGTCACTTCATGTTACTTTGCCTCATTTTCTGTTAGATAGAACAATATCTAAGGTTCTTTCTGATCTTAGTATTCTTTGGGTATAAGGAGAAAATGCCCTTAACAGAATATTTAAAGTTGAATCAGATGTGGAAAGGATGAAAGATCATCTAGTGCAGTCATTGCATGTAATACTAATCTCTTCCCAGTATCTTGGACAAGGGGTCTTCCAGACTCTGATGGAACCTCCTTTGAGGTTCTCACTATCTCCAAGATGGTTTCATTCTATGTAAGGACAGTAAAAATTACATGAAATTCCTTCAATATACTGAGCCAAAATCTTGTTGTTTTATTTTCCCATTCATTACTCATTAGTAAAGGGAATTCTGGTCTGAGGTAAAATTGAAAAGTGACAGTTATCTGAAGTAATGTTTCTTCTGGGAATTAGCCATGATAAATGTCAATATATTTTAATATACTTCAGTTACACAAACCCAAAGTATTGAGTTGATATTCAAACATATACATATGCTTATATATATGCATGTATATATATACATATGATACAAATATGTATTTTACATATTTTTACATAAGTGCATTAACATGATTTATAAAAAGTAAATGCTTAGTAATTATACCAGCATATTACTGATAGAATTTTTAAAGATGAATTAAGCTAGTTTTTGAGAAAGGATATTATAATGTTTTCCATCTTAGAATTTCAAGGTAATATATCATGTGAACCTTGCCCAGTTACTAACTTACTCCTTTTCAGAAATTGCAAGTGATGTTATAACATAGCTTCTTTTGCCATATTTGCTTCCCCAGATCTGAAGTGGGTAGCCCTTGGAGGAAGGACCAAGAATAGTAACAATAGATACAGAGCTTTACCTTTAGAAGGTAAAGATATGAGAATAAATGGTGGCCAAGACAAAGTAAGCACATAGGTCTCCTTGGCATTCTGGAATCATACTGGCCCTAGGAATCTCTAGTCATTGACATTTCCCAATGATTGTGGGGGTTTCTAGAATAGATAAGTACCTGAGAAGCAGAGGGAAGAGGTTCATATTTTTCCTGGTGAGGGCAAAAAAAGAAATTTCAGCCTGCCATTTGGGAAGGATACAGCACATAGACTGAATAAGAGCAAAAGGGACTTCCTGGGCTTCAAGCCACTGCACCTAAAGAGAAGTTCTCTCCTTATATCCACTGCAGCCTATGCCCAAGCAAGATGTTTATTACAAAATATTTATTCTGGGGTAGCTAAGTGGCATTGTAGGTAGGGCACAGGCCCTGGAGTCAGGAAGATCTAAGTTCAAATCTAGTTGCAGATATTCACTACCTGTGTGATCTGGGAAAGTCACTTAATCCTGATTATCTCCAAAAAATAAAATAAAATATACATTCCTATGCCTACTTTGTACAGACCTCAGCTGGGAAAGTTGTGGCAAAAGGAAAAAAAAGCAACACACTTTTCCTCCTGATTGGTGTGTAGATCCTTGGATTGAATGAGATGTACAGATCATGTTACACACAATTAACATATCAGCTTTTTTATACCATACACACATATATACATATACATACATACACATACATGTATATATATTATACATGTCTGTATATATAATATATATTCTATAATATATCTATCTATAGGTATGCATATATATATATATATATATTTATATATCAACTATGTGTTTAAATTGTCCTTTTGCAGCTTGATTTACACACAAGGATAGAAAAGAAAAGAAGGTTCATGCTAATGGGTATTGCCTCAGTGAGGCATGGAAAGAATTATACTCTTAGATAAGAACACAAGAAGACAACATAGAAGAATGTGGTGGAATGTTTGGTTGACTGACATGAATATCAACCCCTTTCCACACTTCTGAATGCTCCTAGATTGTAGCATTGTCACACTATTTTCACCTTAATGACCTTATCACATGGTTAATGAGTCTTGGATCATTGTATCATTCTTGGATGTAAATTAATGATGCTGAGGCAGAATACTTTCTCATGCCAGTTTGTCCTCATACTTATTTCTGCCTCTGCTTCTGGAGATATTATTTTCCCTAGTTTAAAAGCACCCCTTTTCTCTGACATCGGCCTTCACCTTTTCTAAATGTGACTTCATATACCCTATACATACCCTCAGAATGTTACTGCCTTTAACTTGGATATAATCCATTAGTAGGGCATATAATTTTTGAATATTTAGTCAGTTAATTAAAAACTTTCCTTTGGAAATTTTTATATATTCTTTGACTCTCTGAACCTAAGGGTTTGTATTCCATCTTCTACCATTTCCACTTTCTCTTCCTGTCCATGGCAAATAGTAAAAACTCTGAAAATACCAGCTAAATGCCCACCTGTTTCTTATCAATATCCAGCTCAGAATCATTCTTATCAGCCTTGTTAATTAGCAAGGGATAGTTGTTTGGAAGTACACATGCTCTAGTGGTACCTATGAAGCATGGAAATCATAAGAAGACATACATATAGTTGGTTTTCCCATGGATTCACAAGAGGCCATGGCAAAAATTACACAGGATGGCCAGGCATTTGTAGGTTGGAACATTCATTATCTGTGGGAAGATACAGGCAATAAAACAAAGACAAACAGTCATTAAGCACCTATAATATGTTAAACACTTTGCTTAATATCAGGAGTACAAAGAAAAGGAATAAAATAATCACTGCTTGTAATAAGTTTACATTCTACTGGGGGAGGAAACAAAGGCCCATATAAAAATATACCAGCCTCAGTCCATCAAAAATGATTTATTCAGGGTTTGTTATAAATTAATCATGGTCCTAAGAGAAAGGAATACAATGAGAAGCAAAATTAGTCTGCCTTCAAAGAACTTCATTCTAATGTGAGAGGGTGTGTAAAAATTAGATTAATGTAAGATATAAAACTGAACACATGTTCAGTAATCTAAGGAGAGGGCAGTAGCATCTGATAGAACTGGGAAGGGCCTTTGTACAAAATTTTGCAGGGGATATTCACTGAAATTAGAAGGATAGCCATAAGGCTGCTGGCCAGGGGTGATGAAGGAGAGTTTTCTATCCATAGGGATGAGAAGTGCAAAATCATAAAAACAGGAGACAGAGTATTAGGTGCAAGGAATAGCAAATAGGCCAATACAGCTGGATCATAGAGTTCCTGTAGGGGAATAAAGTATAAGAGAACAGGAAAGGCAGGAAGGGAACAGGCTATGAAGTGCTTTAAATGCCAACAGAGAATGTAATAATTGATCCTGGAGATAAAGGGGAATGATTGTAGTTTATTATGTAGGAGATTAATATGGTCAGACCTATCCTTTAGGTGAATCAATTTACTAGTCAAATGGAATGACAGATTGAATTGGAAATAGACATGATATAGCTGTCTATTTCAAAAGGCTAGGGATAGGATATAGCAGCTAGGTGGTGAAGTGTCTAGAATCAGGAAGACTTAAGTTCAAATCCAACCTCAGACTCTTACTAGTTGTAAGACACTAGGCATGTTTCTTTATCTGCCTCAGTCTTCTTATCTGCAAAAGGGAGGAAATCGTACCACCTACCTCCAGAGTTGCTGTAAGGATCAAATACGAAATAATTGTAAATCACTTAGAATAGTGCCTGGCACATAATACATAGTAAGTACTATATAAAATCTTTATCATTATAGCATAAAGGACACATATAAAAGGTGTGGTGAAGGTTGAATTAACATAATTTAACAGTGGATCAGATATGTAGAGTGAGAGTGAAGACTCAAGGATAACACTAAAGTAATGAGTCTAGTGATTGGGAGTTTGGTGTAGCCCCCAATAATAATAGGGAATTGCAGAAGAGGAAAGAGTGTGTGTGAAAGATAATTAATTGTGTCTTACATATGTGAAGTTTTTGATACCTACTGTCTATCCAGTTTGAGACCTATAAAGTCCATTTGGCATCTTGAGATTATGGTTCAGGAAAGAAACAAAGGTAGAACAAATTCTGAATTATGACATGACTTCAGTGACTTGAGATTCCACTATGTCACAAATTGTCTATGTCTATTCACACTGTGATATTTTTCCCCATGCCTTCTAAAAAGTTTGCATCATACTGGAAGATTTCATAGTTTCTCTGGTCATGGAGACTTTTATAATTATGAAATCAATCCAGACTCCTCCTCCCTCACCTAATTGTCCATCTAGGTAAGTGCCTGTCTAATTATACATAAGAATTTAAGGGGCTCTCTAGTAGGTATTTTAGAGTTGAGGACAATGACTCCCCCAAATGTTTTCCAATATATTTTTAGAGGATAAATGAACATGTGAGGGGGGGGGATGAATTGCATTTTTCTTTCAAACTCTAACCAAGACAAAGGAAGGAAATAAGCCTTTCTTAAGAGTCTACTATGTGCCAGGCACTATGCTAAGTGTTTTACAAATATTTTCTTATTTGATTTTCATAGCCACCCTAAGAAGCAGTGCTATTTTTATCCCCAATTTATAGTTAAGGTCTTGCCATATGCAGTAAGTAAGATTTTAAGTCATTAAGTTGAACTCAGATGTTCCTGACTACAGGTCCAGCATTCTACTGCATCACCTCATTGCGAATTCAATTATATAAAAGCATTATACTGAGAAGGGTTCATAAGATTCACCAGATTAACAAAATTATCTATCACACACACACACACACACACACACACACACACAATGGTTCATAGAGTCTATCCAAATAAATGCTGAAATCTGAACAATAAACACTTTTCATCCATTTGGTCTTTCTTATATGGATGGATGGGTAGGTCAAATTATTTGATTGATTTCAAATATCTCTGAATTATCTTAGTGATTGGCTTAATCAGTGCAATGTAATCCATAAACACAAATATGAAAGACTTTACTAATCACAGAGCTACTTTCTTAACATCAATGTTTTGCTAGATCTTACTCATCTGGTAAGTTAGTAAATTTGGCCATTCTGCATAAACCTGTTTTATTTCCCTTTTGAGACTTTGACAATGGCTTTTTCTTTTGTTATATTTTCTAAGGACACTGAGTGATTACCATATATGGATAGAATACATACACAGAGAATAAATACAAATAAATACAGTAAATCACAATAAAAACACTGAATTTATCAGTGAAAAGATACAAGCAATTGATGGAGGGAGAAAGCATTTCACAAAGATTTAGTTGTAAAAAGTGGAGTTTGAAGTGTGTCTTAATGGAGGCTGGGGGAAAGAAGAGATTCTTCTTTAAGATAGAGATGAGGTGGGAGTGCATTTTAGTCATGGCTAGGGTGTAGGGGCTAGGAAGCAGACAATTTAGAGTTCATGGATGGGAGATGAATTGTACTGTGTGAGGAACAGATAGAAAGCCAGTTTGACTGCAGTATATCGTTTTGGAAGAGGAATAAGATATATGGAAAACTAGTATGAGTCATGTATAGCTGGAAGGCGCAGTGGGCAGAATAACTGGCCTGAAGTCATTTTAAAGAGTTCAGAGCTGGCTATATGACCCTAGGCAAGTCACTTAATCCTCTTTGTCTCAGTTTCCTGGTCCATAAAATGAAATGGCAAACCACTCCATTATCTTTGTTAAGAAAACTTCAAAAACAGAGTCACGAAGAGTCTGACATGACTGAAAGACACCCAAACAACAAGAAAGTTATGAGTCATGTTTGGAAACTCTTTAAACACCATAAAAATTTAATCTGTATTCTAAAGGCAAAAGTTAGCTCTTGGAGTTTGTTGAGGAAGTGAGTAACTTAATCAGCTCTATTCTTAAGAAAAGTCCCACGATGTAGAGAAAATACTGGGAATAATAAATCCATCATTTTTCTGTTCATAAGAGCTAGTCTTTCATGTTTTAATTTCTCCAGTTTGGATCCTTAGAGATTCACTCTACTCCAAACTCCCCATTGTCTCTACCACCAGCCAATCAAAATTTCCCATGAATTTTACTTCCACAGGACCTCTAGACTCCATACTAATCTTTATAATTCCGCTCCCAGCAGCTACATTCAGAATATTATAATCTCTAACTCTAACTGGTCCATTAATCTCCTAGTTAGTTTCCCTACTTTGATTACAATTAATTGTAACCAAACTGCCAGTCATCTCCCTAACACAAAACTTTGCTCATGCACTTGCCCATATAGAAATCTTCAGTATACTATATTCCCTACCAATAAAATAAAATAGAAACTCAGGTTCTTTATGCCAAAATAAGTCATACAATTTGTCACTTCCATGTCTTTGTTCATTGTCTCTACTTAGAATATTCATTCTAATGTTTTGTTGTACTTGTTGCTCTGTGCTTTCAGTTATATGTGACTCTTTGTGACCCCAGTTGGGGTTTCCTTGGCAAACCCTTGGGGTTTCCTAGAGTGGTTTGCCATTTCCTCTCCAGCTCACTTTTCAGATGAGAAACTGCAAGGAGGGTTAAATGGGCTGCTCAGGGTCACACAGCCAGTAAGTGTCTGAGGCCAATTTTGAACTCATGAAGATGAGGTTTCCTGATTTTGTTCCATCCACTGAGCTTCTTACCTGCCCTTCTAATCGCTCCCAGGTTTTCATTTTGCCTATGTTTTAAAGTCCAGTTTACTTGGCATGCATCCCATGAAATCTCCTAATTGGCTTTCTACCCCTATATTCTTAAAGTTATTCCTCTTTCTTTTGAAATTTCTGAACATGTACCTCTTATTTTTTTCCATTTTTTTGAAATGTTTTATTTTCCTTTTGTTGTTGTAAGCTTCTTAAGGACAAAGAGTTATTTCAATCTGATTCAATTAAAAATAATTTTATGTGTGTATGGATGTGTATATATATATATATATGTGTGTGTGTATGCATATACATGTGTACACACATGCACACGCACACACACACACTCTCTCTCATACACACACACAAACACACACACACACTCTCTCATACACACACACACACACAAACACTCACACACATTCTTTGTGCCTCGAAAGCCAAAAATGGCTATTGTTTTAAGCAAGTCCACATGGACTCCTAGATCTCTTTATGTGGTCACTACATCAACAGCCATAGCAACAGTATTTATATGCTATGTTTAAAATCTTATCTCATTTCATACTTTCAACAACTCTGGTAATTGGCATCGTTATTCCTATTCTGTAGAGTCTGTAGTTGCTATTATTCTTTCTAATTTTCCTGTAAAGAAAGTGAGTCAGTTAGACATTAGAAAAGTTTCCCAGATTCACCGAATTAGAAAGTATCTGAGCCTGTGGTCTTCCTGACTCCACTCCAGTGCTCTATCCTGTGCTCCTCCTGCTTGGGCTACTATCGTTATTAGGTTTTTCCCAAGAATGTCTTTTTGTTTTAATAGGAGTCTTTCACATAAATATTGTATTTTCTATCATCTATATAGAAATTATCATTTTATGTATAGTCACTCTGTCAGGGATTGTTATATTAGGCCCTGCTATACTAAGGACATGGTTACTAGCAGTTTCACCACAGGAGCAGGTTAAAGATTTATTTACTGATATGCATTTTCTCCCACATTTGAGAAGCAGGAAAAAAAAACAAGATGGATGGATGTAACTCTGAAATGCTAAAAGCAGACAGAAGAAAACAACTTCCAGAATTTTTTCATACTCTTAGGTTAGTCAATATTACCAGTCACACAAATGAAAATACAGGACCAGGTTGTAAATCCATCGTACCTTTTTTAAGTCTTTTATGACATCAATAGTTGCTAATTTGAATATGTGACTTAGTAAGACGTAAGGAGAAAAAATGTGCTCCAGAATATTGCATTTCAAATTCAAATATAAATGCTATTTGAATTACTTTATCATTGGTGATGATTCAAACTACTTAAGTCATCCATCAGGTTGAATATTGCATTTTGTGTGGATTTTCTCTGCACCGAGAAAATCATTTTTTGTATATTGATTAGCACCTACTACAGATAAGAAATCAGGGTATTACATGTTGGGTGTTATATCAGATCGATCATGTCACTTTCTGCAGGGTGATTCTCTCACCTCTACCCACTGCTAGTATTTTCCCTCTAAGATTACCTCCTATTGAAATTGATGTACATAATTATTTGCATGTTGTTTCCCCATTATAAATTCAACTCCATGAAGGGTAGAGGGACCATGTTTATGCCTTTTTTTTTTGTATCCCTAAACTGTAGCATAGTATACAACACAAAGGAAGTATGCAATACATGTTTTTTGACTACTTTACTGAAGATAAGTTAGCTCAGGAAAACCAATTGTAAAGGCTAGATTTAGGGCCACAAATAAGTTCCACATCCAGGCTAACATGGTATATGGAATAGTGTCAAACGTAAAAAGAAAGGTATCTCTGTGGTATACAGAACAACTTAGAAAAATGATAAATTGGCAGAGCCAAGATGGAGGAGTGAGAGCAATGACTCACCTAAGCTCTCGGACAAACTCCTTCGGATACCTCTGAAAGGAGAATCTGACCAAATTTTGGAGGTGTGGAATCCAGTGGGAGACAGACTGTGACAGATTCAAAGCCCAGGTTGGACTGGAAGGTCCACGGGAAGGATATGTTTCACGGGGGTAAGCCCACAGTGCACAGCACAGCCGGCCAGTGCAGCAGAGTAGAAGGGACCTGAGAAATCTGAGAGCAATGGGCAGAACTGGCAGAGAGGCACCAAGGGCAGGAGACCAGCCAAACTGAGCCAGTGAGAGCCGCCAAGCACCAGATATCAATGCAGCAGCTCCTGAGACCTTCAGCCTGAAGATTAAACTTTGGTAAGTCACCTACTTGAACTTCTGGGAGCCAGGATGGCGGAGTGTTCAGTAAATGCTCTCTCCTCTCTCTTTGATGACCCTGAAAAAAACCATAAAATATTTTCCCAGAAAAATCCTGGATCAATGGAAATGGCAAAGGGGCCAATAATAGTCTCATAACACCTAAGGCTAGGAAACTGGCTAAAGGGGATTCCTCCTATTGTGGTGGAGGCAAACTGGAAAGCACAGAGGACCAAGGTCAGAGAAAACTTGCACTAGGACCCAGGCAAGCCTCAGAGCTAGGAGAGGAGCCCTAGGAGGGATGGGAACATGCATTAGCATCTAGGTGTGCCTCAGTACTCCAGGGGAATCAGAAAGACAATAGAGAAGCTGGGATCACCATCCCCTGAGCTTGCCTTTCCCTCAGTTCAGCTGAGGAGATCACCTGTGACCAGATCACTCCTCCCCCACACTTAACAAGCTAATCCCAGGGCTGATCAGGGAAACACAAAACAAAAACCTGCTTTTAGCTTTTTCACACATCAGCTCAGTAAAAAGTTCTGTAGCTTCGTACTGAGAGAACCAGAAGCCACAACACTCAATCAACATCATGAACAAGAAAAAGCAGAGGGCCGAAAGAACCATAGAATCTTTCTATGGGGATAAGGAACAAACACAAACACCAAAGAGATCAGAGCTGAGACTGTACTTCCATCTGAAACTTCAGAAGGGACTATGAACTGTTCGCAAGCACAAGCAGCTCTCCTGGAACAGCTGAAGAAGGAAATAGAAGATAAACTGGCCAATGATCTTAAAATTATTAAGAAAGAATTCACTGATGAGAACATCTCTTTGAAAAGGAAAATCGAACAAATGGAAAATGAAGTTCAAAAATTAACTGCAGAAAATAACTCCCTAAAAGGTCAAATGGAAAAGGAAACCCAAAACCTAACTGGGAAAATTGGCTGAATGGAAAAAGAAGTACAAAAATTAACTGGAGAAAATAGCTCCTTAAAAGGAAAACTGGGGTAGATGGAAAAGGAGATGCGAAAGTTAATGGAAGAAAACAGTTTGATTAAGATTAGAATTGGGCAAGGAGAAACTAATGACTCAATGAGACAGCAAGAATCAGTCAAACAAAATCTAAAGAGCGAAAAGATAGAAGAAAATGTAAAATATCTAATTGGAAAAACAACTAACCTGGAAAATAGATCCAGGAGAGAAAACTTAAGAATTACTGGCCTGCCAGAAACCCATGATGGAGAAAAGAGCCTAGACAATATCCTCCAGGAAATCATCAAGGAAAACTGCCCAAAAGTGATAGATTCAGGGGGAAAAATAGTCATTGAAAGAATCCATCGTTCCCCTCCTGGAAGGGATCCCAAATTCAAACCCCAAGAAATATCATTGCCAAATTCCAGAGCTATCAAGTAAAGGAGAAAATATTACCAGCGGCTAGAAAGAAAGAATTTCAATATCAAGGAGATACAGTCAGGATTACACAGGACCTTGCAGCTTCTACATTAAAAGATTGAAAGAATTGGAACCCAATATTCCATAAGACAAAGGAGTTGGGACTACAACCAAGGATCAACTACCCAACAAAGTTCAACATAACATTTCAGGCAAGGAGAAAGTCATTCAACAAAGTAAGAGATTTCCAGAGCTTCCTGACCAAAATGCCCTAACTTAATAGACAATTCGATCTTCAAATGCAGGTGTCAAGCGAATCATAAAAAGGTAAACGGGGGCGGGAGGGGGGGGAACAACAACTTGTCACTCAATTAGAGCAAACTGTTTTCCTGCCGCTAAGGGAAGATGATACCTATTAATCTTGAGAATTGTGCAGCTATTATGAAATATAAAAGGGATCTACATAGAGGGAACGGGTATAAAGTAAATGATATCATGATAAAAAATATGATTTAAGAATGAGAAGGTATTGTAATAGGAGGTGTGAAAAGGAGGAAGCAGAAAATGGCAAATTACATCGCAAGAAGAAGTACAAAATCATAATAGAGGGAAAGAGGGGAGGGAGATGAGCATCGTGTGAGAGGTACTGTCATCAGATTTGTTTAAAGGACGGAACAATAAACTTAAGTAGATAATCGTAACTAGCTCTATAGGCAGTAGGAGAGGAAGGGGGAAGAAAGGGGAGGGAGGCTAGAAGGGAGGAAAGAAAAATGGTAAATTAACATTCTTTATTATTATGTTTTTATTCATTTTATTAAACATTTCCCAAGTACACTTTAATCCAGTTTGTGCAGCACTCCAGAGTTTTGCTCACCTTCCTGAAGTCCGACATTTCTGAACTCTAGAGTCTCAAAAGTCAAGAAGACCAGTAGTTCGGATTCCAACTTTGACTAGAGTCATATGGCAGTGGATAAGTTACTTTCATTCTCTGAGTCTGAGCCAGTTTGGCAAAATGATAAATTGCAGGTGACTTAGGAATGGCTGTAATACATTACATCATTCAGAATTAGACACTAAACTAATTGCACGTTCACTTAGTATGCAAAATAGACTGCTTAGAAAACTTGGAAGCAAAAGACTGGCTAGAGAAATAATGCAGAAGTCAATTTTAAGCAGAAATTATGCCTTTAATTCGATAATCCAAATGGACCACTGTGGAATTATGCATGACAACATCAAGTTGAAGATGGGAAAGGCCTATTTTTTCTGCATTCTAATTTCAAGTGGAGATAGAAGGAAGAAAAGATGTTACCAAAGGATATTAAATTACAAAATTGATGACTGTACTTCAATTTAGAGGAGACACATTGTTATTCTAATTGCTTATCTTGAAAGTAAACATAGAAAGTTGTTAGATTTTCCAATATATGAGAAACCAATGGTATGTAAGTTACCTATCAATGTGTGTGAGTGATGATGCATCTAGAAATAATTATGATAAAAAGTCATACTTTAAATTTGATTGTAAAATGCCTATCACCAAAAGATGGTTGAATTCAGATTAATATAAGGATCAGTTTTGAATGCATAAGATGAATGTTGAAATATACCTTCATCCTACAGTGAGGGAAGTGCTAAGCTGTGGATTCAGAAAGATGGTGGGTTCTGGGGTAAGAGATGGCAGTTGGAAGGGGCAGCAATGTAAAACACAGCAATAAAAAGCTGAAAAATTTTTGAAAGTTATGTCAGTAATAACCTACACTATTCCTGTTTTTTCTTTAAGTGTGCTCAAAATAATGTTTGTTTTTATGTGATAACTGCTTTCAAAGTCAGAAAGAGTCAATGATACTTGAAAATAGAGACCAAAATTGGTAAAAAATAGTTTTGTTTGTTGTTTTTGTTTTGTGTCATTGTGTGTGTGTGTGTGTTTGATTTTATTCCACTTCTCTTGTAGATAGGGTGAGTGGAGTGCTCCCCAAGACCATCACTATGAAAATTTTTCCTATGTTGACAGGTTAGTCACATTGAACTCTCTGAAGTGAGGCAATGAAAATGGAAATGCTTAGTCTCTCAAACCCTTAGGAATTGCAATGTTATTGACTTTTGTTGAAATAAACAAGAAGATTTATTCCAAGCATTTAAATATATTCATTAAAGTGCTCAGTGGGATAAAAAGAATATTGGGGCTCTCCTGTGGTTTCTGTTTTCTCTCCATCTTAATGCTTACCACAGTTTATATCTTTCCTATCATAAACACCAAAGTTTTCAATCATCATTCCCTGGAATATCCCAAGCCAGCACATCTATGGAGTCTTATGAACTTAAACGAAGCAAGTCTAACAGATAATTGGACTACTTGTTGGAGGCTATGCGGGACTATTTCTGTTCTTTCAAAAATACAGTGATATACAAGCTGCATCTTTTCTACCCACCAAGTGTTCATATGTAAAATTGAAAGAAAATCAGTCAGTCATTCATAGCATTTGTCTACCTGATGTCAGACTTTGGAAATACCTTGAAGATTGACTGAATTTTTGACTTTTCACATAGTTTACTAGCATAGTGTAGATGGGGCTTTTAACAGTCTAGCTGAGCCTCTGGTGGCCCAGTTTCAAATTATAAGTCAGAATAGCAGCTGCTGTGAGTTCTCTCCTGCTTTGCAACAGCCTGGGGTTTTTGGCACAATTATCTGAATTGGATACTATGTGGAGATAGTGTTTGTGGTCAGGATATTTATGGAAATCAGTTCTGTATAGTATAATGTACATGTAGTTCACAAAGTAAAGTCATCTATTTTATATTCTTAGTTACATGTGGTCAGGCATTTTGATATTTAGCCAACTTACTTCTTGGCTCTTGCCTGTAGATTTCTGTGCAGACATATAGTCATTCTTATTGACAGGCCTGATCAATTGAAAATATCTTGGTTAAAGGAAAGGATCATTCAACCCATTGTATGGTGAATGGTTTGACTGTTTTCACTCTTTCTAATATTTTCTTGAAGCTCATAAAACTGAGAGTGGGGCATGGTGAAGAGTAATGTATCATAGGGCAGAGTAACTCACTCTCATTAGATATTCACCACCTATTGACTTTACAAACCCAGTTTAGTACATTAATCTCAATGAGAGGTAATTTCACATTATCACATGAAGGGGAGTTCATTTGCCCTAATTACTTGAAGTTGGCTTTTACTGGATGCTGCTTTGACTTAATGGTCACAGAAACTCAAGGATAAATCCATTCATTCATTAATTCGTTGAGCAAATATTTAATGATCACCCACCATATAGGTAACTGGGTGGCACAGTGGATAGGAGGCTGAGCATGGAGTCAAGAAGATCTGGGTTTAAATTCTGTCTCAGACACTTGCTAGCTGTGTGACCTTGGACTAGTCATATAAGTTCTGTTTTCTTTAACTTCCTCTTTTGTACAAAAGGGTATAACAATAACAATACCTCCCAGAGTGGTTGTAAGGATCAAACGAGATAATATTTGTAAAGGGCCCTAGCATCATGTTTTGCACATAATAGGCCCTATACACACATTACACACACATGCACACACACACATACACACACATACACACACACACACACACACACTATGTTGCTACTATATACAAGGCACAATTTTAGATGCTATGTGATAAGGGTAGTGCCTAAACTTATAATTTCATTAATATAGAGATGTCTCAGGTGAGGAAACTCCCTCTGTTAATGTAAGCCCATACTTTTATTACATTTCATAGTCTTTTTTCTTTGACCTCAATTTTTTGGATGATATTTTTAACTTTTTAAAAATGTATAATTTATTTTTAATATTCTTTTAAAATTTTGAGTTATGAATTATCTCCCTCCTACCCCTTCCACTATAGACTGAGAAAGAAAGCAATATTATATCAATTATACATATGAAATCAGGTAAAATATATTTCCATATTAGTGATAATGAAAAAAAACTAAGAAAGTGAGAAAATGATCCTTCAGTTCACACTCAGAGTTAATCAGTTTTCTTTCCGGATAGCATATTTCACATCAGGAATCCTTTGGAAATGTCTTGGAACATTGTTTTGACCAAAGTAGCCAATTTTTCACAATTGATCCTCCTTATAACATTGCTGTTGCTATGTACAATGGTATCCCGATGCTTCTCACTTCACTTTGCACCAGTTAATATAGATCATGCTATGTTTTATTTTTCTGTTATCACCACCACTTGTCATTTCTGACACACCCAACCTCTCTGTGATTTATAGTGTCAGATATTAGCTTAGGATACTAGCAGGGTGACTTATCTAGGGTCATACTTCCAGTACATGACAGAAGCCAAATTAGCATCCTAAGTTCATTTGTTCTAAAATCAGCTCTATATTCACTATGCCAAGATTTTTATTCATGAATATAATTGCCTTTCAAAAATCTTCAAAATATATACTCATAGGCTAGACAAAACCATGGACTACATAAATCATGATAATCTAATTATGTAGAACTTTAAAGTCTTCAAAATGCTCATATATGTTTCCTTATTAGAGTTGACCAAGAATCCAGTGAGGTACAATCTCATTTTTTGGAAATGAAAACTGAAATTGAGAGAATTTAAGTGATACATTGTGGATCACATGATATTAAATGTCTAAAACCAGATTTGAACTCAGGTCTTCCTAACTCCAAGTCCTATTCCCTATACACAATATACTATGGACTGTTTAGCACATATGAGTTATTCAAAGATATTTTGAGATTTCAAGTACTCCAATGGCTTTATCATCACCTTGATGTGGTTGTGTCCATAATCTTCCTGCTGGTCAATCCACCTTTACCTGCCATACCAATGCAACTTTTGCTAGGCTTTCCTGTAAATTCCCCATAGGGATATCTATGCATCAAACATAGGCCTTTCTCATTTTCCACTGATACCCCAAGGATATCTGTAGAACATAGGAACTGTCCATGAGTCTTCTGATTGTCTTTTACTTAACACATGACCAGTTCATCTTCATTCATTATATACATCTTTCATCTCATCATTATTCTACTTTTCCTTTGTAATTTCCACTTGGAAATATATGCATGCATTCACCATTTACCCCTCCGTTGTTTTCTCTGCAACATGCACTTTCAATTCTTTGGAGATTAATATGTTTCCTGATATACATTACCTTTTCTAATTCCTATATAAAAACCAAAACAAAACAAAAACAGTGACTTTAACATTTATTCTACTTTATCATCATTTTTTATTTTTGTTCTTTTTTCCCCAAAGAAATGATCTGAGAAAAAAGCATTTTCCCTTTCTAAAATATGATCACCTTGGCCAATTTCCACACCTTTTACATAGCATGGCAGCATTTTATCTAGTTGATCAAATGTTCTTATTAGTCCAATGACTTTTTTATGTCCTGGAGTTCTACTAAGAAGCAAACTATTCATAGTTCCTATTTGGGAGCTGTAATTATATTCTGGCAAAGCAAATCTATGGAAAGGTAACTTTTTTTCCAAAACTTGATGGACCATTTCCAATAGTTATGCCATTGAATTTGAGCCAACTATTTCCTCTAGCATTTTACTTATTCAAACACTGATATATCAAAAAGGGAGAGGGTTTAGGGAGATATGGCTCATTATCTTCTACATGTGATCTACATTTGTCTTTCTTCTCCTTTAGCACTTTCTCTGGCCATTAGATGGTAAAATCACTAGGAACTGTAGGGTTTCAGCTTTATTAGGAAAAAATTCAACCAAGTTTATCCATTTGAATAAACAATTGAGCAAGTAGAAATTCAGCTCTCTTTCTACATGGTATTTGGAATCAATACCCCTCATCCCTATCTCAACACCCACACACAATCCAATCATTTTTATCTCTTGTACTTTTTTCCTTTTGAAACTAGATTGTTTTTGTACTGTATAACTGAATGGAGAAAACTGAAGAAGTGGCTTGATTCGGTGTTTAATGTTCTTGCTATAAACCTGCCCCCATGGCAGACCACTTTTAAATACTTGGAGGAAGAATCTCCGAGAACCTATTTCCTTAACTGTCAGTGGTCTGTTATTTGATTACTTTAGAGCAGTATAAGCACTACGCAGAATAAACTAAGTCTTACAGCTAATGGGGCAAATAGTCATCTAAGTCAGCATGAACCACTTAGTTTTACTTCTAGTCAATTGTTGGGTATTTTGAAGTGTGTGTGTGTGTGTGTGTGTGTGTGTGTGTGTGTGCATGCGCGCACACACGTGTTGGCCATAGGATCAAGTGACATAGAAATGGGGAAAAATTTAGTTGTCATCTATTTAAATTCCCTCTTTTACTGTACAAAAACCTGGAGCCTAGAGAAGTAAAATTATTTACCCACAATCACACAGGGAGGAATTAGCAGATTCAGACTGAAGACATGTCCTCTGATACCAAATCCAATGTACTTTTCACTATACCTCACTGATTTACTAAGGGGTTATAAAAAAAATAAAAGGTTCAACATCAATCATATATTGTGCTTCAGTCAACTAGATGGTAGAGTAGACAGAGCATTGACCCTGGAGTCAATAAGACACATCTTACTGAGTTCAAATCTAGCCTTAGATACTTAGTAGCTATGTGACCTTGGACAAGTTCCTGAATGCTATTTCCCTTAGTTCCCTCATCTATAAAATGAGCTATAGAAGGAAATGGCAAACCACTTCATTATCTTTGCCAAGAAAACCCCAAATGAGGCCACAAATTGTTGCAAACAAATGAACAGCAGCAGCAGCAACGCCTCCACATGTTTTGTAGCAGGAAAAACTGGGAATTTTAGTTAACAAAATGTGACTTTGAATCCCAGGTCTTTTCTGTACTACCTATAGGAGCTTGTGGAAATAATTTAGCTTCTTTGGGCTTCAACTTTATCATCTGTAATATGAAAAGTCTGGACTAAATTCTTTTTATGCTTTCATCTAACTTTAAATCCTATTAAATTTCATTTTTAACTTCTAGGAGGACTTGATATTTAGGGGGATTTTCTGGTGAATCCTCTTCTCAAAAATATAATCACACCCTATATTATCTTTTGAATAACTAGATTATCACAAACAGGAAAAAAAGAATGGGAAAAAAAAACTCATTATCCTTGTGCCCTCTGGATGGTGGTTGTCATTTTCACATAGGAAGGATAACATGTTTATCTGACTCAGGAGTGGAATAATATGGAATGATAGTAAGCTGGAGGTGTATGGTAACATTGAGTAGCTGGAGAGTGTTCAGAGATGGGTGAACAAAATGGACGATGTAAACCTGGAGTTTAAGCCATATGAGGATAACTTAATGGAATGGCAAATGTTCCTCATGGAAAAGGGAATATAGTGTGGAAGGAAGGAAATGGGAAGCATTACTGTCTTGGAGTATTTAAAAGCTTTCATGTTTAACATTCTTGAGTCAATAGAGCTCTGGAAGTGAAATCAGGAAGTACAGAGATCGATTATCACTTCCGATATCACTTACTAGCCATGTCACTCTGGACAAATCAATTTCAACCATTTGTAAAATGGGTAATGACACTTACCTCACAGAGTTGTTCTGTGGATCAAATATTTGTAAAATTCATTACAAAATGTAAAGTGCTATATAAATGCTTTGCTTTGCTGTTCGGCTAAAGTGGTGGGGATAGAATTAAAAGTCATGAGCAGAAAGCATAGAAAGGAAGATGTTAGTATTCATATAGTGGCTACTATAACCATGACCTATTCTAAATGCTTTAGAAATAATATCTTATTTGATGCTCACAGCAATTATGCAAGGTACGTGCTATTTTGTCCCTATTCAGGAAACTGAGGAAGACAGATGTTAAGTCCTTTGCCCAAGGCTACACAATTAGTAAACACTTGAGACTGAATTTGGACTCAGGGTTTTTTGACTCCAGACCCAACCTTCTGCTCATTGCTTTTTCATAATTTTAACAATTATAGTTGTCCAAAAGCAGGATGGTCTGTCTCCAGAGATGTTTGGCTACTCCTCATTAAAGGGTTTCAAACAGAATCTAAAGAAGTCATTGTTAAGCCATGATACAGGACATTCTTTATTTATGGGTTAAACTAGTTAGCAGTTTCCAAGATTCCTTCAAGCTCTAAGATTGTCTCCTTCTGGAATTCTGATGAATTCTGGCTTCATTTCTTCTGATATATGTATTCCAAACTACTCCAATTACTGAGCTAACTGATCCATAACACATACTCCCAACATCTCATTTCCCTATTAATTCAATACAGTTTCCACATTTTTTGCTAAATGGACCCTTCATAATGAAAGGCTTCTTACCTGCCATCTCCCAGATTCACTCAAGAGTCCACATCATTAGTAGTAACCTGTGTTTATCGGCATCTTGTATAGTTTGCAGTAAAGCATTATTTCCACAAACACTTTTTATGCGATAAAGTTGCTTACTTATGGGGGAGGGAAGATTTATTCCATAACAAAAGTGCATATGAGGCTTGCAATCTACCCAGACATTTTTGCGGAAAGTCATATAAGAAATTTTATTATTTCTATGGTATTACTTCTATACAATGAGATATTTAATTGAAAATCTGTTCATGAATTTTATTTCAGCATCAAAGCTATATCACCTGCTGAAATGGTGATGAGATTTATGATTCTAATTTTTTTCATGTGCTGTTGATGGGGAATGCTTTGTAATTTTGCATGACAGAAATCAAAGAGGGAACATGCAAACTAAAAATAGAACAAGCTTCTGAGTTGGCATGAAGTGAGTTCAGGTCTCACTTTTGATTTATTTGTTGTTGCTGAGTCACTGCAGTTATGTCTGACACTTTGTGATCCCATTTTGGGGTTTTCTTGGCAAAGATACCGGAATGGTTTGCCATTTCCTTTTCTGCTTCATTTTACAAATGAGGAAACTGAGGTAAATAGGGTCAAGTAACTTGCCTAGGGTCACACAGCTGTGTAAGTGTCTGACTCAGGTTCTCCTGCCTCCAGGGTAGGCATTCTATCTACTGTGCCACCTAGCTGCTCCACCTTGAGCCATACTGCCTGGGTAACCCTGGACATGTCACTAAAAATCTCAATGATACAGGCTACTTTCAAAGACATTTAGTTGCAGAATTGGTACTGAGCTACATTAACAAAGAAATTCCTCAGTAAATGCCCTCTGAAGTGAAGAAATACCCTTTTCATATCACAAATAAACAGAACACACACACACACACACAGACAGATAGAAAAAAGACAAAGGCAGGTAGGGGCAGATAATTAGATAAATGAATGGATGGATAGATGAGGATAAGACTGCAGCTTATCACTCTATATTTATTTTAAAAGTCCAAATCACATGGTTTCTATATATAAAACTGGATATATGCAATAGCTTCTTACATTTAGGATACATAATTAGCATTCCAGAATTCAACCCAAGAAACGAATGTGAAGAAATGGACAAATTGAATATAAGCTTCCTGAGGGTATCTAACCCCACTTCTTAAATTAATTTCACTCTGCATAAGAATTGGAAAGTTGGTTCAAAAATAGACAGAAGGAAAACAAAATTGAGCAATGCTCAGTTCAAAAGTATCCAAGTCAGGAATTTCATGTTCCCTTTTGGAGAGAAAATGTTACTGAGCTTGGTTGAGTTATAAATTACATATACTGACAATGTTGGGCCCATTCTGAGAATTGCAGAGGATCAAGGCACATTCTGAAAGTGCTGCTAAGGTCCAGAGTCCAATATTCACCATAAGGGGATTAGAGAATTAAGCATTCCACTTGCAGAGCCTTAATTCCCAATGGATACCAAATGTGATTAAATCGGATATGGATTGATTAAATATCTTCTTGTTATCCATTTCTGCAAGGATTAACTCCATTAAAATGAATTCTTTTTGCCAATATGCATTTAAAATAATTCTGTAGGAGATATCAGTGCTTGGTTTTCAATAGCTCTCTCAATTATTTCCTGGGGAAAATCAAGACATGTATGCTGAAAATATCAATGTTATTAGACTTGAAGTCTCTAAAGACTTTCTGGTAGTATGGCAATCCCCAAATTTCATATAACAATTAAGACTTATTAAAGTATGAATGTTAGGATTGAGAATACTCCGGAGCAAGTAATGGCTATCAATGATCTAACATTGTCTCTATCTCTCTGTCTCTTTGTCTGTCTGTCTCTCCTGTTTCTGTCTCTGTCTTTTTCTCTCTTACTCTATCCTGCTTTCTCTATTTCTGTCTTCTTGTCTCTATCTCGCTCCTCCTTTTCTTCTTTCTTTGTTCCTGTCTGTGTCTTTCTCTGTCTCTGTCACTCTTTCTCCCCCTCTGTCATTATCTCTCTTTCTTCTCTTCTGTCACTGTCTCCCTTTCTCTCACTGTCACTCTTTTTCTATCAGAGTAGTATTCCTGATTAATATCCATGAAGAAGATCATCTCTCAGTGGATCCTAAATTACCCTGCATAAACAGCAGGTTGAGTGGACAGAAATAAAATTCAATCAGTATATCCTACATTGAAATCTTATCTCTGACACACACTGACCATATGGCCCTGGTTAAATCACTTACTTTTCCAATTGGCTACTTTTTAAATGCTTTAAATTGCAGAAAAGTTACAAAAATATATTGGTAGCAAAAATTCCCTCATCAGAATTTCATTCCAACAATGAAATCCCAGTTCTATTCCAATAAACAGAACAACAATCAAAAAAAAAGAAACCTACAACCAAAGATCTCAAGGCAATGAAGTAGAGTGACCAGAAAGCCCCCTGAGCTGCAATGGTGGTAGCACAGTAATTCTTAAGGTGCTATTTAAAATAGTGAGGTTAAAGGTAGTCAAGGTGCAGAAAGGGAAAATGGGTTAGTCTGTGCAGTTTCTATTGAGTCTGAGTGAGAAGAATGAAGAAAGAGTTTGAGTTTTTGCTGAGGTTGAATATGAGTAACTTTGAGTCAAGACCTTTCAAAGCTTGCCTCAGCACTTTGAGCAAGCATCCCTAAAGGGTTTTGTAATTCAATAAAAGTGGAGAACAATGACCCTAGGCAGAAAAGACAATCGCATATGCAGCATGATTTCAGATCAATGAAATGCCTAACTTTGCCCCAGAAAAGTCACTCTCTGGTCAAACACAGCACTTCCCTTGAAACTGCCCATGATTATGGTCCAAACTTGGAGGTAAGGCATTCCCTCCAAAACAGGAATTCTTAAACATAGTTTCAGAGCCAACCTAGGAATCTGTGGGAGGATTCTAGATCATCCATGAATTTTGATGGGGGAAACTTGCAAGCTTATTTTCATTATCTTCATACTAAAATTTAGTATTCACACACACACACACACACACACACACACACACACACACACATACACACGATGGAATCCATAGACCAGCAGAGTGACAAGCAGGAAGGATCACTTGAAAAACGAAAATATAGCACTTAGTAAGGGTGACATATTATTTATTCATTCGCTTACTCATTAATTTGTCCATTCATTTTCCTAAATTGAGAATTAGTTTTGTGAAAAGTCCTATATTAGTACAATCACAGAGTAAAATGATACAGATCTTATCAAGAGTCTTAAAGTTAAATGGTGATAGGGAGGGGAACATACATGAATTATACAAGAAAAATCAAGAATAACAATCACTCAAGATAATTAAATGTATGTATATATATATATATATATATATATATATATATGTATATAAAATGTGCCTACTAGATGCTAGTAGTTGGCAAAACAGAAATCAAAGTGAAGTAGTTCCTGCCCTAAAGGCAATAGTGCCATTCAATGAATCAACAAGAAATTTATTAAGGGCTTCACTATATGGCAAATGCTCTGCTAAGCCCTGAAGCATACATGCTATTGACAAGATACATGTTCACAGATACCTCAGCACATTTATTGATATAGTTTGCTTGGGAGTTAGGGGAGAAGGGAGGGACTTAGCAACTCTCGGGGTTGCAGAGAGAGTTAGTACAAGGTCGACATCTAGGCAATATGAAGCATGACATCTATGTACAACACAAGTGTACAGTACAAACTCTTATAAAACAATACGGAAATGGATGGTGGAAGGGTAAGATGAATACGGCATAGAAAACAGAACAAAATAGCCACAGTGCAAACAAGTCAGCACAAAGCTGCAGAGGTCCAACTGGGTCATATTTTTCTGAGAGTTATTAAAGATGAAATGAACAGGCAGATCCTGGGATTAGAGATTTAGAAATTGAGAGCCCTGTAAGGTCCTCTAATCCAGGCAGTTTTAACCTTCGTGTGTGTCATGGAATCCTTTGTTAAGCTGGTGAAGCATATGGACAGCTTATCAGAAGAATGTATTGCTTTTATTGCATGAAACAAAATATATAGTATTATAAAGGTAATCTATTAGATTGAAATGCAGTTATCAATGTTTTTTTAATTTCACAAACTTCAAGGTAAGAACCCCTGATCTAATTCAATCTTAAAGATGATGAAACTCAGTAGAGAAGGGAGGTATTGACTTCTCCAAAATTGGGGAACTCACGTTCAGGCTTAGATTATGTGTACTGAATGTTCCAGAAAAGAAGAAAATGAAGTCAAACTCTCTAGCCTTCACAATTTTATATTTTGTTAACTCAATCCAAGATATTCATTTGATGTGTCCTCCACTTTACATATGTCCTTTAGCAATAGCCTAAACCTCCCTTTTGATGATCATTAAAGCCATTCAAAGGAGTGATACACCTAAACAATAAACTGTTCTTCCATGCGGTTTTATCAATGATTTAAAACATCTGGCAAAATTCATATTAACATATTCAGTTTACGAGCAATGATTTTGTTATAATCATAGGAATTCTTAAACATTTCAGTAAAGCATCCTTTTGACCCATTGGTCACAAGCATTTGCCAGTCACATAAAATAAGTAACTACAAAACACAGAGCCAGCAAGAAGCTGTTTAATAAATTAATTTTCTAAGTTAACAAGATATTAATGCATTGAAGTTTTATACATAGTCACTCTCTCATTGCTCTGAAAATCTCTTTGATTTCATATGTGGACATTATTAAGTCACCAGATAGGTTAAGCTCAGATTTTGTCATTATCCTAATGGAAAATGAGTCTAAATTACTTCTCTTGTCATTTCCATTTTGTTAAAACACACACACACACACACACACACACACACACACACACACACACAAACATATAGTAGAATTCACCTCTGTAGCAACTCCCTAAAAATGCCACACTGTTTTCCCCAACTCATCCATCTGGTTCTGTAGCATTTGGTATTTACCTGTCCTCTACTTTTAATTTTGTTACTTTTAACAGATATAACATTATTTTGTTATTATTTACCATTTTACAAAGTTCTTAGTCATTTAAATACTGAATATTATGAAATGCTAAAGTTAACCCTACTGTTTTATGAGATTCTCCTCTCTGCTGTAAAGAAAGGGAGGACAAAATGTGTTGAATTATTTCTCTGAGACTTTGTAATAATAATACTTTGTATTTTGTCAAACTCTATGAATAAAAAGAATGTAAAATTCATTACATAAATTGATCCTTACAACCCCAGAAGGTAGATAGTATAAATATTACACATTTCATTAATGGGAAATTGAGAACTAAATGACTTATCCAAGATCACAGAGGAAGTAGTGAAACTGGGAATTGAAATTAGTTTTCTTATTTAGTCCATATTCTGTACCTGTTGGAAATAGGGTTGGGCTCAGAGTAAGGAAGACGTGAACTGCAGAGTTATCCCAGACACTTACTAGGGGATGACCCTGGGGAAATCCTTTAACTTTTCTCAACCTCACTTTCTTCATTTACAAAATGGAGATGCTAATGGCATCTACTTGCTGTTTGTGAATGCCAAATAAGATATATATTTATATATCATATAATGTTAGTTATGATGAAGGTGATGATGGTGGTGAAGCTGCTGTTGCTGCTGAGTCCTCTCAGTTGAAATAAATGGAAGGGTGAAAACAGCAGGCAAAATAAGTGGGTATGTCTAGAACAGAGACAACCTAGAAAAAGCCATTTATAGATAAGTGATCAGAAAAAAATAATAAAATGATATTTCCCAGGTGCTCCAAACAGGGATTTCTAGTAAAGATATAAATTAAAAAGGGAAAAAAGTAAGCATCTTTCCCATGCAGAGCAGCCCATTAGAACTGGAAGGAATTTCAGAGATTATTTCGTCCACTGCAGTGATTTCATAGTTGAGGAGAATGAGATTCTGATTTCAAATCTAGCAGTCTTTCTATGAACAGACATGACCAACATTACATAAATAGATATCAGATGGTTGACAGAACTATGAGGGTGTCCCTGAGTTCTCAATCTTATGCAAGTGGGGTGTTCATTCTGGCAGACTTTGTCTACCCTAATAATTAAGAATTCTCAAAAGTCACTGTGTCATAAAAGGGATTTATTAAGTTGTGAAAGACTCATGACCAGGGGGTCGGTCTCCAAATGCTAAATGTTTTTTGGTGTATAGATATTTACGAAGATCCTTTCCCAAGGTCTGCAATAGTTGAGATCTATTTCAGTAGAGGGAATATCCCAGATTGATGAAAACACATGTCCTTATGGTATCAAAGTAAAGAATGGTCCCAAAGGAACGTTCCTTTTCCAGCAAGGAGACCTGGGTTCAAACATTGCTTCTGTAATTTGTGCAACTTTGGGCAAATATAAAAATAGCTAGACTTTATATCTTACTTCAAACTTTTAAAAGTATTTTACAAAGATCATTTCCTTTCATCCTCACAATAACCCAAGATGCTCATGTTAGAGATAAGGAAACCACAGCAGATAGTGGTTAAGTGACTTTCCCAGAGTCTCGTAGCTAGTAAGTGCCTGAGATAGTATTTGAAATCAAGACTTCCTGATACCAGGTTCAGCTGTCTATCCATTATGGTATACTGAATAGTTGTCTCATCTCTTTGAAGCTCAATTTCCTTATCTGCAGAATGAGGAATTATATTAGATGGCATCTGAGGTCCCTTCTGGTTCTTGATCTATTATCCAAAGATCTATGAAATAAATTACTGGCATATCCAAGACTAGAACTCAGGACTCCATGCTTCTAATCTTAGGTTGTTTCTATCAGACTATACTGCCTATATGAGTATGTTAATATTTAATTGTCTAAACAACTTTTGACACATGCTTATATTTGACTTCTATTCCTATATTCACATTACTGTACTCAACATATTTACCTTTGCATTGGTAACAGTCTGTTGTTTTGTTAAAAAGAATCTTTTCTTTCAAAAGGCCACTTCCATTTAAAATGTGATTTTGTGAAGTGTGACATTTGAATGTTTCATGTAAGCTTGTTTCTAAACAAAATCAAAACTCTACTGCACACTTAAGTAAAACATAGCTACAGGGGTTGACTTCATCTCTTTTCAGGATGAACAATTCCTATTAATTTTGGTCTTCTGCTCTTGCTAGAATTGAAGAATGAGCATCATACTGTGTCACTGTTTTGTTGTGTTTTTCCCCTTGAGTATTGTGCTTATGAATATTGGTGTCATTTTGTTTCTACTTATAGTGGGAGTTTTTTATGGTTAGCAACAAATATTGTTTATTAAGTATCTCTTTGCTCTTGGCATTTTCTAAGCAGAGTAGAGAAAACCAACATTATCCTTCGCCTCTGGGCCAATGGTTCCCTTATGCATCTCCATTTATCTCAAGGATTATTGACAATTTCTATAAATAAAAATAAATTGTGTTACCTTTAATTCAGTGTAGATGAAGCATCTCTAGAGAAACTTCATTCTCCATCATGCTTGGGGCTGACAAAGTCTTACTTCTTTCACTACATTATCTGGACTACATTTCCCAAAAGTCTACATGAGACTACTGCATGGTGACTAATGTTTTCTGGTGTAGTCTTCTGGTGATTGGGTAAAACAGCTTAGACTATAGGAATATTTATTTATTCTTTTCCTATTCTGATCCAGATAACTGAGATGTAGATCATAGAGGCACCATCAAAAAACTAAAGCAGAGGAAAATGAACAACAAATAACGCAGTAGAGGAAAGGAGGTCTAGTAATGTAATACTAAATGTGGGCATTCTATATGGATTTTATTATAGATATGGGAGCTGTAACAAGAGGTTTATGCATTCATTTGCCCAAGACATCAGTGTTCTTTCACAAGTCTTTCTAAGTTTTGAAAGGAAAGATGATTATATAAAAAAGATTTGATTTGCTATCTTCAAAACCAGTGCTGTGGCTTCATTCTGAATCCCTTCCTTCCTTTCTGTTTTCCTTTCTTTCTTTCTTCTTTCCTTGCTTCCTTCTTTTATTTTCCCACATTTATTTATTTTATTTTTAATTTATGGAATAAAACAAGTATTTTTATTATATCATATAATAAAAAAATGATTTCACGCAAAACTGCAAAGTTATTATGTACAACTTGCTTTTTCTGTTAAATATATAATGAAGTTATCATATAAATTTCTTTTTTCCCTTGTATATATGTATATATATATATATATATATATATATATATATATATATATATATATATATATATATATATTCTTAATGCTATGCCAGAGGCATTAAATAGTGATATAACTAACACCACCTTAGAGGCATGGAACATCAAAGTATTTGCAGTGAGTTAAAGATATATGTCCTTATTTGATGCCATATTTGGTTTTATTTATTTGTTTCTTTTACCTTGCAATCCTATTTCACTTTATGCCCTCTTCTCGAACACTTCTGATGAGAAGGAATCAACCATCTCTTAAGACATATGCATCCCACTTTTGGAAAGTCTTTTTCCTGAATTCAGGCATCAATTTACCTTCTTACAATATTCACAACTATTACATCTAATTCAACCTTCTTGAGGAAAAACAAAATAAGACATATAAAAAAATTTAATCAATCTTCTATCTATCTAACAAAAATTTGTATATTTAAGGACAGTTCTCCTTTCCCTCCTGAGATTTCTCTTCTGGCTAAAAAGTCCCACTTCCTTTAAACCATACTCACCAGATATGCTTAGGAGCCTTTTCTATCTTGATTGACCTCTTTTGGTTTAGCTCTGGTTAATCATTGCCTTATACTAAACTATATCTTTATATATAGTGTTTAACTGTATATACTTTAAGCTGAGCAAAACATTTTATATAATTTGTCTGATTTGATTTTCATAATTCCCTGTGCTTCTATTACCCCAAATTTACAGAGGAGGAAGGCAATTTTCAGATATGTTAAGTGACTTACCCAGAGTTCAACAGTTAGCTAACATCCAAGGTGAGATTTAAACCCAGGACTTCTTAGTTTCAGGTCCTAGATTCTATGTATTTTCCTATACTGCCTCTGAACCTTAAGGTACACATAGCCTGGTTCGGCTATAAAAACATTTTTTTTCCAAGCAACTTGTTTCAAACTAACATTTCACCACTTTGTGCAGGAATTTCTAAACATATTCTTGATGGTGATCAAGTCATAATCTCACTTCAACAATTTCCTTCCCCAGACATGGTGGGTCTAGATCTTGATTTCATCCATATAGCAAACTTCCAATATGGAAATTCCCAAATAAGGTAAGCAAGCTATCTTTCACTTAAAAGGTAAGGGAGTTGTCTATATGGCAATGAAAGGTTATATGGTTTACCTAGGGTCATATTCCAGATTTGTTTCAAGCCTGGAGATGAACTCAACACTTAATTGCAATGACAGACCTCTATCCACTGTGCTAAATCATCTTTCCCACTAGATATAAATGCAGTTAAATGAAAGCATGGTTTGATATTGGGTAGGAAAACCTGCCCTCCTCAATTTTGGTTGTTCAGTCATTTTTCAATCATGTCTAACCTTTCATGATGTTATTTAGAGTTTTCTTGGCAAAGATACTGGAATAGTTTGCCATTTCCTTTTCCAGCCCATTTTACAGATGAATAACTGACTTGCCTAGGATTACACAAGGTCTTAGGCCAGATGTCTTAGGCCAGATTTGAACTCATAAAGATGAGGCTTCCTGATTCCAGACCAGGAACTCTATCTATTATGTCTCCTATCTCCCAGTCATCACTATTACTTTGGACAAAGATTTATAAGCATACATTTTGATGATATTTTTAAGAATACTTCAAAAAGCACCAAGGTTCTCACTTAAAATTTGCTTTCTGATATTACTTTGATCTGTCCAGCTTTTAAAGGTTATTTTTTCCTTATTCAATCTCCAGGCATTTATACTTTTAAAAAATTTAATGTTCTCTAATACTAGTAGAAGAGACTTTTTCTCAAAAGAAAATTCTAAGTATTTGACTTATTTACAAGCAGCTTTGTCAGGAAAAAAAGTAAGTTTTAGAAAGAAACCTTAATTAATAGAGCTGTCAATAACTATGGATGGATTATTTTGTTAATGAGGGTTGTTATTATTGAAAACAAAGAAAACAAGAAAAATGTTTCATGGTAGATAGAGCACAGAAATAAGAATGAGGAAATCCTAGCTTTGTACCAAATCTCCATCCCCTACTGGATATTTGATGCTATCCAAGTTATTTAACCAAGTAGACCTCAGTTTCTTCATTCATAAAAACAGAGTTCATGCTCCATGACCTCGTAGGTCCCTCTCCAGTTGTAAAGTGATAATCCTGTGATCCTAATATATAACTATGCCTCCTTGGAAAAAAAGAAGTAAGAGTTCTACCATTTCTCACCTCTGTGTCTGTTACCAAGTTGTTTCCCTTGCCTTGGGCTCCATTTTCTCATTGATAAAATGGGAGTTGGAGGAGCTGACCACTAAAGTCCCTTCCATACTGAACTCAACGATGCTGTGATGCTAAGGCGATAAAAGAAAGCAGCACTTTAATGTAAATAGGCCACTGGAATTCCTTTTTCTCCAAATTAGGAAAGCTATGGATGCTGGCAGTTAAGCTTGTGTATTTAAAAATCAAATGTAAAGGAGAAATCAGGTAAACACTTGCTAAAAAAAATTAAACAAACCTGAAACAAATGTGAAGAAATAAAGAAATATATTTTCTGGTTTGGTTATAATGGACATAGAAATTGATCTTGAGACTTTCAAAGGATTCCATGAATTGTCTGCTTAAAATATTCCACAGTGTTAATTTCTCAGGCCTGCTCCTTCCTAGTGGGACCAGACAAGGACCACAGAGAGGAATTATATACACAGAAACAAGATTGTATCAGGGGAAAAAATGTAAGCAAGAACATTTTCCAACATACCACATTCCCAATGAGCAAAAATATGTGGCAGGTTGTACATTTGCCAACTTCAGTACTCACTACAGGTGTCTTTAACACACCACAGGTGTTAACATAATGATAGTTGATCACATTTCTAAGTCGCTACAGTGGGCTTGAAACCACTTTTTGGAGGTGGTTGGGGAAGGGGAGGAAATCCCATCAGTTTACAGTCAAATGTTTCAGGATTTCTGCTGGGAGAAATGGGCTCTCGGTACTGATTAAATTAGGAAAACTTTGGGGAAGTTCGTTCAGAGATATTCCTTTTGGAATTCTTACTTTACTTAAGGAATAAAGAGAAATAACATAGATTTCTGTGCAGTTGAATTCCATTTAATCTAAATCAGTTTTCTGAACCTTGGGCCATTTTCTCAGATACTCACCCAGAAGTGAATAAGGGAAGTGGTTTATCTTGAGACCCTCTCAGAGTGGGCATGATACCACGCTGTAAATTAGTCAGTATTTCTAGATACAACTCCCAGGCAAATACATCCATTGTTCAAAGTTCTAGTCAAGGTTGACAAAAGAGAGACTCATCCAGCAATTTTCCTCTTACTGTCAAAGCAACCCAGTAAATATATTTTTTGTATACACACACAATATCATATAATCATTATATAATATATATTCCTCTTATTTATAATCACTGAGCTGCATTCACTGTCAGAGGAATGCATGTGTGCATGTGTGTGTGTGTGTGTGTGTGTGTGTGTGTGGTCAAATTTGAATTAATAGGTGGCAAATCTTGACACTGATGTAGTTTCCTTCTGTTGCCATCATAGGACAAATGGAAACCTATACAGACTAGCTATAAAGTTCTTTTGCATTTGAACACTAAATTAATAAAAATTAAGTAAGCAATCCTGTTGGTTAATTAAAATTAATTCAATATTCGTTGTATTTATCAATTTCATTCAGTTGTGTACTTGCAGTATGTGAAGATTCCACTTTCATCACGAAAAAGGCAATAATTTAGTTATTAAAACAAAAATAAATCATGATGTTTGTAAACACCTGAAATATGCAAAAATTAAATTTGAAGTTTAGTAGTTTAAGGGAGATGCAATCTGGATGTTATAATTATCAATGCTGCTACAAATATCAATGAAATCTACTTAAAATTTGTGGGGATTTATGACTTTTATTTTTTTTAAGTAAAAAACACGTTTTCATGATGAATAAATAATTAATGAGTTTGAAGACAAAATTCACTGAAGAATCATGAAAAGTACTAGTAAAGAAAACAAATATTTCAAATAATGAAACTACAGGAATGGAAAATCCAAAGTTCATTTTAAGAGAATGTGATCTACTGTAGTTATCATTGAGCATCCCAAGTACTGGTACAACTAGCAAGGAAAGACTTTTATTTACTTTGTATGACTTTTTATTTGCAGATAACAAGTTAATACTTTGAAATATTTAGGAAGTATACACAAAAAACACATGAACAAGAAAACAACATCTCCTGAGAAAACTAGTTCTTTGCTTTAAATTTTGGTAGTTATCTTTTTTTTAGATAGTTTTAATAAGGAAAAACATTCATTTTTTTTCCCAAAAACTTCTGTATGTCTTTAAAAGAACTGAATGGATTATATAACATTGCTTACATAATTACTCAACGTTTTGAAAAAGAGAAAAAAGAAACAAATCATTTCAGTTGGAGAAACTTAGATTGACTGAATCCATTATTTTCAGAATGATGCTTGCCTGAATCATATGCAAATCAAGTTTAGAAATTTCCATATGCAGATAATACAATAGTAAGGAGAATTCCCCACTTGTATAAGCAAATCTGTGATCTAGAAATTGAGGAATTGAAGTTGCATTTTACATTACAAGTGGATGAAGCAACAAATATAGATGCACATATTCTATGTATAGTCCACAGACAACTTTAACTCAGCCTCCCCCAAGTTGAACTTAGTATCTTTCTTCCTATTCTCCCTTCCTAACTTCTCTATTATTGGTCAAAATATCGTAACACTTCCAGTCACTGAGCTCACAACTTCTTGTCATCTTTCAGTCCTCAAACTCTGTGTCTCCACATATTCAACCTGTTGCTAAGACCTGGAATGGAATAAACTGTTATTAAGTTCCTACTATGTGCCAAGCAATGTGCTAAGCACCTTATAAATATTATCTTATTGGTAATTGTGGCAGCTAGGTAGTGCAGTGGTTAGAGTGTGGGTCTTGGAGTCAAGAAGACCTGAGTTCAAATAGGATCTCAGACACTAGCTCTGTGACCCTGAGCAGGTAATTTAACCCTGTTTGCTTCAGTTTCCTCATCAATAAAACAAGCTGGGGTAGGAAATGGCAAACTGCACCAGGATTTCTGCAAAGAATACCCCAACTGAGTTCATGAAAAGTCAGACACAACTAAAACGAATGAAGCACAGCATTTGATAATATCTTTCTCATCCCCCCTCTTCTCTGCCACCATCTTGGCTAAGCCAAGTTCTTATAAACGAGCAAAAAAAAAAATTGTTAGCATCTTGTCCTTCTAATTAAACTCTTATGTTAAATAGCAAATACCTCATTCCGGGAGAATTTTAAGAACCTTTTGGTTGGTCTCTCTGGCTCAAGTCTCTCCCTGGTCCTGTGCATTCTTCAATCAGTTGTCAAAATGATATTCCTAAAACACAAGTCTATGTCACCTCTACTCCCTATATAATAAACTACAATGGTTCCTTATCACCTCCTGGATCAAAAATAAAATCTTCTGATTTATGTTCAAAATCCTTCAAAATCTGACCTGCCATCTCCTTTCCAGTGTTCTTACACTGTAGTTCCCACATACCTCCCACCCTGTATTGTGCAATCAAGTGACACTGGTATCCCTACTGTTTCTCAGAACGAAAGTCTATCTCCAGGCATTTTTACTGCATTTACCTCATGCCTGGAATTTTCTCCCTCTTCTTCTCCACCTTTTTGCTTCCATGGTTTCCCTGAACACTAATCCCTTCCCTTTGTTGCTTATCTTTAGTTTATCTGTAAGTAGTTTTTTTGAACATAATAGTTTTCATGTTATCTCTGACCTCTTTGAGAAAGAATACAGACTATACTTTTCTCTGTATCCCTAGTGCTTAGAACAGTAATTGGCACATGGTGAAATTTTTTAAAAAGTTTTTACTGATTGACTGAAAAAAATAGGGAAATGATAAGCTCTTACATGTCAAATAGTAAACCCCTTCATGGAAAGCAACTGGAAGTGAAAAGTCAATATCAATTGTACTTTGCAAGAGTAATTCAAAACATGTACTGGGATAGATGATACACTTAATGACTGGGTTTTCAATGGAGTTCACTAGTCAATACTTTTATTAAGCACCTACTCTGTGTCACGCACTTTGCTGTTTGGAAAGAAATTTTATTTTGATTAGAAGTGCCTCATGTGTAACTGAGAAAAATTTATCCTAAAGCAAAACTTGTATTACTTTTTAATTAGCAATCAAATTAATTTTATTGGGGGCAAAATTATAATGGACACATTAAACTAGGAATTATGTAGCCAAGAATTTTCACAAGAGGATACATTTCAATAGCTCTTTCTTATCAACAATGCTTTATCAACACATGGAGATATAAAATCATCGGGTTTAAATTTGAAAGAGAAAGTAGCAACCATCAATTCAAATCCATCATTTCCCATATGAAAAAACTGATATCCAGAGATGGAAAATGACAAAAATCTTTAATATTGTAGGTTGGTTTACAGTTGCTTCTCAGATTCTTAAGTCAATGTTCTCAGTAAGTCACATAGATAACTATGATTTTTATTTAAATTATCATCATAACATATTTCTTAAAAACTATTTGATTTCTCATGGCACTGTAATAAGGCACTATAGAAAAATATATACATACAGACACAGGAATTACACAAATGATGATCCTCCCATTTCACTTACTGAACATTTCCACTAACCAAAGTCCCCATGTGGATCGTATGGTATGGTTCATTTGTTCTTATTGGCAAACTTCAATAAATAAATACCAAACAAGAGCAATACAGGTTTAGAATAGAAATTTGTTTATGTAGAATTATGGAGGGGAAGAGTGGGAAATTATAAACAGTATTGCCTATGAAAATAGCCAGCAGTGGAGAAGGAACAGATTACAAAACTATCAACACAAATATTGAGGGCATCCTTGACAAATTTACTCTATGATATGTGAAGGAATGGACTTTTGCAAATGATATTCTACAGCAAAACCATTTTATAATTACATAATGGACTACAGATAATGTAAGATCTCATTGTGTTACAAAAAGGTCATTGAAGATACATATGCTCAGTTTATGTTCATACGAAATACGATTCACTGAATCTTGGAAAAATCATATTTTAAACTGTTAGAAAAATAAAAGCTGCTTTCTGCTAAAATCATAGTTTGAAACTGAAGGAATTCGAAAGGCACTTCTACATACTTGAATAACTCCTGTGAATAGCCAAATTAGTATTCAGTCAATGGAATGACTTCTGCAATATTCCAGGAAAACCTTGGATATAGGGAACCATGTTGAGCTGTCCTAGTGCAATCTCTTCACCAAGACATCCTTGAAAATTAGCCAGAATGATAACAAATCCCTTCCCGGACATCTCATGTTAGCACCTACCAAAAAGAGACAAAGCTCAGAGGAAACAGGTTTAGACAAACAAATGCTCAGTTCCCTGTTGCTCCCTGTAGTTTCTTCCTAGCCTCCTTCCTAATCTGTTAAAATAGTCACTTAATTGGTCATTCTGACTCATCTCCCCCTCTCCTGATCCATCTTCCATACTACCATCCAAGTGATGTTCCTAAAGAATAGGTCTGACCACATCATTCCTCTCCTCTGCAAATTATAATGGCTCTACCGTTTGACATACTAAGCCTTCACAAATGGGTTCCCATCAACATTTACAAACTTTTTTTGAGTCACTGTCCATCTTGAACTCTTTGGCAACTCCAAAAGAGCTCATCTCTTTTCTCCTGAATTTTAATTATAATGCACCACCAACTGGGCTCCCAAACTCTAGTTTATCCTTCACCTGACTTGAACGTTCTCCACATGCAACAATGCATTCCTTATTCTGTTTTTTGAAGTGTGTTTGGTTTTCTTTTTTGTACAGGCTGTTTCAGCTGCATAGAATGCATCTTCTCATTTCTACTTCATAAAATGTCTCATTTTTTTCATATTTCAAATAACTGTTACCTTCTACATTAGACCTGCCTTCATCTTCCTGTTGCTGGCACCTTCTTATATTTATCTTTTATATAGTTTGTGTTTAATTCAATGTGCAAATAATGTGTCTCCATGGAATGCAAAGGATTTGAAAGCAGAGACTACCTCATTTTTATCTTTATTTCTAAAACATATCAAAGTACCTAGACCATGTGTGGATCATATTTTATGGGTTCATAGATTGGAAAGATCTTCAAAAATTATAAAGCCAAAATCTCTCATTTTCCAGAAGAGGAAACTAAGACTAAGATAAGATAAATTACTTGCCCAAAAATCACACCAATACTAAATGTTGCAGGTAGGACTTAAACTACATTCTTTCAACTCTGCCATAAAGGCATATTGATTGATTAATTGAGTGATGCTATCAAAATTAATAAATAAAGCAAAATTAACATTTATTACATACTTTGAGGTTTTCAACATATTTCATCACCCTGTAAGACAGTTCAGCTTTGTTGTACTTTATATTATTCCCATTTTGCTGATGAACAAACTGAAGATGAGAGGATTAGTGACTCATCTATGGTCATGGAGGTAGTTAATGACACATTAAGCTTTAAAGCAAGGCCTTCAGTCTCCAACGGTAGCTCTCTCTCCACTAAACAACCTTACATTCCCTAAACTTCTTCTTGTGGAAATCAGACTCTAACAATCTCCTTCTATCTTTTTCCCCCTCTCAGCACTATTCCTCATCATGTCCTAAATATTTCAATGAAATTTATATATTCTCTATTGCACATTCTTGCAATTACCTCTGTGAATTTGTTCCTGTTTTTCCTGAAGCTTTTATGAGATTTATCTTGCTCCTTGCTTAATTTCACGTGCTGAAATATTGTTTTCCTCAAACCACAGGTTACCTGCAATCTTTTCCCTAATCTCATCAACCTTGTATTCTATACTTCTAACTGGTAATGGTTATTTCTTCCCCTGATTTTTCATGAAGCTTTCTTTCTATTTCTCCTTTCCTATTGATCACATCTATATAGCTGTTATTTGTATATTTATGTTGTACTGTGATTTACATATTTGAGCTCTAAACTGACTTTGGGGTTATAAACTGATATTTATATATTTAGGTTATACTCCCTAAAAGATTTTAAGGTTATTAAGGTCAAGGACTTTGTGCTTTTTTAATCTTTGTACTCCTTTTGCCTTCCTCCTATTTGTATATAGTGAGATTTTTAAAATTCAATTTGTTAAAGTAGATTCTGAATGTGGATTTTACTAATGAATGAATCTAACACCTTGAGGACTAAAGGTGTTACTCCAGAAAGTTGTCCTCTTGATTTTGTTTTCCTTTTGTTTTAAGATATATGCTTATTATCTGGTAAAATATATATCTTTCAGATAATTAAAAATAATAATAGTTGTTCCTATGGCTAATAGTTACCTAGTATTTACTATCTATCACCAAGCATTTAATAAGTATTCTCTTCTTTGAGCCTCATAATGACTCAGGAGGAGATGCTATATTTATCTCCATTTTATAGATGAGGAAACTAAAGTAAATAGAAGTTAAATCATTTACCCAGTGTCACACGCGAGTAAGTATATAAGGTCAGATTTGAATTCGGATCCTCCTTATGCCAGGCCTGCTTCTCTATCTACTGTGTCATCTAGCAGATGTCAAGAGAGGGGCTTGATGCCTTCATGATAGGACTAATTCTACCGAAATGACTTCATGAAACTAACCTGAATGGATGTTTTTGGTAACCCTCCCTATCCTTACACATATTTAATATAATTTTGATGAAGTTCAAAACTAGAATATGTCTTATCACAACATGTTGTTGAAACTGTAATTCTCTAAGAAATTTCTGAAAGAAGTTGTTGATCAAATCTAAACCAGCCTATAGGGTCCAGCTTGTTTTATTCTTTTTCTATACTTCCTAAGACTTCAACCTAACACGAATCTCATGAGGCTCCAATCTTCATTTAGGTTATCACATAAGATACTTTCTGAAAACTATCATCAAACTAAAGTTGAGAATTTCTTTTTCCGGGGAAACTTAGTAAATAACATATGGAACTTTTCTTATATGAGTTTAGTACAAAATACAACCCCATTAAAATACAATGCATTTATCACCAAGTTTAGTATAGGGAACTTACAGCTGAAAAGGATTTAATTAAAAGTTGATGATTTAATAGGCAGTCTCCATCTATTGTTTACTCTGGAGGTTGAGATTCAATTTAAAATTAGGTTCCAAATTTCATTTTGGCTACAGCATCCTTGTCATCTCAGGCACAAAATGTCCCAAAGGATATTCATGTCCCTGAATAGAGAACACTGAATCAAAGATGTGATAGCTACTAAAAAGTTAAACCACTAAATATAAGGCTTTAGTTAGTTTGGCTGTGGGAAGGACTAAGGAATGAATTGCCCATATTACCATTTTTATTTTCTATCCACGTTTTCCACAAATGGTTCTGATGTCGTATGTTTTTGAAACAAAATATTTAAAATAATAAACCTGTTTTAAAATAAGTCCATGTTTTCCACTAAGTTAGGGAGTTAATAGAATAAACTTATAGAGCTATCTTTGCATCATTGTACTCATTATGAATGGGGAAAGTTCAGGCATAATGAGGACTCAAAGTTTAAAATATACATAGTCATTGGCCAGTATCTAGGGCAATGTTCCAGAATGTCCTTCCCCCAGTATCTCTTAAAAATAATCATATTCACTTTTATTTATTCCAGGATTCCAATGAATATGTGATTTCATCAATATCAATACATTCTTTGGATGGCAAAAAATGAGCACCTGCCCATTTTGTGGGATGCATTTAGCTTGCCAAAAGGCTTTCCAAGATGTTCTGGGAGTTTTTCTCAATTTCTCTTGATATCACAAGGCTCCTGAGAGAGCATGTGGTCTGTTCACATATTGTGGATCTTAAAATATTAATTGGTAAATAAATTGGTAAAAAAAATAAAAAATAAATAAATTAATTGGTAAATAAATAAAAAAATTTCACAATAGCAATAGAGATCAGTAGTGTCAGACAGAAATAAAAAAAGGATCACCCATCCTAATGTACAGATTCCTGCAAGCTGTATATTCACTTAACTTTGAAATGTGATATTGTATATTTTATTGCATTTTTGCTTATTTTGTGCAATATTTTGCAATTACATTTTAATTGGGTTTAGGCTACAATTGGAAGCATTGTGGATCACATATGGCTCATGAGCCACATGTTTGGCATCTCTGGTCTAAATCACAGCTGATGAGTTAATCATGTCATTATTCTTGCCTTCTCCATTGAAGAATTCAAGGGACCTTTTATTATAATGGCCCTGAATAAATGACTGAATGTAGAATCTCCCACCTTGAATTCATCATAGTGATAGTTCAGGTTATGACACCTAGATGGGAATCTGCCAAAACAGACTTCTTCTCAAAGATTGAAGTGGTTATTGGTTGTGTACATTTTGTAGATGAATAAGTATTTAAGTGTCTAGTGACACTCTTAAGCAAAGTTAAATGCTATCTTTATATAACCTAGAATAGGAATAATGTATTGTAACCCTTAAGTAAATTTTCAACAAATATTAAAAAGTGGAAGACAAACATTGATTTTCTCAACACCAGTATCTATTGCCTCTAGTTTACCATGTGAGAAAGGAAAATTTTCAGATATATAAGAAATGACAGGAGAGAAAAGACAGACTATGTTTATATAATAAGAAGACAAATTTACTTGCAGATATACTGAGAGGTAAATTTCAGATGGTTTTTTTCTCCTTTTCAAACAGTAAGCAGAGCTGTGATTTGGAGTACTGATTGCTATGCATGAAAACAATTAAAAAAGCCAGGATCACCTGCAAAACAGACATTGTGGAAAACTAATTTAGAATTATTCTAGTAATATTCCACAAAATTAAAAGCAGTTATGATTATAGTGTACATGTCAAATGTCTCAAAATGACTTTAAACTCCATATGCAAAACCATTAATTTAGGAATGCCCATGTTCCATACTAGTAAAAATGCTGGCCGAGAACCTAAGATGTAGCTCCTGTGGGTAACTAAAAAGTTAGATACAGCCACTCCAAGAAGAAAGTTTTGCTTTGCCAAAAGCTTCTAAAAACACAAACATATAAACAAAAACCACTGAAAATAATAACCAAGAAAAACTCTCCAACTGAGTTCACAGGAAAAGAAAGCATTTCATGGCAACGAATCAAGACAAAAGTGTATAAGAGTTTTGTTTTATTATATTTACTTTAATCTGGACTTGCTGAGCTGTTTCTTTACTTCCCAAAGGATTTAGAATATCCCTACCTGTTTAGACTCTGGCATAACTAAATAGCTTTTTACCTGCTCAGTCAACAGCCTTTCTTTGTCCTTGGGCACCTCCTTTTAATAATAACATCACAGTATATTAGAATTTGAAGCTATCTGAGATGAAACAGCAAGTAGGAAACATCAAACATCACACTGTTGTAAGTGCCCACATTTTAGGGATTCTGTGAATTGAAGAAACAATTACACTTAGCTAGATAGGATCTCTTTGGGAAGGTGATATTTGAGCTAAATTTAGAAAACACCCAGGGAAACCAGGAGATGGAGGTGAGGAGGAAATAAATTCCAGGCATAAGGAGTCAATGATAAAAAGGCATGGGATTGGAAGATGAAATGTATAAGGAAAAGCAAGGTTAGTGTCAGTAGATCACAGGCTAGGTGGAGAGGAGGATGGTCTAAGAAGTGTTTTGGTGTGTCAAAGCTTTTGAATTGCTTTTGAAGTTGTGCTTGTCACCCTCATTCCTGCCTCCCTGAACAAAGATTTCCTCGTATGTCCTTTTTGGTGCTTGCCCAGAGTTAACCAGTGATAACCGATCCTAGATAGCATGCAATTTAACAAGCAAAACTACTGGTCAGTAACCTCACTCTGTTTCCAAAGAAATTCCTTTGAATGGAACAATGGATGTTTTCCCCACAAGAATGATTTTCTGTGGGATGTAGATGATAACAAGAATGAAAGTCCAAACAACAACAATCACCTCAATTTCTATTATAACAATTGTAGTTAGGGAGTTTAGGCTGATCAAAGCTCCCCTTTTCACTGGAGACCCACTCCCATCTCACTTGATGAAATTACAAAGGGTAATGGGCAAAATACAGAGACAACATAGTGTTGACATTTCTGAAAGTCAAAGGGTAAATAACTGAGACGACAAAGGGTTAAAGTCTTGAAGGAAGTGTGAAAGAGTTTGGGGTGTTAATTGTTCCTTTATGAGATGAAAATTTGCACAATGATGTTTGATAGAATTCCAGGGCAGCTAACTAGCTACTTGTGAACTGGTCAAAGTATGCATCAGAGCCCCCTTTTTTCTAAGGAGACAATCAATGCAGGAGACAGACAGCCTTGAGGAATTTGAGCTCTAGACACAAAAAAGAGGGGGATTTTGATGTCTCCCCTCTTTTCCCATCACCAGCATAGGAAAAATCCACTTAACAGTAGGCTATGTCTTGCCCAGAGAGTCCCACTGCAATGAGAGTGTTAACTCTAGCAGTCAGGAACTAAGTTGTAGAGCAGAACACATTCAGGGAGGCTAGCTGCACCCAGCTGAGATGCCACACACGAGAAGAAGCAGTGTAAGGACACCCCAAGAAATGAAAGGAAATCAGATCTTGATAGTGTTGGAAGTAGGAGTTGCATCATCCATATGTTTGTTAAATATGTCTCACATCTTATGTACTCTATGCATGTTCCCTTTCTTCCTCTGGATTCTAGGTATATTTATGGAAGAAGTCTCTGGATTCATAAGTGGAATACTTTTCTTGCTACTCTTCATGTTTTGTCATTTCAAGAAATGTCAAAGTTCCAAGTCAATTGTCCAAACAGGCTATCAAAAGTGAACTTACTAGTGGAAGCTAATGACATAATATTTTAGAAGTACAGATAAACAGAATAACTTGAACCTAAGAGGACAAAGTTGTAAGAAAAAGTTTAGTGTATATCCCAGAGAGAGTGTTAAATAATGATGTGCACATGGTTCTAGGAAAATGAACATTCATTTCTTGTACATTTGTGCTTTTTTGTAATATAAATCCAATTGGATAATGAAGTGCCAAAATGCAATAAATAAAGCATTGTTTTGTTGTCTTATAGTTTTGTTGTTTAATTTTTTAGTTGTCATTTGTCTGGGAAATTTTATATCTTATTTCTTTAAAGAGCATATTTAATGGACCCAAGATTGAATATTTTATAAGTATCTAGAAATAGAAAGGAGAAAAAAATGTTTTATAATTTTGGTGTGCACTCAGTTGAAATCCTCTTAATAATAGTTTCCCCTGTATTTTAATATGGTAGAAAGAGGGTAGAAAAAGCAGCAGAAGAGGGGAGAAGAATCTTGTATATCCCAGGGGAAGTTATCCTGGAGTGATTCCATGGAACTAGTATTGCTGAGTAAAACTGAAATTAGGGGTTATTGATGGATCCAATGCTTCAATTTAAGTATATGGGGGATTACAATAGAAAGGACTTGGTACATTCTGGATCAACAGATCAATCAGAAAGTGTTTGGTGTCTGATATGTGCCAGGAATTGGGCTAAGAACTGAAGACACAGAGGCAGACTATCACAATCCTTGCCCTAAAAGAGCTTATAGACAACCTATGCAGGTTAGTGAAGAAGGAACATAATGAAAATGACTGGGAAAGCATAGGTGGAGTTTGGGAGATTTGGTATTGATATGGTACTCAAAAGCAGTCTTGGGGCCTGAGGAACTCTTTTATTATGATGAGGAAAAGGGAGCACTGTCTAATGTGCTTTCCTAGTCAAGGACTTTGCTACTACCTAGCTGAGAAACAATTCTCACTCAAGTTGGGGGGAACTAAACAGTATTGAAAGCTATGGTCAAATAAAGCAGAGAACTGACTGTCTCAATCATGCCACCAACATTTAGGTACATGAATTTTGACCTAGAAAAAAAAGTATTTCTTTAATTATTGTATTCAGATAGACAAAAATCAATAAACAGCAATATTTTATAATACTGACATTTGATATCATTTAAATTTTTACAAAGACAACATGCCACTGAAAGGTGAATTTAAAAGACTTCGCCCATGTTAACAACTTAACATGGACAAGATCCTTTAAATTCAAACTTGGGTGGTAGGTCCTCTTTGAAAACACTTAAAATGACAAAATATTTTTATATTTCCCAAAAGCATAGTTTTCAGACTCCAATAACTCATATGGCAAGAACATGGACTGGAATTTCCAAAGACTGTTCCAACACACTACAGACTCTGGAAGCTTCAAGTATTATAGAAAACTTCAAGTATAGTCCTGATAGCAGACTAAAAGTCAATATCTAGCTAAGCATAGGAACTCAGCTGTAGCTCACTTAACACTAGCCCTTGTCTATGTCAACCAATGAAACAATAAAAAAAATGCAAATTTTCTTCAGTTTTGTGACTCCTCAATGACATTGCTGCAGTGACTGTATCAGAGCGGTTTAGTGTCAGAAAGTGCTAAAGATAGCATAGTTTTCAAATCATCTAATTTAGCTTATTATTAACTTAATTAACAATATTAACTTATTTGGTGACCCTCTAACAAATTCTTGTACAATAGCTAGAGTGTGAACACAATTAGAGAAATTTATTCATATTAATACTTATATTCCTTCTGTTAAGTGAACAGAGAAAATAAAAGGAAATTATATTTAACAGAAAAGATGCTTTACAAGCAGAGGTAGTTGTTGGCAAAATTGCTTTTAGTAGATTTTACTTCATAATAAAAGACAGTAGTATAATTTCACTAGGTGCCTAGTCATCTTGCCTTGCAACACTCGTAACAAACTATTGCAAGAAGACCACGATTAAGAAAGTCATGGCATTCTCATCATAGTCGGTTTCAGGAGATAAGGAAGTAGATTTACAACACCTCAAAATTTAATTCAACTTTTAATTTAGTATGTTGATGATTTGAGTGCAAAAGAGAGTATGAGAAAGTACAGGAAATATTTTACAAAACATGGTTCAAATATAAGAAGCTAGAGAGGATATACTTTCTTTAGAAATAATCATTGAATAAACTTTTACTATCTACTATATGCTGGACATTGTGCTAAGTCCTGGGGATACAAAGAAAAGCAAAATATATTCTCTGCCCTCAAAGAGCTTATAATCCAACGGGGGAGGCAATATTCAAACAAAAATAGATAGGAGATAGATAGATAGATAGATAGATATCAATTTATATACAGAATCAATAGAAAATAATTAGCAGAAAGAAGGCACTGGAATTAAGAAGGTCTGTGGAAGGCTTCCTGTAGAAGGTGAAATTTTTGTTGGTCCTTAAAGTCAGGAAGGTCAGTAGTCTGAGAAGTGAAGAAAAAACATTTCAGGCATATGGGGTACAATCAGAAAAACTGCTTTAAGATGAAAGATGCAATATCTTTCTTGTGGAACATCAAGCAGGCCAATATCTCTGGACTGGAGAGTACATGACAGGGAGTAAGGTTAAGAAGGATTGGAAAGGTAGGAGCGTTTTTGGTTATAAAGGACTTTGAATGTCAAACAAAAATTTTGTATTTCTTTCCTGACAATAAGAAGGCAGTTGAGTTTATTGAGAAGTGTGGTGTTATTATTAGATCCTAGTTTTAGGAAAATATTATTAGTAGCTGCATAGAGGATGAACGGGAGTGGGGAGAGAAGTGAGGCATACAGATCAATCAGCTGCCTATTACAAAATCAAGGTGTGAGATGATTGAGACTGGAGCCCGCACTAGAGCAATGGCAATGTCCGAGGAGACAAGGGAATACATTCGAGAGATTTTGCAAAGGTGAAATGGGCAGGCTTAGTAAAAGCACTGAGTGAGGAGGAGAGATAGTGAGGAGTTGAGAATGATTCTGGAGCCGTGAGCCTGAGAGCGTATGACCACATTATCAGTATGGTAGGGTCATCCATGGTGAAAATAGAAGGTATAAGGGAGGAAGATTTAGGTGGAAACATAACAAGCTCTGTTTTGAACACATTGAGTTTTAAGATGTCTTTTGGACTTCCAGTTCAGATATCTGAAAGGCAGATAGGGATGCAAGATCGGTGTCCAGCAGAGAGATTGCAGCAGAAAAGGTAAGAGCTGAAAATCACTAGCATACAGAGACATCAAGGATAGTGATAATTAAATATTGAAATTAATATTATGAAATGAAAAATAAAAATGAGAAGATAAAATGAGCAATTAAAGAAACTTCAGACTAAACTACTTAAAGAGGACAAATGGATGCCAACGATAGGAAATTTAAAAAAGAACAGGTATTAGGACATCACTTGCAATGGAACATAGACTTACTAAGCCAATTACCACACTATGGGGCTCAAAGGAGCCTAGATACCATTTTAGTTCAATAACATTTAAGCTTTCTGTTAAGCTAAGAGAAACATCAGGCCTGTTTATTGTCTCTTCAATCATTAGTGTTAATCCATGCATAAAACAGAGAAACAAACGTCCCTATTCTTGAAACCATAGAAAATGTTGTCTAGTGGAGATTCCAAATGGAAGAGGGATTTTTATAGATGATGAGATACTTCATATGCTCCTGGCTATTGATAACATTATGCCTATTGAATTAAGGACTCAAACACTAAAGAGCTTCATCAATGACTGTGATCTGAGCTCAAAGGAGTGTGATTCTATATATCCACCCAGGAAAAATCAAGTAGATAAACAATAGATACAGGGAAGGCTATCCTCCATAGTTGGATGATCAATAGAGTTTGTCCTTTGATTTGTCTTGAATAAACCTTTTTGATGAAGATGAAATGAGTGCAGAATTAGATATGAGGAGAAAAATGGACTGTCTCATATTTCATAAATTGAATTTTTATGGATATCAAATTATTTTTCTGGACATAAAAAGTGATATTATTACTGGTGTTCTGTTCTTGTCATGTGCCTATGGATTAAATGGAATAGTATGATCTCCGAAGAATTAGGTTTCTGACTTTAGTAAAGGGCAGCAAAGAAGGTCATGGTGAGGTTTGGGAAGACACAAAATGCTCAAGGAAACGAAAGCTTGTTTACTGATCATATGAAGGTCTCTACTTAACCAACTGACATAGATTGCAACCTGTTTCACATCCACCTACGTATCTTCTTTTCTCTGAATGTCTACAACTTCATCACAGAGGGTCCCTCTGATTTATTGAGGTATTCTCCAGTTCCTTTGATGTCATGAAAATAGGATTGTAGTAGTTGGACAATCTAGAATATCTCACTAAATTTCCTTGTATAATCAACCTACATTTTGCTACTATCCATTTGCATGAGCTTGGTGGCATAGTGGATAGAGTGCCAAGCTTGAAGTCATGAAGATTCATCTGAGTTCAAATCTGGCCTCAGAAGTTTACAAGTTGTGACCCTAGGCATGTTGCTTAACCTAGTTTTGTTGTTGCTCTTGTTCAATTACTCAGTGGTGTCCAACTCTTCATCACCCCATGGGACAATGGCACACTAGATCCTTCTATCCTTCACTATCTCTTGAAGCTGGTCCAACTTCATGTTCACTGTTTCCATGATATTATCTATACATCTCATCACCTGACATCCTTTCCTTGTTTTTGTCTTTTGCCTTCAATCTTACCCAACATTGGTCTTTTCCAATGAGTCCTGTCTTCTCATCACATGGTTAAAGTATTTAAGCTTCACCTTTAGTGTTCGACCCTCCAGGAAATATCCTGAATTAATTTGTTTAATCATTGACTGATTTGATCTCTTTGCTGTGCACGGGACTCTCAAAATTCTTCTCCAGCGTCAAAATTTGATAGAATTGACTCTACAGTGCTACACTTTTTAATAGTCCAATTCGAGGGGCAGAGTCAAGATGGCAGAGTGAGAACAACAACTCACCTAAGCTCTTACACAAACTCCTTTAGATACCTCTCAAAAGAGAATTTGACCAAATTTTAGAGGTACAGAATCCAATAGGAGACAGACTGTGTCAGATTCACAGCCTAGGACAGACTGGAAGGTCAACAGGAAGGATCTGTTCCATGGACCTGAGTCCACAGTGCATGTTGCAGCATGTCCAGCACAGTAGAGCAGGAGGGCCCCAGGGAGACCTGGGACAGCAGCAGGCAGAACCAGCTGAGCAGGAGCCCAGGGTGAGAGACCAACAAAGCAGAGCAAGTAACAGCTGCTGAGACTTTCAGCCTGCAGATTAAACATCTGTAAGTCACCTACTTGAACTTCTGGGAGCCAAGATGGCAGAGTGATCAGTAAATGCTCTCTCCTCCCCGCTTGATGCCTTTGAAAGAAGCATAAAATATTTCCCCAGAAAAATCCTGGATGAGTGGGAACAGCAGAGGGGAAAAATTGTGTCATAACACCTGAGGCTAGGAAAATAGCTAACGGGGACTCCTCCTACTGTGGCAGAGATGAACTGGAAGGAGAGGGGCCCAAGGGTAGTGAAAACTTGTGCCACGCCCCAGGCAAGTCTCAATGCCAGGAGAGGAACCCCAGGAGGGGTGGAAACTCTCACTAGGATCTAAGCTGAAGACAATACAGGAGCTGGGATCACCAACTCCTGAGCTTGCTTTTGCCTCAGCTAAGCTGAGGAGATCTCCCATGACCAGATCACCTTTCCCTCACACTTAACAAGCTAACCTCAGGGCTGATTGGCAAAAGAAAAAACAAAAAGGTGAAAAGACACTGCTCTTGGCTTTTTCACACCAGTCATCTGAATACCAAGTTCAGTACCTTCTAATTGAAAGAACCAGAAGCCACAAAACACAATCATCAGCAGCAGCAAGAAAAAGCAAAACAAGGGCAAAAGAACCATAAAATGTTTCTATGGGAATACAGACAAAAACAAAAATACCAAAGAGGTCAGTAGATAGACTTTACTTCCATCTGAAACTTTAGAAGGGACTACGCACTGCTCACATGCACAAACAATTCTTCTAGAACAGTTGAAGAAGGAAATAGAAGAAAAACTGAACAATGATTTTAAAAGTATGAAAAAAGAATTCACAGATGAGAACACCTCTTTAAAAAGGAAAACTGAACAAATGGAAAGGGAAGCACAAAACCTAACTAGGAATATTGGACAAATGGAAAAGGAAACACATAATCTAACCGGAAAAATTGGACAAATGGAAAAGGAAACACAAAACCTAGACTGAGAAAATTGGACAAATGGAAGAAGAATTACAAAACTTAAAAGGAACACCTGGACAGATGGAGAAGGAGATGCAAAAGTTAACTGAAGAAAACAACTTCAAAAAAATTAGAATTGGGCAAGTAGAAACTAATGACTGTACAAGATAGCAGTAATCAGTCAAACAAAATCTGAAGCATGAAAAGATATAAGAAAATATAAAATATCTAATTGGAAAAACAAGTGATCTGGAAAATAGATCCAGGAGAGGCAATTTAAGAATTATTGGCATGCCCAAAAGGCACAATGAAAAAAAGAGTCTGAATAATATTTTCCAGGAAATCATCAAGGAAAACTATCCAGAAGTGCTTGATCCAGAGGGCAAAATAGTCATTGAAAGAATCCACCATTCACCACCTGAAAGGGACTTCAAATTCAAAACCCCAAGAAGTATTGTTGCCAAATTTCAGAACTATAAAATGAAGGAGAAAATACTACCAGGAGCCAGAAAGAAACCATTCAAATATCAAGGAGCTACAGTAAGGATCACCCAGGACCTTGCAGATTTTACATTAAAAGACTGAAGGAATTGGAATCCAGTATTCTGCAAGGCAAAGGATCTGGGACTACAACCAAGGATCAACTACCCAGCAAAGTTCAGAATAACATTTCAGGCAAGGAGATGGTCATTCAATGAAGTAATGGATTTCCCAACCTCCCTGACAAAAGCACCAGAACTTAATAGAAAATTTGATCTTCAAATGCACTTCTAAAGAGAGGTGTAAAAAGGCAAACAGGTGAAAAGAAGAATTTGTTACTCAATTTGGGGCAACTGTTTACCCTCTATAAGGAAAGATGATACTTGTTAATCTTGAGAACTGTACATCTATTATGAAATATAAAAGGGATATACATAGAGGGAATGGGTATAAAGTAAATGATGTCATGATAAAAATATGATTTAAGCATGAAAAGGGATAAAGGATTGTAATAAGAGATTGGAAAAGGAGGAAGCAGAAAATGGTAAATTATATCACAGGAAGAAGTTCAAAATTATAGTAGAGGGAAAGAAATGAGGAAGATGCGCATTATTTGAGAGGTATTCTAATCTGATTTGGTTCAAGGAGGGAACAATAAACTTAAGTATATAATTCTAGCTAGCTATATAGGCAGGAGGAGGGGAAATGGGAAGAAAAGGGAGGGGAAGCTAAAAGGGAGGGAAGAAGCAGTAAGGGCAAAGGGGAGTAAAAGGGAGGGTGGCTAAAGGAAGGAAGGGAAGACTGCAGGAGGTGGTGGTGAAAAGTGAAAATTATTGAGGAGGGGAAGTGAGATGGGAGAACTAAAAGCACAAATTGTGGGAAAGAGGATGAAGGGGAAGTCACAGACTGTAATCATAGCTATGAATGTGAATGGAATGAACTCTCCCATAAAATGGCGATAGACAGCAGAATGGATTAAAAGCCATAATCCAAAAATATGTTGTTTACAAGAAACATATTTGAAATTGGGGATACACACAGGGTAAAGGTCAAAGGTTGGAGCAGAGTACATTGTGCTTCAGCTGATGTAAAAAAAGCAGGAGTAGCAATTCTTTTTATTTATTTATTTTTAAATGCTCTACAATCATTTCCTTAAAATTAAGATTTTATCCCTCCCCCACATTCCACCCACTAGCCCCCTCCCTCCCCAGGATAGCATACAATTCTATATAGGTTCTACATATACTTTCCTATTGAGCATATTTTCACTATAGTCATGCTATGTAGTCGCACTAAAATAAATGGAAGAAATCATATAACACATCAAAACGTAATACACTAAAACCCCCCCACACACAAACATGACTTGCTACATTCTGCAAATGACTTCCATAATTCTTTCTCTGAGTGTGGAAGGAATTTTGCCTTAGAAAATCGTCATTGGGATTTTTTTTTTCAGTAAGTTCTTGTGTTATTACAAAGTTCCAAGTCTACCAGAAAAAACTCTCACACACTGTGGTCGTTGCTGTGCACAAAGTTTTCCTGATTCTGCTCCTTTCACTCAGCATCAGATCATATAAGTCCTTCCAGGCCTCCCTGAAATCTTCTTGTTCATCATTTCTTATGGTGAAATAGTACTC
>CM053772.1:38017682-38052851 GCA_028658325.1 Potorous gilbertii
TCTTCATAGCAAGGCAAGGATATTAAAAAAAAAAATTCCCAATGGTCTTCTAAGGCAAAATGCTTTCCACATCCAGAAAAAGAACTATGTCATTCAATCTCAGAGTAGAGCAGATCATTTTTTTTGTATGTGTGTGTATTGTGTTTTGGTTTGTTATATTATTTCTCCCATTTTAGTTCTTCCACACAGCATGACTATAGTGAAAATGTATTCAATAAGAATGTATGTGTAGATCCTACATGGAATTGTATGCCATCTTCTGGAGGGAGGGGGGTATTTTGGGATAGGTAGGGGAAAAATCTAAGTTTTATGGTAGTGACTGTAGAACATTAAAAATAAATAAAATGAATATATATATATATATATAAAACCATTGCCCTAGAAGATTAAAAAAAATAGCCCAACTCTCACAGCCATACTGAAAAATAAACTTAGCATTGATGATGTAGACCTTTGTTGGCAAGGTGATATCTCTGCTTTTTAGTACACTGTGCAGATTTGCCACAGCTTTCCTTCCAAGGAGCTAGTATCCTTTAATTTCATGGCTATGGCCAATGTCTTGATCTTTGAGTCCAAGAATATAAACCCTGACACTGCTTTTATTTTTTCTCCCTCTATTTGCCAGGAAGTGATGTGAACAGTTGTCAAAATCATAGGGGTTTTTTTGTTGTTGTTGTTGTTTTGGGTTTTTTTTATTGATAATCAACTTGTAACCTGCTTTTATATCATCCTCTCTCACCTTCATCAAAAGACTTTTTAATTCTTCACTTCCTACCATCAGAGTAGTATTGTTTACATATCTGAAATTGTTAATATTTCTTCTGGCATCCTTAACTCTGGCTTTTGATTCATCCAGTCCGGCATTTCACTTGGTGCATTCTACATATAAGTTTAATAAGGTGACAGTATGCAGCTTTGTCATACTCCTTTTCCAACTTAAACCAATTAGTTGCTCCATTTTGGACTCTAGCTGCTTGCTTTTGAAATGCGTACAGGTACCTCAAGAGACCAGTAAGATGATCAAGTATTCTCATCTTTTTCTCCACAATTGAGCAAATATTGACAATTTGGTCCCTACTTCCTCTGCTTCTTTGAAATCCAGCCTGCTCTTCTGGTAACTTTCAGCTCACATATTGCTGAAAACTAAGTTGCAGAATCTTAAACATAACTTTGCTGATGTGCATATTGAGCACAATTGATTAGTAGTTTGAACATTCATTGGCATTTGCCTTTTTTAGGATTTGGACAAAGACTGATCTTTTCTGATCTAATAGCCACTGTTGTGTTTTTCAAATTTGCCAACATATTAGGTATTTGTTAGTCTGGAGTAACTCTGCACAGCATAGCTCACAGTTTTATTGAACTAAACAAAGACCTCCCCCACAACAAGACAGTGATAGGTGTATGCTTGCTGTGTGCTTCAATTTTCTCATCTGTAAAAATTAGTTTCAGAAGGAAATGGAAAAGCACTCCAGTATAAGATACTGTCAAGGAAACTACAAATGAATCACCACAAGTCATACATACCTGAAAAATCTACTTTTCTGCTGCATTTTCATGATTACTTATTTCCTTTGTATGACAAATAGTGATACCCTGCTATGAACTTCTTCATTCTCTTCTGATACTTATTTTGAATTCAGATTTGAATACTCCATGACTCAGACCCATAGCACAACACTAGTAGAATGTTGGTTGGAATCCAAGAAGCTTTCCAGTTTCCTGAATATTGGTACATTTGGTTCTTTTCTTTCCCTACTCTTATTTTGTCTGAGCTAAATTAGTTGTACGTTTGGGTTAGTTTACACAACTATTTTTAGTAACTGTTAGGAAGTGTCTTCATTTATTGAGATTAAATCTCTCTATATATATCTTTGAATACCTCTCAAAATTGAGAGCCCTTCAACACTTGAAGCCAACACTCATGTCTGTTCTATGTCTTCCTTTCTCTCCAGAATATATCTCTATTCCTTTAATACGTCCTCATTAAAGACCATGAAAGAGAGCGGTGACAATATTAATGCAAGGGGTGGAAGTCCTTTTCCATTTAGGGTCCTGCCCTATGTACACTCCAGGAAAAATGCAATGCACGTCATTATTCTCTGGCAATGTCATGATCTTTAGCTTTGTGAGTCAGCCTTGCTATACTGACCTCTCTACTCCTCTATACCTACCCGAGTTTTGTCCATCACTAAGTCCTATCTGAGTGTTACTTGGTCAACTCTGTTTAAGCATGTTCTGTTTTATTTCTGATGGTATTTCATAGTTTTCATATAACACACTTTGAGGCAGGATGGCACATAAACAAAGATCAGACACAACATTTTAACAAAATTTAAGAGAGTACAGAGATCAGTCTTAAATTAGAAAGAACTGGGTTGAGCTCCCACCTCTGATAATCCTGACTGTGTGACAATGGCCAAGCTATTTAACCTCTCAGTGCCTCACATGATTTTCTAAAGCTAAAATTTTCAAAGTGAATGCCAACTTGTTTTGGTAGATGAAATTTCCTCACTAGTAATTCACTTTATCAGTGAAAGTATATCTATTTAATACAACAACAACAGCCCTAAATACTAATCACTATTATATCCAATTATACTGTTATCCAGTGGTGAAAAGAAGGGAAGGGAGGAGGATGGAAAAGAGGAGGGGTGGAGATGAGAGGATTCAAAGAATCACAGAACCACAGATTTGGAAAATCTCAACAATCCTTTGTACTTGACCAAGTTTCCCCTCTTCAAGTATAAGACAAGTCATCCCATCTTTGCTTCAACATGTTCAGTGATGTGGAACTCATGAACTCATTTCATTTCTTTTTATTTATTTATAGAAAAGTAAGGAAGAATATTTTACCTTCTGCCACTGTAGTGAATAATATAATGGAACTGTTCCATGAAAATAGGTGGAACAAGACTCCCACTTATTCCATTTGGACTCATTTACTGAAACATGATAAGATAAGCATATATTAAGCTCCTACTATTGTGTCAGACACAATTAAGCACTGAAGATACAAACAAGAAAAAAAAAAAGACAGACTGACTTTACCCTCAGGGAAGTTAAAATCTAATGGAGGAAAACAGTACAAAAAGGAAACTGAAAGTTTTTGTAAGGGAGGTCATGATGCTGATTATCAAGTAGAAACCAAAGAGAGTAGAAAGTGGTAAATAAAAAAATGACTGGGATTTTGATTATGATTGGGGACAATTTGGCAAAGTGGGGAATCCTGTGGCCAGAGATGAGGTACTTATTCACTGGAAAAAATTGTGGCTTATTGTTGCTGAATGAGGCCATAAATAATGCACATACTGTCATATAACAACTTATTGACTATAAGATTGTAAAGTAATCTATTAATGTTGTAAGCATTTCCCTTTATTTTAACACAAGTAAAATATTTAGGCAATGTTAAAATACTTTATGCTTTGACTAATAAGTAGAGAAAATGTATACCATATCTTATTTTAATGGCTGCTTGCTGTATCCTGCGGAAATCATACATTTGTTATTTCAGACTTAATCAACTATGCATAAACTCCCTGATAGAGCTATGTGCCACTCTTACACTTGATATAGTCATTAAGGCATATAACTGGGAAGATAACTGTTACTTGGCATATATAACATTCCCCCCACTCAAGATAGCTAAGGTTTTGCATATGAACAGTGCTCATTTCTCAGTTCATCTAAGTTTTGTCATGTATTCTTAACTTCTCAGAGTCTTTACCACTCTATTCAACAATTTCCACCTGTATGTAAATGGCAGCAATGGTCAGTCTAGATCTTGCCATATATTAAATTAGAGAAAAATGGAATTGTAGTACCCTCTAAAAGGGTGAAGTTGATAGGCTGTGAGAAGGCAGGTAGACTAAAACAATTTTGGCAGAACTAGGAAGTCATCCAAATACCCTAGAAAAAAATGGACTATGAGAAAAGCTACTAACCTTTTCAAATCCTATGGCCCAAAAATCCCATTGCAGTACAGTCAATTTCCAAAACAATCAATGGTAGAAAGGAGGGTACATGGGAAACACAATATGAATACCACTTCTGTGGCAGTGAAAATTTGGAAATAAAAGCCTGAATTTTTTTATTGAACAAGTTATAGTTGAATAAATTTCATCTTGTGAATATAATAGTGTATTATTATAACATCATAGGGTGATGAAGAAATCAGAGAAACCTGGAAAGATCTGTATGAACAAATTTGAGAGGAAGAGAGTTGATCTAAATCATGGTGTGCTCAATGACTTATAAAAATTAGAAAGAATAAAAACAAGCAACTTTAAAAAGAAAACACCCCAAACAGCCAAATGATGACTTAAAATAGTCAGACTTGATCACAGAAAATAAATGAAAGAAATGTATCTCTTCATAGAGAGGAAACTACATGCAGAATGCAGTATACAATATCAGATTAAATTACTTTGTTGGCTAATTTGCTAATCTATATTTTCCTCTGTGTTACAAAAGAGTGTGAAATGGGATAGGTTCAATAATGGAGAAATGATGGAAATGTAACAATATAACAATGCCCTTTCCAATAAACAATCGTTATGAGAATGTACAGAATCCCCATATAGAATTTAAAGTATGTGCAGACATTTTAACGGGTTCTAGCTATCTAAAAGCATGGGAAAGAAAAGCTTTTTTGATTAGCTATGGAGTCAGAACTACGGTTCATTTAAAAAGTATTAATAAGCCAAGGTTTGGCATTTGAATGGTCTTTTCCCTGATTGAGTTGTATAATGGTGAGATTATGTGAGGGGAAAGACCTCAGATTCTTCCCTATGGGAGTCCAAATTACAATGAGAAGCCCGAAGCTTTTCCCCTTAAATCACTGTTTTACCAGAACGCAACCAGATAGAAAAAGCTAAACTAATCCATGTCCTGGATGACATGCACCTATTGAATGCATTCCATTTTTCACTCAAGAGATCATCAAATAGACTCCTCTATATCACATGAGCTGAAGACCATAACTCAGTAAAGCATCTCTACATGCCAGAAAGGATCAGGTTCATTGTCTAGTCCTGTAATCAAAACAAAGACAAAAACAAAAAATACATAAATAAAAATTTAAAAGAAGAATGATATAAAAAATCCAAGTTATTTCACCATTGATATCATCTTTAAAATATTTCCAGTAAGCTTCTTTTTGAGCACTGTCCCTTTGGATTTGTTTAGACAATTTAATGTACCATTTTATTATATAACCATTCCATTCAAATGTCTTGGATGATTTCTTGCTGCGTAACCAAAAAAAGGACCTAGGCGTGACACTCAGAATCTGGAACCAATCTATTTTTTTTTTTGATCCTTAATGGTTTCTTTTATATACTCCCACACCCACACCTACTCCCACCCCCAACCCTAGGATATACATTCTAGGGTGTTTTTCTTGATGTTTTCTCCAATGCTTGAAGCTCTCCTCATTCTTTGTTCATTTGAGTCTCTACCTTGTTAAACATGAGGAATTTCATTTAGACATAATGTCCAAGAATTCATTGAATGTACTCTGCCACATTCACTCACCTACCTCAAATGGCTTTGATGAAGATAAAGACTAATTGAAAAAGAAAATCAAGATATATCATAGATTCATAGGCAAAGGGTAGATTGTGAGAATTCATCTGAGTTCCTAATATTTACAAAGGACAACTTAAGATGAGAAGTGAGCTTGTTTTTAAAGATATTCAAGGAACATGATTCTTCATTCTGCATCCATCACACACTTCCTTCCTTAACAATACTTACAGTCAGGAATTTTTTTCCTATTGATTTTCCATATTATATATAGTAGAAAGTAAAGGAAAAAATGAATATGCTGAGTGAAATTCATAACGAAATTATTTCCCCTCCATAATTTAGTGAAAAATATGTCTTACCTAAAAGGTAAAAAATGGAATGAAAGTAAGGTGCTGTTAGGTATTAATCAAAATGAGATGTGCAATAAGTTCCAATGAAAGTTGATTACAATTTTACCCCTCAATTGGTGGAAGGATGACATATATTCCTCTTTTTCTTTCTTTCTCTATTTGGTATTCATGAAATATAACATAGAAACCTGCTTATGATATTACAAAAACACTGCAGCAGAGAAAACACCTTTGGGGAGTAAAAGAGAGTAGCTTTGAATAACAACAAAAGATATGAAATTCTTCAATTGGTGGATCAGAGGTCACTAAAAACCACAAGAAAATGCTAGGTCTAAAGAAGACAAAAAACATCAACTTGCATCTATGCTGAGAGTTTGCCTCAAGAGAATTATTAGCCCCATAACTATGACATTAAAACCTAGTTTTTTCGGAAGCTTTTACCGACTTGAGCTGTACAATTTAAGTTTTCACTGAGTGGCTTATTGAAACATTAAAAGAGAATAAGGGAGAAAAAATATTCTACCTGCAGTAATGAGTACTCTGTGTCTCAGCCTATCCTTCTGCATCTGTGTCTTTCTGTGTTTCTCTGTTTTTCTGTCTCTTTCTCTCCCTCCTCTCTTTTTGTCTTTTTTCTCTGCCTATCTCTATTTCTCTCCCTCCCTGTCTTCATGTCTTTCTATGTCTCTCCCCTCTGTCTCTTCTTCTTCTTCTTTTTCTATTACTACTATTACTACTACTACTATCTCTTGTCTCTTCATCTTTTTTCTCCTCTTCTCTTTCTCTGTTGGTCCATTTCTCTGTTATTCTATCTACCTTTTCATCTCTGTGTATTTCTCAGTTTCTCTCTCTGTTTCTCTATCATTCTACATCTTTAAAGCTATATCCACGATAGGTGAGTGTTTAATCATGGATTGAAATAAATTTATTTTATGAAACATTCCCATATATATGTAAACATATGTCTACATGTAATGATATAGTCCACATTTGGTTCAATATGTGAAAAACTATTCTTCAACCAGCTTGATTAGATTAAAATAGACTGTTTAATAGCACTACCACAATCAACTTTCCATAGTTACTAGAAGAACATCATTAAGGAGAAAGAATTGGGAACTTCTACTGAGTTCATTAACACAACTAAATCTGCCTGAGATTCAGGACATAGACTTATAGTCTGTCTAGGTAGCACAACATTCAAAACTGCATTGGCCTAAAGCCCCCAGAGCTTTTTTAGATAATGAAAATACCTCTCTGCCTCTCTAATGATGTCACGGGCATCACTGGACCTTTATTATTTCAGTCCTAGGTTGCTACATTCCATTGAAATGATTAGAAACCATATATTTCCTTCTCTGGAAGGTTAAGTTCCAATATTCATATAAAGACTTCAGAGGTAGATAAAAGTAAGATAGAAAGACAGTTTAAAATTATGAAAGCAGCAAAAAAGTCTAAATAAATAGTAAGGTCCTACAAAAATAAATCTTATTATTTCCTATATGATTCCTGTTGATACTTGCTTTCCAATAAGTTGATAATTTACCTAAACATATTTAACAAAGAAGCTGAGTTCAGGGAAAAAAAATTGTCTCCTGACTTTTCTTTTTATCAAACTTAAGATTTTTCAAATAAAATGACATTTTCTTTTTGAGCATTTTATTTATTATTTAATGGTACATAGTCCATTGCCTATTTCATGATTGCTAGATCTTGACCAGAAACAAACTGATTTGGGTGTGGTATTTTTGAAGGTCATAGTTAACAAAATGTATATTCCCCACCAGAGAACAATGAGTCCCTAGGAGATGTGAGTCAATAAAAGAAGTAAAATAAAGTAGTCCATAAAGAACCTAAACGGAAGTGAAAGCATGTCTTTATATCTTCCTGTTGCGATGCATTTTGCTAATCTTATCACACTTTATGGACCCTGAAATCTAAATGAGAGGACATCTGTTTAATCTTCAATGAATCAGATAAATGATTCCCACAGGGCTCTAAAATCTCTAAGTTTGCCCTGCAATTTGTGCTAAATGAACATGCAAAAAGATTCGCTAATTGCAAGTCACTCCTATGAAGCCACAGTGGCTTCCTCCATATCCAGAGAGGGTTGATCAATGTGGAAGGTCAAGGGAAACTTGCATTATTTTCTATGTGGGAAGGTTGGGTAAATGGATGACAAATAAATTTCTATCTCCCATCAACAAGAATTAGGTATTTCCAAAATACTGGTGGATTATAATACTTATGCTACCTATTTAAGAGAGTTAAGTACCAGATTTGATGAAAGGAGCATGTACACTTTAAATTACCTAAAAATTGAAGTTTTTATCAGCAACAGTAACTTGAGTATTCTCTTAGAGAGACATTGCATGAAAATAATTCAACCAAAGTTGGAGAAGATAATAGAACTGGTTTTCATTGGAAAATATTAAGGATTTTTTTCCTTAAATTCCTAGGTTTTTTTCTTTAAATAAATAGTCACCTTATGTTTTTGGCTTTGTGTCATGGAAGACTATGAAAGACTGAACTTCATTGTCACCTAAATATTGATGGAGATGTTCATGAGGTGTCTGCTGTACTTTTCCAAAGAAGGATACGACAAAAGTGGCAGAAAAGAATGTCATTAGGGATGCCTTCTATTAAAGAAGGTAAAAGTCATATGACATGACGAAAGAATGACTAATTTAGAAACCATAATGTGTCAAATGATCTAGAAGAAGGCTCCCAGTATCTTCGGCATACTTAACATGGAGAATTTATACAAAGATATTGCCTTGCAAAGACTTGAGACTGATAAATATTTATTGAATTTAATTGAGTTTTTGTTTCATAAAACATATTGTTTCATCTCTTCTTTAATTACATTAAATTCAACCAAAAAATCCTTTAGTATGCACCTACTATGTTCAATAAGCAGAGAAAATTTTAGTTCATAGAGATGGATTTTCGAATCAGAATGATATAGGTTGAAGTACTATCTCCGACACATTCCAGATTTGTAACCCTTGTGGTTGTTGTGTATATTTAATCATATCTGACTATTCTTGGCAAAGATACTGGAATAGTTTGACATTTCCTTCTCCAGCTCATTTTATAGGTGAAAAACCAGACAAACGGGTTTAAGTAACTTGCTTAGGGTCACATGGCTAGTTATTGTCTGAAGTTGAATATAAACTCAGGTTCTCCTGACTCCCAGGTCTGCACTTTATCTACTACTAAGCCCCCTAGCTAACCTTTGTAACTATTAGACAAATCATTAAACTCTCAGTGTCACACACTCTAAGATGCTAAATTGAAGAACACATAGTAAAGCATTTTCCTCACTAGAAATACCCTATTCCAATGAAATTGCACTTTTGATCCAAATATTTGAAGAATTATAATAATTACTGATATAAAAATTATACATAAAAACCTATGAGAAAGGATAGTATAAAGTATGCTAAGAGAAATTTGAAAAGAAGGATCATTTTCACCTAGACGAGAAAATGAGAAGTTGGGATACAGTAAAATAATAAAGCCTTCCAAAGATATTTCTTATTCAATAAAAGTTCAAGTGATATTTTCAGCCAGATGACTTTTCCCAGAAGTGTGAGGCAATTTATCTAGATCATTAGTGTATAATTTGCTTAGTTGGTCATTCTGTCAACAATAATTTCCTCGATGAATTATATGGAAATTGCATTGTCTTGGTAAATTTCCTTGACTTTTGAGAAGCAACCTTACATCATCTACTTCTTGAAGAAGTTAATACAACAGAAGGGATATCATTGAAAAATGGTAGTTCTAGGTGCCACACAGTTTTCAGAAATCATTAGGCTGTAGCAATTCCTTTTATTGGTCACATAGTGTATTGTAAAGTACACTGTTACTGAATTCAGTAGAAACCCAACTTTGAAACCCAACTCTGAAACTTACTGCTATTTGAACCTAAAAAATTGAATAACTTCTGTAAGCCTTAGTTTGACCCTATGTAGAATGGAGATTGTGAGCAGGTAGCTTAGTGGATACAGTAATGAACCTAGAGTAAGGAAAACCAGAGTTCAAATTCAGCCTCTCATACATACTAGCTATGTGATGCTGGGTAAGTTACTTCACCTCTATTTGCCTCAGGTCCTCATCTGTAAAATGGCTACAGCTTAGAGAAAGCTATGGCAAATCACTCCATTATTTTTGCCAAGGAAACCTTCTGGACAAAAGTACATGGGGTCACATAGAGTAAGACATGACTGAACAACAACAGAAATTATAAGAGCTATTTTACTAACTTCTTAAGGCTGTGTTAAAAAAAATGTAATGGATCAACCATGTGAAGAACTTTCCACAATTTAAGTACTCTACAAATGTCCATTATAATTGCCCTGCATAAAGGGCTTTGTCTACTTCCATGACTGCTAGGGCTACCCTTATCTATTTTCTTTTTCCCCCAATTTTTTGACATATTTACTCACAGGTTTTGAGTTCCAAATTTTCCTTTCCTCCTCCCTGGGAAGCTAAGCAAACAGATATAGGTTATAAATGTGCAATTATGCAAACTATTTCCATATTAATCATTTTGTATAAGAAGACAAATTTAAAAAATAAAAGAAAGTGAAAAAGTTTATACTTCAGTCTATGTTCAATCAATATCAATTCTTTCACTGGAGGTGGATAATATTTTATCATTAGTCCTTTGGGATTGTTTTGGATCATTGTATTGATGAGAATAGCTAAATCAATCACAGTTCATCAAGCAATAATGTTATTATTGTGTACAACATTATCCTAGTTCTTTTCATTTCACTATGCATCAGTTCATGTAAGTGTAGCAGCAAGGACCCTGGCATACACAGGAGGAACTGCTGTACAAGTTCTTAGATATGCTTGCCTAGAAGTACAGCAACTTCTGAGAAGTCAACAGTCTTCTTTAATTACATACCAACAGAGAAAATACAAGCAGAGAAATAAAGACCAACAGACATGGCTTCCAACTGTCTGACCATAAGTAATACAGATATCACAGACCAACAGATAGATCCAATTGTCTAACCATTACATACATACACAGTTACCAGACAGAGAAGCACCAACATCTGGGTTTCCAAAGCTGGGGGCGTTTCTTAATGGCCACTCAGAGTCTCATCTGGCACATGAACCTTCTTCCAAAAATAAGCCCCCAAATAAAATACTACAGAGTATAAATACACTTTTCAGAGCTGGAAGGCATCATGAGCCTTGTGACTCAGGGTCTCATTAGAAATTAAGAAAAGGTGTGGATCTTCCTGAAAACAAGTCTCCCCTAATCGTTTCCCTTAATAGGCAGGTTCATTAATGGACTGGAAGGTCTTTAACTCTCATTAACATAATTAACATTTCAGTAAGTCTCTCCAGTTTTTATTTTTCTGAAATCATTCTGCTTGTCATTTCTTATAGCACAATAATATTCCATTATAATTATGTACCATAGTTTATTTAGCCATTCTCAAATTGTTGATTATGCCATCAGTCTCCAATTCTTAGCACTTTCAAAGAGAGCTGTTGTAAAATGTTTGTCCAAATAGGTCCTTTTCCCATTTTGTGTGTGTGTGTGGGGGATTTCTTTGGGATATATAACCAACACTGGCATTGCTGGATCAAAGGGTATGTGCAGTTTTATAGTCCTTTATGTGTAATTCCAAATTATTCTCCAGAAAGGTTGGACCACTTCACAACACGACCAATTAGTGTACCAGTTTTTCTATATCCCCTCCAACATTCAAAATTTTACTTTTTGCCATATTACCCACTCTGATAGATGTGAGATGGTACCTCACAGATGTTTTAATTTGCATTTCTCTGATCAAGTGATTTTAAGTATTTTTTTCTTATGACTGTAGATAACTTTAATATGTTTGTCTGGAAACAGCCTATTCATATCCTTTGGTCATTTAACAATTAGAGAATGACATGATGTTTTTTTTTACAAATTTTACTCAGTTCTCTATATATTTGAGAAATGAGGCCTTCATTAGATATGTGTTGCAACTTTTCCACTTTTCTACTTTGCTTATAATTTTGTTTGCATTGGTTTTGTTTGTGGAAAAACATTTATAAAAAATATTTTACATCATCAGAATTATCTATTTTATGTTTGGTAATGTTCTCTATATATTCTTTGGCTCTAATTCTTCCCTTATCCATAAATCTGACAGATAAACTATTCCATACTCTCTTAATTTCTTTATGGCATCACCCTTTATGTGTTAACCGTGTGTCCATTTTGAGCTTACCTTGATATATGATATTGTTTTCCAGTTTTCCCAGTAGTTTTTGGTCAAATAAGGAATTTTTGTTCCAAAAGCTTGTATTTCCTGGGTTAACATATACTACATTATTATGGTCATTAACAGTATTACAATTTGTACTTAAACTATGCCACTGATCCACCACTCTATTTTTTACTCAGTACCTGATTGTTTTGATAATTTCTGTTTTAAAATATAGTTTGAAATTTGGTACAACTACACCACTTTCTTTAACATTTTTTTCATTGAATCCCTTGGTATCCTTTAGCTTTGTTCTTCCAGATGAATTTTGTTACTATTTTTTACTATCTCTATATATAATAGTTTGATTGGTATGACACTGAATAAATAGATTAATTTAGGTAGAAATGCTGTTTTTATTACATTAGCTCAGCCTACAGATGAGCAATTGATTTTTCAATCAGATTTTTTTTGTGTGAAGTGTTTTATATTTATGTTCATATAGTTCCTGGGTTTGTCTTGACAAGTAGACTTGTCTACAGTTATTTTAAATGCAATTTTGTTTTTTACCTCTTGGTGCTAGGTTTTGTTGGTAATATACAGAAATTCTGATAATTTATATAATTTCTTTTGTATCTTCCAACTTTGCTAAAGTTAATAACTTCAAGTAATTTTTGTTAGTTAATTCTCTAGGATTTTCTAAAGTATAACATTATATCATATGCAAAGAATGGTAGTTTTGTTTCCTCATTGTCTATTCTAATTCCTTTAATTTCCCTTTCTTCTCTTATTGCTAAGAGTTCTAGCACAGTGTTAAATAATAGAGATGATAATGAGCATTCTGGATTTACCCCTGATTGAACTGGGAAGACTTCTAGTTTATCCTCATTATTGCTAAAGCTTGCTGATGGTTTTAGATAAATATTACATATCATTTTAAAGTAAGCTCCATATATTCTTATGTTTTCTAGTGTTTTTAATAGGAATTTGTTCTGTATTGTACCAAAGGTTTTTTATGCATCTGTGAAGAAAATTTTATGATTTCTGTTGTCTTTATTATTGATATGGTCAGTTACACTGATATTTTTCCTAACAATGAACCAGCCCTGCACTCCTGGTTTAAAATCTTACCTGGTCATAGCACATGATTGCTGAGACATATTGTTGTAATCACTTTGCTAGTATTTTACTTATTTTTTTTGCATTGATATTCATTAGGGAAATTGATGTATCATTTACTTTCTCTATTTTGACTCTTCCTGGTTTGGATTTCAGGGCCATATTTGTGTCATAAAAGGAATTTTGGAGGACTACACTTATTTTATCAAAATAGTATATATAGTATTGGAATTAATCATTCTTCAAATGGTCCTGAGTTTTTTTTTTCCTTAGGAAGTTCATTGATGGCTTGTTCAATTTCTTTTTCTTAGACTGGATGAGTGCTTTATTTCTTCTCCTGTTAATCTGGATAATTTATATTTTTGTAAATATTTATCCATTTCATTTAGATTGTTAAACTTACTGGCATGGGCAAAATAACCCCTAATAAACATCTTAATTTCCTGTTCATTGGTGAGGAATTTACCCCTTTCATTTTTGATACTTGTAATTTGGTTTCTTCTTTCCTTTTTTTAAATTAAATTTACCAATGATTTACCTACTTTACTTTTTTTCATAAAATCAGCTTCTAGTTTTATTTACCAGTTCAATTGTTTTCTTGCTTTCAATTTCAACTGAAATTTTGAATTTCAGGATTTCCAAATTTGTATTTAATTGAGGACATTTAATTTGTTCTTTTTCTAGTTTGTTTAAGTTGCATGTCCAATTCATTGGTCTGCTTTTTGTGTGATGTAAGCAATAAGAGGAGTAAATTTTCCCAATTTTCACTGCATTCCATCAATTTTGGTTATGTTGTCTCATTGTTCTTATTTTCTTAATGTAATTATTGATTGTGTCTATGGTTTGTTCTTTAGCCCACTTACATTTTAGGTTTAGATTATTTCATTTCCAATCAATTTTTGATCCTTCTTTCCATTGTCCATTATGGAATGTAATTTTATAGCATCGTGACCTGAAAAGCATGTGTTTATTGTTTTTACTTTTCCGCATTTGGGTGTCAGGTGTTTTGGTCCTAATGAATGGTTATTTGTGTATGTGTGTGTGGGTGCTATGCATTGCTGAGCAAAAGTTATATTCCTTTCTATTCTCATTCAGTTTTCTCCATAGAGCTCTCATATCTAACTTTTCCAGAATTGCATTCACCTCTTTAACTTCTTTCTTCTTTGTATTTTTGTTTAGGTTTATCTAGTTCTGAGAGGGAAAAGTTGAGGTCCCATACTAGAATAGTTATATGATCTATTTCCTGCTATTCAATCAACTTTTCAGAAAAATCAAATTCTCTCCCATTTAGTGCATATATGCTTAGCATTGATCTGACTTCATTGTACCACCTTTCAGCAAGAAAAAAATTTCCTTCTTTCTCTCTTAATTAGGTCTATTTTTGTTTTTGCTTTGTGTGAGATCATAATTACCACCCCTGCTTTTTATGCTTCAGCTGAAGTATAACTGATTAACTCATTACCTTCACCCTGTGGGGTTTTTCTTTTTTCTGCTTCAGATTTGTTTATTTCAAACAACATATTGTAGGATTGTGGTTTTCAAATCCATGCTACTATCCACTTCTGTTTTATGGCTGAGTTAATTCCATTCACATTTATAGTTACGATAACTGTGTATTTCCAGCCATGCTATTTTTCACTTGTGTTTCCCTACACACTTACCCCCTACCCTTTCTCTCCTCTCTTGTTTTACTTCTGATCACTCTGTTCCTCAATATACCTTCCCTTTGATAAAACTCCTCCCCTTTCTATTTTATCTGTCCTTTTCTATTTCCCTACAAGGAAAGATACATTTTGATATGCAGCTGAATGTGTATATTATTCCTTCTTTGAGCCAATTTGAATGAGTAACGTTTAAACTTTGCATGCCACCCGACATCTTCCATCTTTCCCTCTTTTTTAATAGCCTTTTAATGCCTCTTTTACACGGGAGTAATTTACATTCCTTCTTTTTTACATCGTAATTTTCATTCTCACCCTTTTTTTGAATTTGAGGTTATCATCCCATCAAAGTCACTTTATAGCCACACTCTCTATCTACATATGCTCTATCTTATTGCTCTTACAGTAATAAATACCTTAAGAGCTAAAAAGAATATCTTGAAATAATAGAAATATAGTTTAACCTTATTGAATTTCTTATGTTTTCTGTTTCTTGTTTCTTTTTTTCCTTACCTTTTTATGTTTCCCTTGGGTCTTATATTTGTATGTCATTTTGTTATTGTTTATTATTATTAATTTGGATCTGGTCTTTTAATTAGAAATGCTTGAAAATCGTTTTTCCTTGAATATCTTTTTTTTTCCAAAAAAAAGATTTTATTCAGTTTTGCTGAGTAGGGGATTTCTTCTTTGTAGTCCTAATTCCTTTGCCTTTTGGTGTATCATATTCCAAGCCCTATGCTTTTTTAATAGGGAAGCTGCCAAATCCTGTGTAATCCTGACTGTAGCTCCATGATACTTGAATTGTTTCTTTTTGCCTGTTTGAAATACTATTTCCTTGATCTTTCAGGTGGTGATTGGGGGATTCTTTCAATTTCTATTTTTCCCTCTAATTCTAGTATATCAAGGCAATTTTCTTTGATAATCCCTTGAAATATGTCCAGGCTTTATCTTTCTTCTTCCTCTTCCTTCTTTTTTAAGTCATGACATTCAGGTAGTTCAATATGCTTTTGTTAAATTATTGGTATTATCTCTCTGGATCTATTTTCAAGGTCAGCTGTATTCCAATGAAAAATTTCACATTTTCTTCTATTTTTCTACTTTTTTGATTTTGTTTTATTTTCTCTTGACATCTCATAGAGTAATTAGTTTCCACTTTTTCAATTTTTAATATTAAGGAAATATTTTCTTCAGTGAGCTTTTGTACTTCCTTTTCTATTTGACCAATTCTATTTTTTAGGTAGTTATCTTTCTCAGTAAATTTTTCTATTTATTCTCATGCTATTGACTATTTTTTTTTGATTGACATGCATTACTCTCATTTCTTTTCCAAATTTTTCTTCTACACTAGTTTGCTTTTTAAAATCCTTTCTAAGCTCTTTCAAGAATTCTTTTTGGGGATGAGACCAACTTATATTTTTTTGTTGAGGCTTCACGTTTAGCCATTTTGACATCTCTGTCCTCTTTAAGATTATGCTTTGACCCTCCCTATCATTATAGTCAAGCTCATCTTTATTGTTTTTTATTCATTTTTTGCCTCTTTTATTTTTCTTGCTGTTTTGTTGTGAAAGTTGAGCTCTGGTTCTACACTGTCTCAAGGTTTTTGTGCTGTGACTCTGGGTCTTTGTAAAAGCAAGGACCTTGACATACACAAGAGATCCTGCTATCACATGTTCTTAGATCTGCATTTCTAAAAGGAAAGCAACTTTTGAAGGGTCAACAATCACTTTAATCAAGTATATGTATCTTTCACTTAGTTCAGGGGAAAAAGTCAGCACCCTGAACTTCAAAGAAAATACAAATAGAGAAACAAAGACCAACCAACAGACAGGGCTTCCAACTGTCTGACAGATCAACGGACAGATAACTATCTGACCATGCATACATAGTTACCATAGGGAGAAGCACCAACATCTGGGTTTTTAAGGCCCAGGGTACTCCTTAGCAACTGCCCAGAGTCTAATCTGGTCAAAGCTTCCAATGACTAAGCCCAAAAGTAAAACCTCACCTCAGGGTACTTATGCATTTTTCAAAGCCAGAGGGCATCACAATCCTTGAGAACCAGTGTTTGATTAACAAAAGGTGTGGGCCTTCCTACCAATCTTCCCAGGCCCATTAATAGGTGGTAAAGATCTTCTTTAATCACATTATTCAATAGGAGACTCTTGATTAACAAAAAATGTGTTATTGATGCAGTCTTACTGTATACTGGCTTTCATTGGGTTTCAGGGCCTAGTTGCTTGCTTTCTCTGGAGGGTAGGCTTCCCTTCTGGCTTGTACTGGGTAGAGGTAGTCTCCATGTTGCCCTCCCCTGAATATGCGGTTTGGCTGCTGATCTTACTATGAAAACACTTCCAGCAGGGCCTTGGAGGAGTAATTTTGTTGCTAATCTACCCACTAAAGGGTGGGGCCCTATGACTGGGTTGCTATGGAAATAGGATCTCTCTACCATTAACCCCAGGGTCCAGGCTTCTACTAGAAGTGGTATTATAGCAATGGGCCCTCGCTGTGCTGAAAAGACTGTTCAGTTGTCTAGGAGACTGCAGGATTGGAGTAGGGTGGTACAATAGTAGATCACCCCAGATATAGGGTATCAGTAAGCACTCTAATATACACGGGGACCTATCACAGGGTTTTTGATCTGTTTCTCTAATAGGAAAGGCAACTTTTGAAGGGTTAATAATAACTTTAATCAAGCATATGTATCATTTATTTAGTTCAGGGGAAAAAGTCAGTACCCTGAACTTCAGAGAAAATACAGAGAAATCAAAGATAAACATACATGGCTTCCTCTGTCTGACCATAATCAATACACATATCACAATTAAACAGACAGGTCTAACTGTCTGACTAGGGTCACCGGAGAGGGAAGCACCAACATCTGTGCTTTCCAAGTGAGGGTAGGGGGAGGGAGGAGGAGGGGACTCCTTAGCAGCTTCTCAGAGTCTCTCATCTGGCACACCATTCTTCCTCCAAAAAATTAAGCCCCAAAGTAAAACCTCACCCTCAGAGTACCTATAAACTTTTCAGAGCCAGAAGGCATGACCCTCTGACCCAGTGCCTCAGTAGAAAAATCAAAAGGCATCTGGGGCCCTCCTACAAAACAATTCTCCTGATCAAGCTTCCCTCAGCTGGCAGGCCAAACATTGGATGGGAAAGATTCTCCTTAATCACAGTATTCAGAGGCATTATAATTCTTGATATAAAAAAATAGTTAAAAGATACTCCTTTGCTTGACCTCACACTTGGAGCCTTGCTGCAGACTCCCTTGCTGTGAGGCTGGCTTCTACTGCTCTTGGACCTTGCTCTCCTCCTTTACCAGTGAGGCAGACATTTCCTTCTATGTTGGTAAGCTGCTTCACTGCTCTTAGATCAATTCTCAGGCAGCTTTCTAGTTGTTTGGAGGGGAGTTTCAAAGGACTTCAAGCTCATTCAACCATTTTGACACTGGAAGTCCCTCATGCATTTTCTAAAGATCCATTTCTTCTCTCAATGAAAGTCCTGCTTTTTACCTTCTGTCACTAAGAGAAGATAATTTCTTATACAGAATATGCATTTGGAATCTGCTATTAAATATGACTTTTAATTTTTTTTTAAATTACTGTGAAAGATAAAGGGGAGATAGAATATATTTTGTTCCATTTCTATCTTTGTCTATCTTTACTTCATCTTGTTAGTCTCTTTAGTTAGTTACAACTGTAACGGAATTTCCTCCTAGGATGATATAACTTTAAGGGACTTTGGAAGACATCTACTCCAACTCTCTGATTGCAACAGGTGAAGAAACTGAGGCCCAGAGAGATTAAAAATAGATTGCCCAGTAATTCATTTTTAGGGCCTTAGACGTTTAATTCTTTATTTCTAAAAGTAATGAATGAGATTGAAAAACCTACCTGATCCACATGCCAACCTTTCCAAGCTTTAGAAGGTATCTCAGTACTCATAAATATCCAGTTTCCCAATGTTAATTGCAAACAAAATGATCTTCAAGATTGTAATTTTCAAAAGAAAGCCTCTTTGGCCTCTATGACTTCTACTTTCTTATAAAATTATTTCTCTTGTCAAATAGTAAGAAAAAGAGCAGATTTTTCTTGGTAGCCTCTTTGCTTATCTCTGTTTAGATCATTAAGCTGCTTCTTAACTCTTCCTAATTAAAATCTTTCCTAATGGACTTGCCTTAGAGCATGTTAGCTGAACTTCCTTTGAAAAGATGAAAAAGAGAGAATCCAAAAAATCTGCATCTTTCTTTCACAGATGGTTCACTCAGTGCTATTCCCTGACACTCACCCACACATACATATATATATATGTGTGTGTGTGTATTAAAATATATATGTATGTATATATATATATATACACATTCTATATGTGCATATACATATATAGTATTTTTCTCTAGTTATATGTAAAACCAATTTTAACATTCATTTGTAATATTTCCCCGCACTCTCCCCCCACAGAAGGCAAGCAAAGTAGTATAAGATATACATTTGTAGTAATTTAAAACATGTCCATATTAGTCATGTTATAAAAGAAAATGTAAGCCCCCCTCCTCCAAAAAAAAAACTCAAGAAAAATAAAGAAAATAAAAAATATGCTTCAATCTGTATTCAGACACCAACAGCCATTTCTCTGGGGAATGTATCACATTTTTCATCATAAGTCATCATCAGTGTTGTCTTGGATCATTGTATTACTGGAAATAGCTAAGTCATTCAGAGCTAATCATCTTACAGTACTGTAGGTACTTTGTACACAGTACATTTCACTTTGTATTAGCCCATGTAAGTCTTTCCAGGTTTCTCTGAGAGTATCCTGCTCACCATTTCTTATAGCACAATAGTATTCCATCACAATCACATACTATAATTTGTTTAGTTATTCCTGACCGATATGTATGTAATCAATTTCCAATTCTATGCCATCAGAAAAGAGCCACTATAAATATTTTGTATACATATAGATCTTTTCCTTTTTTTTAATCTCTTTTAGTATAGAGGCCTGGAAGTGGTATTTCTAGGTCAAAGGGTATGTATGGTTTTGTACCCCTTTGGGCATAGTACCAAATTGCTCTATATAATGGTTGAATCAGTTCACAACTCAACTAATGGTGCATTAATGTCTCATTTCTCCCACAACCCCTCCAACATTTGTCATTTAACTTTTCTATTCTGTTAGCCAATCTAATAGGTATGAAGTAGTGCCTCAGAACTGTTTTAATTTGCATTTTTCTAATCAATAGTGAATTGGAGTATTTTTTTCATATGGCTATGGATAGCTTGATTGCTTCAACTGAAAAGTCTTCATATTTTTTGATCATTTATCTATTGGGGAATGACTCTTACTTTCATCATTTTGACTTAGTTTTCTATATTTTTGAGAAATGAGGCCTTCAGAGAAATTGCTTCCAAATTTTTTTTTGCATTTATTATTAACTCTATTTCCCTCAGTCCTATTTCCCTTCTTGTCTATTTTATTTCACTCTCCTTTCCCCCTATCCCTCCTTAAATGTGTGTTGCTTCTGACTACTTCTGCCCCCAATCTTTCCTCCTTTCTATCACACACACACACACACACATACACACACGCACAATGCTTCTCTTATCTCCTTACTCTCCAACTGAGTATATATATTATTTTCTCTTTGAGTCAGTTCTGATGATAGTAATGTTCACTCACTTCCTCTCACTTTACTCCATTTTCTCCTCTACTGTGAAAGGTTTCTCTTGCATTTTTTACACATAATAATTTGCATATTCAAAAAATCCTCCCTTTCCCATTCTCCCAATACCTCTCTGTTACCCCTTAGTTTTACTTTTAGATACCATTCCTTCATATTTAACTCATACCTTTGCCCTTTGTCTATACATGTACTCCTTCTAACTTCCCTAATAATTAGAAAATTCTTTTGAATTACAAGTATTATCTTCTCCTGTAAGAATGTGAGCAGTTTAACATTATTAAATCCCTTATTATGCCCTTTCTCTTTTTTACCTTCAAATATGCTTCTCTTGAATCTTATATTTGAAAGATACAAATCAAAACAACTCTGAGATACTACATCTCACCTATCAGATTGGCTTGTATTACAAAATAGGAAAATTATAAATGATAAATGCTGGATAAGATGTGGGAAAATTGGGACACTGATTCATTGTGGGTGGAGTTATGAATTGATACAACTATTCTGGAGAGCCCAAAGGTTTATAAAAATGTTCATACACAGCAATACCACTTCTAGGGCTGTATCACAAAGATATCATAAAAATGGAGAAAATACCCACATGTAAAGAAATATTTATGGCAGCTCTTTTTGTGATGGCCAAGAACTGGAAATTGAGGGACTATTCATCAATTGGGAAATGACTGAACAAGTTGTAGCGAAATATTATTGTGGTATAAAAAATGAGGAGTAGACATACTTCAGAATAACCCAGAAAGACATATGAACTGATGCTCAGTGAAGTGAGCAGAATCAGGAAAGCATTGTTCATAGTAACAGCCACATTATGTGAGGACTGAGTTTGATAGACTTAGCTACTCTCAGCAATTCAAGGACCGAAAATAACTTCCAAAAGACTCATGATGGAAAACGCCATCCACATCCAGAGAAAGAAATATGGAGTCTGATTGCAGATTGAAACATAATGTGTGCTCTCTTTTTTTGTTTTGTTTTGTTTTTTCTTTCTCATATTTCCTCCCATGTATTTAATTCTTCTATATAACATAATTAATGTGAAAATATGTTTAATTAAAGTGTATATGTAGAGTCTGTATAGGATTGCACACTATCTTGGGAAAGGGGAAAGGAAGGAGGTGGAGAAAATTTTAATAATTGTGCAAGTGAATGTTGAAAACTAAAAATAAATAAGTCAATTTATGGCGGGGGGTGGGGAGAAGAACACTTTAACACCCTATATTTCATTGATTATGCATTTTTCCCCTGAAGGATTTTACTCCGTTTTTCTAGGTAAGTGATTCTTGATTTTGTTCCTAGCTCCTTTGTCCTCAAGCATACTGTATTCCAAGCCCTCTGAACCTTTCATATAGAAGTTGTTAAATCTTCTGTTATCCTGACTGTGACTCCACAATATTTGAATTGTTTCTTCCTGACTGCTTACATTATTTTCTCCTTGACCTGGGAAATCTGGAATTTGGCTATAATATTCATTTTGGGATATCTTTCAGGAAGTGAATAGTAGATTCATACAATTTATATTTTGCTATCTGGTTCTAGAATATCAGGGAAGTTTTCCTTGATAATTTATTAAAAGATGATATCTAAGCTCTTTTTATTTTCATCATGGCTTTCAGGTTGTCCAATAACTTTTGAATTATCTCTCCTGAATCTATTTTCCAGATCAGTTGTTTTTCCAATGAGATACTTCACATTGTCTTTTATTTTTTTCATTATTTTTTGTTTTGTTTTGTTTCACTGTTCCTTGATTTTTCATAAAGTCATTACCTTCCATTGGTTCAATTTTAATTTTTAGGTAACTATTCTTCAGTGAGCTTTTTACCTCCTCTTCCATTTTGCCAATTCAACTTTTTAAGTCATTACATCTCCTCATTGGCTATTAGAACCTCTTTTATCATTTGATCTAGTCTGTTTTCTTCAGATATTAATTTCTTAAGTGTTTGTTGTGTATCCTTTGCCACATTGTTGACTTGATTTTCATGATTTTCTTGCATCACTCTCATTTCCATTCTCAATTTCTCCTATTCCTCTCTTACTTGATTTTCAAAATCCTTTTTGAGCTCTTCCATGGCCTGAGATCAATTCATATTTTTCTTGGAGACTTTGGCTGTTGGAGCTTTGACTTCACTATCTGCTTCAGAGTGTGTATTTTGATCTTCTTTGTCACCATAGTAACTTTCCAGAGTCAGAATTTTTCTATTGTTTTTCTGTTGTTTGCTCATTTTCCAGCCTATTTCTTGATTTTTATTAGAGTTCTACTTCGAGGATGGAGAGTGCACTGTCCCAAGCTTTAGGGTTTTGTTAGCTATTTTCAGGGATATTTCTAAGGACCGCTAAGGTTTCATTTTTTACAGAGTGGTATGATCTAAAGATAGGTGTATTTATTGCTCTCTTTCTGTTCTGTGAGCCACCACAAGCACTCTTTCCTGCCCTGGAAAATTTGTTTATTTTTGTTTTTGTTTTCATTAAGCTGATGACTGTAGATAGCTAATTAAGCCAGTTTTCCTTAAATCTACTTTGATGATCTGATTTTCACTTTGAAGTAGTATTTATCTATCTCTTTGTTTATTAGGAGTTAGATATCAAAGTTATAACTAATTTTGGACCAGATAGACATATTTCTAAGGTGTCAATATGCTATATTAGATATAATATGCCTCTACAGTCATGGGGACCACATCCTTCTGCCTTCACACATACATTCTGGAGGGTAGCCCATATCTCCCAGTGCAACTGTGTATTATGGTGATACTATTACAAACTTCCACTAACTTTTGTAGACTGGTCCTTTAATACAGAAGGTGTATGTGTGCATGTGTGTGTGTGCATGTGTGTGTGTGTGTGTGTATTCCATATTTGTGAGACATAAGAAAATGAAGCCATAACATAAAACATGTAAAGGATTACTCTAACTTCAATAATCTCTACTAATAAACACTCAGAGTCTCTTGTTTTACACCATTCTTTGCTTTTTTCTTCTAACAAAATCCCCCCAAAACACCCCAAAGGCTTCAGGAAATGATCTTTTCCATCTTTTTTTTAAAGTTACTCTATTCATAACTTAGAATTCTATCAGTCAGTGTGGATCAAGCCATGTTCTTCTCTCCCCTGTTTTCTGACAGATTGGATTCCCATGTTAATCCTCCTTCCTTTCTGGTCTTTCTATTGTTTCACTTCTAGGATCTTCTTCTGTAGTTAAATGAAATATTTCTTGATTTTGCATCACAACAGAGCTCAATTTCCAATCTTTCTGCTCCTGCCGTGTTCATACCCAAAGTCACTGTCACTGCTGGATTCTGCTGGGTTGGAGTTCTGTACCATTTTTTTTTTCTCAAAGAATCTGCAAGGTTAGCTACAAAAGCTGGTCTATATTCTTAGACTCCCAGATTCTTACGCCTCACATGTTTGTCCCAGAGTGAAAACTCCACTATCACCTCCTGGAACATAAAATAATAAACTAAAAAAAAAAGAAGCTAAATTCTCAGGCCAAACATGGCTTTAAGGTGAGGGGACTCTTCCCTAATATCTCATGATTCACTCACAGGAAAGCATTAGTCAACAAGTCAACTCATACACCAACATATCCAAACCCTGGATAGTGTGGAGTCAGGCCATTTTCAGGTATCAGCCATTGGAAAATGGACTCCTCTCAGCTACGTGGTAGGGCATGCCAGGATGTCCACACATGCTCCATTCTTTGCCATTCTCCCAGGAGCAGCTACTAACCTCTCCCCATGGAAAATTGAAATCTCAAGTGTTCTAGCTCTCAATAGATCTGAACTTTGAGCTCTCGAGGCTCTTGTACACTTGGTCTTCTATGAACTCTTCTACCACAGTTTCTCTTCATATGATCTCATCCAATGTCATAGACACAATTATCACTTTTATTCAGATATAATGTCTTATATCCACATCCTCACCTACCCACTTAGTTCCCATATTTTCTTCTCCTTTTCAGACTTCTCAAATTGTTGGTCCTACCAAATCCTGTATATAACCATGTTTAATAATAAAGTCATCACCCCCACCCACTAAAATCACCCCTTGGTCTTAATTTTCTTCTACTTCATTACTTATGGATCTGTCCATTATTTTTCATATTTAAAAGCTTAAAATGTCTTTGATTCTAATAATCTCCTTCCTACAATGGTCCTCAAACACTAACCTTGGTCAGTCCTATTTTGTATCTCCTGTTTCTACGTCCCCTCCATTCTGATTATCACAAGGATTCTTGTGCTAGGGTCTCTCTGCATCCTCTCTTTCCCTTCTATAGCAATCCTCATATTATTTCCAGAATAAGTTGCCTGAGACTAAAATTTGTAAATTGTCCCCAGTCTTCAAAGCTTCAATAGTTACCTCTTTGCTGTGGGACAAAATACTAAATATTTTTTGCAGGGGAAGAACAAATGGAGATGATAGAAATGATTCAATAGCTTGAGGAGGTTGCTGGATCAGTGGAAGTTTTTGTTTATCTCCTTTTCTGGACTGTATATTTTCTTGAAGGCAGATTCTGTTTTAGTTCATCTTTGTATTCCTAATGGATAATTCAATTTCTTGTACGTACTAGAAGCTTCTGAAACTTTTTATTGAATTGAAAGTACTCTTAAGAATTCCTTATTTAGCATGGAGAAAAATGTTTCATTGTGATATATCAATTTCATTAGAAAGACAGTCCCAAAGAATAAAGGTAAAAATTTATGATATAGACATTTACCATGTGCCTATGACAGGGTTACATAAAATTTTGATGAGTTAAAATAGCCTATTAGGTCTGAGAACACATTTGATAGCTTTATTGCCAGCAGAAAAAATAAAAGATAAGCCCCCACTGACCTGTATATTGTAAGAGATAATGTAATTTCCACCAAGGACATACATTTCTCATCAGATATATGTGTATGAGTGTAGGTGATAGTATTCCCATTACCATGTGGATCAGGGTTAGAGCAGTGTGGTTGTAACCTAACTGCATTTCATCATAGGGAATGATCTCATTTATTGTCACTGACTTTCCAACCTTTTTCATTCTCATTACTTTTCCCTTTTGGTGGAGTGGCACTCATAATACTATTGATATATTTTGCTAATATGGAAAGGCCAAATTGTTTGCACAAAAGTCCTTCTTAACTAATTTTACCTCTGCATACTTTGGTATCTCCAACTACATGAATAACAATTTGCAAAAGAGAGACGCTTTGTATTTCAGGCACCATGGTGAGAAAGTCCTTTTTCAAATAAATAGAATCTGAAGGGTTAAATATAGATGAGCATTTTGTGTTAATTATAGCCAAAGATTCAGATTTGTAATGTGAGTCTTCATCTTCCCTAGAAAATATAGCCATTCATTACCAATCTAGGGCATCTCTACACTCTCTATTTGCTCCCTAAAATAGAACACTTTCTGTTTTTTAAGTACTATACATTTTAATGCATTCTAAAAAAATGGTGACTGAGGCCAGCGTTCAAAGAGATGACAAATAAAGAGCAATAAATAGCATGCTCAAATGTCCTATGGAAAGAAGGAGCAAAATACGGAAATCACATTTTTTAGGAAAGGCTCTAGTACAGAGAATGAACAGGCCTCATGTACCCACTGTATTCTTTACTCCGTTTATTTTATCCCTCTTTTCATAGAAAATTCTTTAGTATATAGATCCTTTGAAACATGAGATAGGTCCTTTGGTTTCATAATTTAATACAGTTTTATCTCCATTCTGAATTGACAAAAAGTCTCCCTCACTTCCCCTTGAGTACAATAATAAATAATATGAAAGTATCTTCAACCATTTCACAAGAGTTTAGTTTTAAGCCCTATGCACACGTTTAATAGATGACGGAGTTCTGCCAAATCACCTAACTACAGTAAGCATGGGTATTTACTGCTATATAACTTGCAGTACTTATAACTTTATTGAATTTGATTTCCTATCCCCAATCCCCTGCCTTGGATTAATAATATCATGTACAAAACATGCATTCATTTTCTTTGATTGACATCTCCAATTTTGGATATGAATTCTAAGTAATGGAATGAAAATTGTAATACACAAATCAATTACAGTGGTGCAATTGTCTATTTTGTAAAAGTGAGAACATTTAAGATTATATATGATTCCATTGTCTATATACCACGGTATTTTAACTGACAATAACACCAGTGGTAAATTTGTTTTTAATAAGGGGCTTATGTACGTACAGATAATGCCATTAAATTGTTCAATTCCCATCTATTGTTATTTATGGAAGAAATGAATCTTTATTAATATTCAATCGTCTTCATGTCTGATCTGTGACATACAATTTCTCATATAGGATTGGTCAGGATCTTGGACAAAATGGACCAAGTTGATACCAAAGTGGCACATCAGGATAATTTGTGTTATGTCTACATAATGGTCTAAATGATACTTGGAAGAGAAAACAAATAACAAATGGAAGTAGTAACTTGACCTAACAATTCATTTTAAATCCATGGAGCCTATCAACTTTTAATTCCCACAAAATAAAGAATTCATAAATGTTAAAATAGCCACACTCTTCTGGCACCTATTTGGATTCTCAGGTTTGGTTGTTGTTGTTGTTGTTGTATGTTTGTGTTTTGGGGGAGCATTGTTTTGTTTTATATTTTATGATTTTGTTGATTTACTAAACAATGCATTCTACATGGTCAATGGCAGGATTATGTGAATCCTAATGCTAAGCAATTAGGTTGTATTCTTTGAGGTTCTTTCTAGCCTCCATGGAAACCATTTTCAAATAAGATCATTGAATCATCAGTGTTCAATGTACAGATATTCAAAATAGCATTCTTTATCAGCATTGTGATTTTTTTTTCTGCCAACTTGGGAACCTGATGAAAACATTTTTTTTAAATGATTTATTTCATTTCATGATGCTCTATGATCAAATCCTCACTGAGCTTAGTAATGGAAGAATCAGATGAAACAAGTCACTTGAAATAATGGCAACCAAGGACTAATATCTACTTTATAAGATATTCTGTAGGAAAATACAGTAAAGATTCCCAGGATCAATAATCAGAAGACATAGAATCAGATTTCATATCTAATATTAGTCTTTGTCTCCTCAGATACCTCAGATAGCTCTAAAAGAAAAACTAAGTTAATTTCTAAAGCCCTTTCTAGATACAGATATGTATCTATTCTGTCAGTTAGTATGAATATTTTTACTGCTTGATTCTTTTATACTACAGTTAAATTTGACTCAAATTTCTCATAAAATACAGAAAACTTTTAAAGAATATAAATGACCCAAACTTAGATATAAAATTTTAACATTTATAAACAGACAAACATTGGATATAATTATTTGAGGTCTTATCAAAGGGTATCTTTTTTAGATAATAATCCAGTCAAATTCCAGTAGTGTCCAGTAGAATTTAAGCTCCCAGAATAAGGGATTATTTTTATTTTTGTATTTATATTTTCAGTCCTTTGCACTGTGTTGACATATAAGGAGGTACCTACTATTTGCTAATCAAATCCTATTGAGTCAAAACCATGTGATATTTCCAATAGTACAGAAATGTGGGAGGAAAAAAGAGAAGGAAATGGAAATTAATTCCTCTAAGTTGACTGGTGCACATGAAGATAGATTTTCAATTTTCATCTCCAAATTGGAAAATAATTTAATAATAAAATCACATTGCTTTTCTTATTCGAGGGAAAGGTTGCTATTTATAAGATGAAGTCACATGTCTTAGACTTACTGACTGACATCCATTTTCCTGCTATATAGTCACAAATTACCTTATTTTGATACATTGGAAAAACATATTTTTATATATGCACAATTGGCTGCTATGCATGGGCCAATTGATTTTTCTGCATTCTCAATGATTTATGTTTTACAGTTTCATATGTAAGCTAAGTTGCTTACTTGACATAAATGATTACATTACTCAGAAAGATCCATTGGATACTGTTAGTTCAATAATGCAGAAACTAAAAATGAGTCACTTGATAGATCATAGTAGAGGGGGAATATTTCTCATATATATAACAAATCCTATTCATTTTTTAAAATTAGTGTTCAGCCTTAAAAATCTATATATTAAGCCCAATTGACCATGATAGAGTCAACATTCAAAAAAATATAATAGAGCTTACTGTGCTTTTTTTTTTTTAATTTCAAGGGAGCAGTGAAAATTTTGTTATAAGGAATAGAACATGCACGAGGAAACATTAGAACAGTATACGCTTCCTCCTCCCCTTCTGATTGTCACTAAAGTACCTTGTAATGTTTTGAGTTTGTAAAGGAATATAAAATCTCAAGAGAAAGCCCTTTGAAAAGGTTAAAAATTGAATTCTGACAAACTAGAAGACTGATAATGCTGAAATTATTCTGTTCTGTTTCAGAAACTTTACTATTGGTTACATGATCTTTAGGGAGGGACTTTGAATTTGATTGAAACACACAGTAATTTGATCTACGTGGGCTTTATTATAGGTGAGTTTCACTTGAGAGCTTAGGCTGAAGGGAATGGCAGGGAAGGAAATGAAATTCAGCTTTCTGTGTGAATTCTTTTAATTCTAAATCAGCACTTCCATTGATTCCAGAGTTATGTGTCTTTCCCCTCCTCTCATACACTATCATCCAAAGGGAGTACAAGAATGAACTGATTTTAAATTGCCTATTTCATTATTTGTACTTAGTGTCATAGATATATTTTTCTAGACTGTATTACAATGATGCTCACACAATTGGCCAACTCTATAATTTGGCATTATGGCTCAAAATAATTAAATGAAAAGTTATATACTTTTTGTATTTTGTTTATGGAATGCCTACAAACCAAATGAACTGAACATCACATAGATGTATTGAATTCAATAGTCCCCTTAGCGTTCAATAGCATCACATTTGATTGATGAGGGGTAATGTATGACACAATGAAAGTGGCACAGGATTGAGTGTAGGAGAGGTTGGGTTCAAATCCTTCTTTGTTTTTTTTTTGTTTGTTTGTTTGGGTTTTTTTTGGCTTTCATGTATTACCTTTATTATCCTGAGAAACTCATCCTTTCTATGTATCAATTCATGAGATATAAAATGAGGGGGCTGGGCATAATAACCTCTGTGATAACTTACAACTCTAAATCTATGCTTCTTAGACTAAGGCAGCTCTGCTGTTAGGAATGGGCACCTTCTTTGTCAAACTGAGACCTCTTAAAGACCTCAACTTGGAAAGGCCAAGGTTCCTTACTGCATGCTGGGCCCTCTCTAGTTGTCTTCATCATTATCTGGTCATTTGACCCAGATGGGTCTAGAGGAGAAAGTGAGGCTACTGACTTTGCACAGTCCTCTATCACTTAAATCCAATTCACTTGGATGTCACACCATCATCAATCTGATATCATGGCTCTCTTTGAAAACAAAGGACAAACAGCCACTTCTATTGTTAGGAATAACATCTAAAATTCTCTCTAGAGACTTTCAGCTTCTTTAAAATTGTCAAACCTACTGTTAGCAAAAGAAAATAGTAGAATGACCGTAAAAATAAAGCCCCATTAAAAATAGGAAAATCATTTTGTTTTAGAAAAGGTATCTTTTAAAATTTGTCTCACTTTTAGAGTTCTAATATAGAGGAATCTTAGAGTAGCTTAGCAAGCCATGGAATTATTTTTGGAATGACCTGTTTTCAAATCTTGCCTCTGACATTTATTCATTCTGTGGCCTTGAGCAAGTTGTTTAACTTTATGCCAGAGGCATTTCTTGGTATTTATGTAGTAAGCCATACATGGGCTGAGATCTTCATTGGTTAAGAGTTCATTTTAATAAAATCACGTATCCTTTAAGTAGAAGTTATAGGACATCATATAAATTAGGGAATCTCAGCCACTACAGTTGCCAAAATTACTTGCATTTATTCTACAAGGATTTTAAATTTTGTCATTTGTGATTATAGGTAATGTAATTATCTATTGAACAATGTTCTGCATTGGAAATTGGGTTTAGCAGAAGGGTAGGCCTGATTTTACTACTGGTTCATAGCTGCAAATTGACATTTGCAGAAGCCTAACTGATGATGTTCCTTTTTTATCAAGGGGTTTTTGATTCCAAACAAAGTAGAGCCAAAGTGCATGTTGGTCATTGTAGTTCATAGCCTTCTATTAGGAAAAAAAAGTCAGATGGAGCTAAGATGTCAAAGTAAGAGCAACAACTCACCTAAGCTCTTACACAAATTCCTTCAGATACCTCTAAAAAGAGAATCTGACCAAATTTTGGAGGTGCAGAATCTAATAGGAGAGAGACTGTGGCAGATTCACAGTCCAGGACAGACTGGAAGGTTGACTAGAAAGATCTGTTCCATGGAGTTGAGATCAAAGTGCACAGCACAGAGCATACAGTGCAGTGGTATGAGAGGGCCTCAGAGAGACCTGGGACAGCAGCAGGCCGAACCAGCTCAGGGTGAGAGACCAACAGAGCTGAGCAAGTGAAAGCTGCTGAGCCTCAAATATCAGCTCCTGAGACTTTTAGCCCACAAATTAAATGTCTGGAAGTCACTTGCTAGAACTTCTGGGAGCCAGGATGGCAAAGTGATCAGTAAATGCTCTCTCCATCCCCCTTAATGACCTCAAAGAACCATAAAATATTTCTCCAGAAAAATCCTGGATTAGTGGAAACAGCAGAGGGGCAAATAGTCTCATAACACTTGAGGCTAGGAAAATAGCTAGAGATTCCTCCAATTGTGGCAGAGGCAAACCAGAAGAAGAGGGGACCCAGGGTGGTGGAAACTTGCCCTACAACTCAGTTGAACCTCTGTGCTGGGAGAGGAATCCCAGGAGGGGTGGAAACTCACATTACCATCTGGGCATGCCTCAGCACTCCAGAGGAAATGGGAAGACAATAGAGCAACTGGGATCACTATCCCCTGAGCTTGCTTCTACCTCACTTCAGCTGAGGAGATCTCCCATGACCAGACCACACCTACCCCACACTTAACAAGCTAACCCCAGGGTTGACTGGGGAAACACAAAACAAAAAGATAAAGAGACACTTGCTCTTACCTTTTTCACATGTCACCTCAACACCAAGTTCTGCAGTTTCTAACAGAAAGAACCAGAAGCCACAACACACAGTCACTATCATGAACATGAAAAAGCAAAACAAATGCAAAAAATCATAGAATCTTCCTACCCTAGACAAGGACCAAAACACAAATAACAAAGAGGTCAGTAGTGAGACCGTATTTCCAACTGAAACTTCAGAAGGGACTATGAACTGCTCACATTCACAAACAGCTCTCTTGGGGCAGCTGCAGAAGGAAATAGAAGAAAAACTGGCCAATGATTTTACAAATATGAAGAAAGAATTCACTTTAAAGAGAACAACTCTTTAAAAGGGAAAATTGAAAAAATGGAAAAGGAAGTACAAAACCTAATTAGGAAAATTGGACAATTAGAAAAAGAAATACAAAACCAAACTGGGAAAACTAGACAAATGGAAAAGGAAGTAAAAAAAAATAACTGGAGAAAATAGCTCCTTAAAAGGAACAATTAGACAGATGGAAAAGGAGACACAAAAGTTAACTAAAGAAAACAATTTGATAAAAATTAGAATTGGACAAGTAGAAACTAATAACTCTATGAGACAGCAAGAATTAGTCAAACAAAATCTAAAGAATGAAAAGATACAAGAAAATGTAAAATATCTACGTGGAAAAACAACTGATCTGGAAAATAGATCCAGGAAAGAAAATTTAAGAATTTCTGGCCTGCCAGAAAGCCATGATGAAAAAAAAGAGTCTAGACAACATCTTCCAGGAAATCACTAAGGGAAAACTGCTCATAAGTGCTAGATACAATGCGCAAAATAGTAATTGAAAGAATCCACTGTTCACCTCCTGAAAGAGATCCCAAACTCAAAACCGCAAGAAGTAATGTTGCCAAATTCCAGATCTACCAAGTGAAGGAGAAAATACTACAGGCAGCCAGAAAGAAACCATTCAAATATTGAGGAGCCACACTAAGAATCACAGAGGACCTTACAGCTTCTACATTAAAAGATCGAAGGAATTGGAATCCAATATTCCGTAAGGCAAAGAAGTAGCTGGGACTACAACCAAGTATCAACTACCCAGCAAAGTTCAGCATAACATTTCAAGCAAGGAGATGGTCATTCAGCCAAGTAAGGGATTTCCAAACCTTCCTAACGGAAATGCCCAAACTGAATAGAAAATTCGATCTTAAAGGCAGGTCTCAAGAGTGACATAAAAAGGTAAATAGGGGAGTAAGAAACAAACTTGTTACTCAGTTTGGGCAAATTATTTGCCTTCCCATAAGGAAAGATGATACCTGTTAATCTTGAGAATTGTAGATCTATTCTGAAATATAAATGGCATATACATAGAGGGAATGAGTATAAAGTAAATGATGTCATGATAAAAATATTATTTAAGCATGCAAAGGGATTGTAACAGGAGGTGTAAAAAGGAGGAAACTGAAAATTGTAAATTCCTCACAGGAAGAAATACAAAATTATAGTAGAGGGAAAGAGGGGAAGGAGATGAGCATTGATTGAGAGGTAGTCTCTTTTGATTTGGTTAAAGGACGGAACAATAAACTTAAGTATATAATTCTATCTAGTTCTATAGGCAGTAGGAGGCAAGGGAGGAAGAAAGGGGAGGGGACGTTAAAAGGGAGGGAAGAAACAATAAGGGTAAAGGAGAGTAAAAGAGACGGTGGCTAAAGGAAGGAAGGGAAGGCTGCAGGAGGTGGTGATGAAAAGTGAAAACTATTGAGGAGTGGAAGGAAGATGGGAGAGCTAAAAGCACAAAAGGAGGGAAAGAGGATGGAGGGAGATACAGAGATTGTAATCATCACTATGAATGAGGATGGAATGAAATCTTCCATAAAACAGAGATGGATAGGAGAATGGATTAAAAGCTATAATCCAACAATATGTTGTTTAAAAGAAACACATTTGAAACAGGGGGATACACACTGGGTAAAGGTCAAAGGTTGGAGCAGAATATATTGTGCTTCAGCTGATGTAAGAAAAGCAAGAGTAGCAATCCTAATCTCAGACAAAGCAAAAGAGGAAATAAATCTAATCAAACGAGATAAGGAAGGAAACTATATCCTGTTAAAAGACATTATAGACAATGAATCAATATCATTACTAAATATGTGTGTTCCAACCGGTGCAGCATCCAGATTCTTAGAGGAGAGGTTGGGGGAGTTGAAGGAAGTAATTGACAGCAAAACTATACCAGTGGGGGGTCTCAAACTCCCCCTCTTTAAACTTCATAAACCCAACCTCAAAATAAACAAGAAAGAGGCTAAAGAGGTAAATAAAACTCTGGATAAAGTAGATATGATAGATCTCTAAAGAAAAATGAATGGGAATAGAAAGGAACATACTTTTTTCTCAGCAGTACATCACACATATACAAAAACTGACCATATACTAAGACATATAAACCTAACAATCCAGTGCAGAAAGGCAAAGATAATCAATGCATCCTTCTCAGATAAAAATGCAAGGGGCAGAGCCAACATGGCGGAGTAGAAAGACTCACATTTGCTAGCTCCGAACCCACAGCCCATGGATTTCCTCTAAAAAGAACTCCTGACAAATTCTGGAATGGTGGAAGCTGCGCAGCAACACAGTGAAGGAGATTTCTGTTGCAGAGAGCCCTGAAAAGACGACCCCAGGGGTCCATCGAGGCCCCGGACGGGAGCAGAGCCCTCCCCTGCCCTGCCCTGGCGAGAAGGCACTGACAGGAGCAACTGACAGGAGAGCAGGGTATCTCAGTGACTCAGACCCCCTAGGGAGGTAGCCGCTGTGGCAGAGGCAGTGCAGCCAGAGGCTCCCAGAGCAGGCAGAAGGTCAGCAGCAGCTCCATTACAAAAGGTCTCTGCATAAACCCCCTCAGGGAACTGAGCCTTGGAGGCGGCCCTGCCCCCATCTGAGCACCAGTACTTAAGCTCCCATTGAATAGAAGCCAGGCCTGCCACCAAAAGCCCTGAGGCTGGGGAGCAGCATTTGAATCTCAGACCCCTAGCACTAGCTGGGCAGACCTAGGCCAGGGTGGAGAGGACTCTCAGAAGTCAAGTAACTGGCTGGGAAAATGCCCAGAAAAGGGAAAAAAATCTAGGACCATAAAAGGTTATTTTCTTGAGAAGATGATTCCACCATTCCTCTCTGACGAGGAAGAGATCCGCTTACCATCAGGTAAAGACATAGGAGTCAAAGCCTCTGCATCCCAAATATTGGAAATCGATACCCCATGGGCTCAGGCCATGGAGGAGCTCAAAAAGGATTTTGAAAATCAAGTCAGACAGGTGGAGGAAAAACTGGGAAAAGAAATGAGAGAGATGCAAGAAAAGCATGAACAACGGGTCAATACCTTGATAAAGGGGGCCCAAAAAAATGCTGAAGAAAATAGCACCTTGAAAAATAGACTAACTCAATTGGCAAAAGAGGTTCAAAAAGCCAATGAGGAGAAGAATGCTTTCAAAAGCAGAGTTAGCCAAGTGGAAAAAGAGGTGCAAAAGCTCACTGAAGAAAATAGTTCTCTCAAAATTAGAATGGAACAGATGGAGGCTAATGACTTTCTGAGAAAC
>CM053772.1:38053351-38081475 GCA_028658325.1 Potorous gilbertii
GGGGGAGAAAATTTTGGAACCCAAAATCTTGTGAAAATGAATGTTAAAAGTTAAATAAATTTATTTAAAAATAAAAAAAAATCAATTCACAATTTTATTTTTCACTTATCCAAAATCTTGAGGAAAATATGACCACTTTAAAAGCATTTTCTGGACAAACAATGCATATCTCCTCTTAAAATAGTAAATGCTACTTCTCTTTTAACCATTTTCGTTTTGCAGATTGTCATCTAAAAACACCCAGGTCCTTTCCTTCTTAACGGAGCTAGTTGGGTATAATATGACCTTTTCTTCATGATTTTGGCTGTTATTATGAACATCAATTAATGGGCCAGCCTTAACTCAGCAGTACCTTCAGAGCTGACTGAGGGAGGCAGAGTCATTGGTTATCTAAGTTGCCTCTGCCTAGTGGGCTGACATAACTAGCTCTATGGTTTTTTGGTGGCTTCCTCTCTTGCTCCTGATACCCTCATCTAACATTCTGCATCTAACATTCTGAGCTAGTAGAGGTAGAAATGATTGCTAACTTGTATGTCTACAATCAATGTCTTTCAGACTCTGAAAAGCCATAACTTCTTTCAAAATTCAACCAAAACACGGCGGGGCCCTTTACTATTCAGAACTAGGTAACTCTTTGCTAAAATTATCTTGTATTAATTTGTAACATTGTAGAAATACTAATTTCATATATAATTATATGGACATGTGTTGTCACCTGCTTCATAAGGGCAAGAACTAGTAAATTTATGCTTTTGAATCCCTGATGTTTAGTTGAGTGTCTGGTACATCACAGATACTTAATAATACTTATTCATTAATTAAATACCTTGAGAAACTAAGTATATACTTGTTTCTTATCTGTAATAAAGTATGTGGTTTGGGTAATAAGTTTTCCACTCAAAAGATCTCTCTCCTTTCCTTAATTTGTGACTTAAATTTCAGAAAGAGTGATAGAATTAGAGTTAAATTAAAGTTAGTATGAATTTAATCCCCATCTCTAATGTCAACTTAACTATATGATCACGAGAATAATAGTTACATAACTATTCTCACATGTAGTTTTTACATGTGGAAAAGCTGAGATATAATTTAGTTCCATACTTGCTTTCCAGTGGCTGAGAGGGAATGATTGGTTCAAAATATAAACTTCCTTGAAATGAGCCAATACATGCCTATAACTGCCTATAAGGACTTCAGTTCTTTTGCAAAGTTAATACTTTACTCTATCTCATTATCATATTGTTTTTCATGTGTGATGCACACACTTAAACTTAGTAGGATCCATTGACTTTTCTCACAGATGGTTATTTAATTCATGGATTTTACTACTCATGCTTTCTATCTATCATCCTTAGGAAAATGAGCAGTAATGAGAGCTACCAGTCACCAGGAGAACACAGCAACTGTTTTTTTTTTTTGCAGTTGATATCTTGCTCATCTTAACATCATTACCAATGCCACGAATACTTCTTTTAGGCTGAATCTCATAAAAAAATAAGTGTGGTCCTGTGGTCTGCAAGGATGCTGGAGACTGGTGGTCAATAGTGGGCCATTTTTCTATTAACTACGAAATTCCTCTATTCACATCTCACAGTATGATCTAGTAATCAGCAGTTTTGTATTTTTCTCATTTTTATGTTTTCTAAGAGATCACAGAAAGCAATGAAGGAGAAATCTTCTCCCCAAACTGGTCATCAAGCATTGTTCTTGTTTTGATTTGCAGTAATGAGTAATACAACTTTTAATCAAAGATTTTCCAGCTTGACATATTGATAAGCATATCGTGTGTGTGCTCAGTCCTGAAAACTAGAATTTAGGCTGCTCTATATGCTAACGAGGGGCCAAAAGCAGCAGGATATAGATCAAGATGCCCAGGGGAAAGAAAAAAAGAACAAAGTTGTTCAGTAAAGATGCTGAATTTGTTGTTTATTCGTTCAACTGTGTTTGACACTTTGTAATCCCATTTGGAGTTTTCCTGGCAAAGATACTGGAGTGGAGTGGCAAAGATACTTTGTTCTCTGCTAATTTTACAGCTGAGGAAATTGAGACAAAAACGGTGAAGTGACTTGCCCAGGGTAAACACAGTAAGAATCTGAGACTAGAATTGAACTCAGATCCTCCTGACTCCAGGCCCCTCCCTCTCTCTACTGTACCACCTAGCTGCCCAGATTAATTTGTACTGTAAATAATTTCATTTCAGGAGAATCAAAGCAGCATTATATAGAAGCACAGAGCAATAGAGGAACTGACAAGGTCTTCCTTTTTCAGCAACCTGTGACATGGAGATCAAATGAAATAATTGAAATAAAAATGCAAACTTTAAAGAGAAGAATTAATGTAAATAATGATGGTGATGGTAGAAATCTACAACATAAAATCTTTTCTTTGGCAGCTTCCAGTAAAAGAGAACTCAAAATCCCTCAGGACTCTCCAGTCTACATTCAGACCACTTTAATTGTTAGGGAATTGGTAAGTAGAATAGAATGGAATTATTCCTTCCTTGTTTCTGGTAATTATAACTCTCTAAATGCAGACCAAGGGCAAATAGATGGTGCAGTAGATAGAGCAATAGGCCCCTGAAGTCAGGAAGACCTGAGTTCAAATCCAGCTTCAAACATTTATTTTATTATTTTATATTTTTATGCCATTAAACATGGTCACCTGATTAGTGTGTGACTCTGGGCAAATCACTTAACCCTTTTTTAACTCAATCTTTCATCTATAAAACAAGCTGGAGAATGAAATGGCAAATTATTCCACTATCTCTGCCAAGAAAAACACAAATGGGTTCACAAAGACTTGGACAAGAATGAACGACAAAGCCAAAGATACCTAAATTGTTCTTTTTTCACATTTTACATATTGATCTCTGATTTTTGTAAGCCAACCAAATCCAGCTCTTTTCCCCCCACAGAATAATATTTCCAACACTTCAAGTGGTTATTGTACCCTTCTTGGTCTTCTCAGGCTAACAACCATATTTTCCTAAGGACTCCCCATTTGTCATGAAGTCATGATTCTTCATCATGTTGATTGTTCTCCCCAAAAGAATTCTACCTACTGCTTGAGTGGGAAAATGATGTAGATAGAAAAAGTGCCCTGGGAGGCAGAGCTAAGATGGCAGAGTGAGAGCAAATACTTACCTGAGTTCTTAGAAAAACTCTTTCAGATACCTCTAAAAAGAGAATCCGACCAAATTTTGGAGGTACAGAATCCAATAGGAGAGAGACTATGGCAGATTCACAGATCAGGACAGACTGGTAGGTTGATGTCTAGGATCTATTCTGCAGGGAGGAAGAGCCCACAGCACACAGCACAGTGCTTAGCAGTGCAGCCAAGCAAGGTAGCCACAGGGCAGCCTGAGCTAGTGGCTGCACAGTGGAAAGGCAGACTGGCAGCTCAGGGTAGGGGATCAGCAGGAGTCGAGCCAGTGACAGCCACTGCACACCAGGTATCAGCTTCAGTCACTCCTGAGACTTTCAGCCCACAGATTAAACATCTATAAGCCACCTACGTGAACTTCCAGGAGTCAAAATGGCATAGTAATCAGTAAATACTCTCTCACCCTCTCCTTGTTGACCCCGAAAGAAACATAAAATATTTCCCCAGAAAAATTCTGGATCAGTGGAATCAGTGGAAGGAGCAAACAGTCTCGTAACACCTGAAGGTAGAAAAATAGCTAAAAGGGAATCCTCCTACTGTGACAGAGGCAAACTAGAAGGGCAGGAAGCCTGGGGGGTGGAAGCTCCCACAAGGACCCAGGCATGCTTCAAGAGTCAAAGGGAAACAGGAAGACAACAGAGCAGCCAGGATCACCAAGCACTGAGCTTTTCTTTGCTGTAGATCAGCTGAGGAGATCTCCTATGGCCAGACCACTCCTGCCCCACACTTAACACACCAGCCCCAGGAATAATCCAGGGAAACAGAAAACAAAAAGAAAAAAAAGATACCTGCCCTTAGCTTTTGCACATCAGTGAACAAAACACCAGGTTCTCCAGGTTCTAAATGAAAGAACCAGAAGCCACAAGCCTCACCATCATGAGCAAGAAGAAGCAAAGTAAACAGGAAAAGACCATATAATCTTTCTATAGGGACAAGGAACAAAACACGACCAAAGAGGTCAGTTTTGAGACTGTACTCCTGTCTGAAAATCAGAAGGGACTATGAATTCCTCCCATGCACAAACAACTGTCCGGAAACAGCTGAAGAAGGAAATAGAAGAAAAACTGGCCAATGATTTTAAAAATATGAAAAAGGAATTCACTGAAGAGAAGAGCTCTTTAGAAAGAAAAAATGGACAAATGGAAAAGGAAGTACAAAAACTAACTGGAGAAAATAATTCCTTAAAAGGAATGATTGGACAGATGGAAAGGGGGTGGAAAAGCTAACTGACGAAAACAATTTGATAAAAAATTAAAACTGGGCAAGTAGAATGAGTCTATGAGACATCAAGAATCAGTCAAACAAAATCTAAAGAATGAAAAGATAGAAGAAAATGTAAAATATCTAATTGGAAAAAGAACTGACCTGAAAAATAGATCCAGGAGATAAAATTTAAGAATTACTGGCCTACCAGAAAGCCACAATGAAGAAAAGAGCCTGGACAATATATTCCAAGAAATCAAGGAAAACATCCCAGAAGTGCTAGATTCAGAGGGCAAAATAGTTATTGAAAGAATCCACTGTTCGCTTCCCCAAAGGGATTCCAAACTAAAACCACCAAGAAACATTGTGAAGGAGAACCAAGTGAAGGAGAAAATACTACAGGCAGCCAGAAAGAAACCATTCAAATATCAAGAGGCTATAGCTAGGATCACATCTTGCAGTTTCTACATTAAAATATCAAAGGAATTAGAATATGATATTCCATAAGGCAAAAAATCTGAGACTACAACCACAGATCAACTACCCAGCAAAATTCAGCATAACATTTCAGGCAAGGAGAAGGACATTCAATGAAATAAGGGATTTCTAGACCTTCCTGACAAGAAGGTCAGAACTCAACTGAAAATTCCATCTTCAAAAGCAGGTCTCAAGGGAGGCATAAAAAGGTGAACAGGGGAAAAGAAAAATATTACTTAATTTGGGCAAATTGTTTACCTCCCTATAAAGGATGATGCTACTTGTTAATCTTGAGAATTGTTCATTTATCAGAAAATATAAAAGGGATATACATAAATAGAGAGAATGCGTATAAAATAAATGATGTAATGATAAAAATGTGATTTAAACATGCAAAGGGATTTTAACAGGAGATGTGAAAAGGAGGAAGCAGAAAATGGTAAATCATATCACAGGAAGAATTACAAAATTATATTATAATAGAAGGAAAGAGGGGAGGGAGATGAGAATTGTTTGAGAGGTACTTTCATTTGATTTGGTTCAAGGAGGGAATAATAAACTTAATTAAGAATGTAAATCTAATTAGCTCTATAGGCAGCAGGAGGGAAAGGGGGAAGGCAGAGCGGGGGAAGCTAAAAGGGAGGAAAGAAGTAGTAAGGATAAAGGGGAGTAAAAGGGAGAGGGGCTGAAAGAAGGAAGGGAAGACTGTGGGAGGTGTTGGTCAAAACTGAAAACTTTATTGAGGAGGGGAAGGGAGACAGGAGAACTAAAAGCACAAATGGTGGGAAAGAGGATGGAGGGAAAGACAAAGATTGTATTCATAACTATAAACGTGAATGGAATGAAATCTCCCACAAAACAGATGGATAGCAGAATGGATTAAAAACCATAATCAAAAATATGTTCTTTACCAGAAACATATTTTAAATGGGGTATATCCACAGGATAAAAGTAAAAAGTTGGAGCAGAATATATTATGCTTCAGCTGATATAAGAAAAGCAGGGGGAGCAATCCTAATGTGAGACAAAGCAAAAGCAGAAATAGATTTCATCAAAAGAGATAAGGAAAGAAATTATATCATTCTAAAAGTCACCATAGGCAACGAAGCTATATCATTACTAAACACGTATACTCCAAGTGGTATAGCATCCAAATTCTTAAAGGAGAGGCTAGATTCAGAGGGCAAAATTGCAGGAAGAAATAGACAAGAAAACTATACTACTAGGGGACCTCAAACTCTCCCTCTCTGAACTTGATAAATCCAACCTCAAAATAAACAAGAAAGAAGTTAAGAAGGTAAATAAAATTCCAGGTAAGGTAGATACAATAGATCTCTGGAGAAAAGTGAATGGGGATAGAAAGGAATATACATTTATCTCAGCAGTACATGGCACATATACAAAAAATGGCCATGTTCTAGGGCACAAAAACCTCACAATCCCGTGCAGAAAGGCAGAGATAATCAATGCATCCTTCTCAGATTATAATACAGTAAAAAATTATATGTAATAAAAAACCATGGAAAGAAAAAAATTACTTGGAAACTAAATAATGCAATATTTTAGGAGGAGTGGATTAAAGAATTAATCATAGAACAATCACCAACTTCATTCACGAGAATGACAACAATGAGAAAACCTACCAAATCTTATGGGATACTGCAAAAGCAGTTCTCAAAGGAAGTTTTATATCTTTGAACACCTACATGAATAAAATATAGAAAGAGGAGATCAATGACTGGGGCATGAAGCTGAAAATGTTATAAAAAGAACAAATTAAAAATCCTCAAGTAAATACCAAACTAGAAATACTGAAAACCATTGGAGAGATTAATAAAATTGAAATTAAGAAAACCATTGAACTAATAAATAAAAGTAAAATTTGATTTTATGAAAAAGCTACTAAAATTGATAAACATTTTGTCAATTTGATTAAAAAAAAGAAAAAAGAAAACTAAATTACCAATATCAAAAATGAAAGGAGTGAACCCACCTCCAATGAGGAGGAAATTAAAACAATAATTAGAAATTACTTTGCTCAATTTCATGTCCATAAATTAGACAATCTAAATAAGATGGATGAGTATTTTAAAAAATATAAATTGTCCAGATTAACAGAAGAGGAATTTGAATACTTAAACCACACCATCTCAGAAAAAGAAATTGAACAAGCCATCAATAAATTCCCTAGGAAAAAATCTCCAGGGCCAGATGAATTTCCAACCAAATTCTATAAAACATTTAAAGAATAGTTAATTCCAATACTATATAAACTATTTGGCAAAAATGGGGAAGAAATAGTCCTCCCAAATCCTTTCTATGATACAAATATAGTGTTGATATCTAAACCAGGAAGAGCCAAAACAGAGAAAGAAAATTATAGACCAATTTCTCTAATGAATATAAATGCAAAAATTTTAAATAAGATTGTAGCAGAAAGAATACAGCAACTTATTACGAGAATAACACAGTATGATCAGGTAGGGATGCAGGGCTGGTTCAATATAAGGGCAATTATTAGCATTAGTGATCACATCCACAACAAAACTAACAGAAACCACATGATTATCTCAATAGATGCAGAAAAGCTTTCAACAAAATACAACATCAATTCCTATTAAAAAACACTGGAAAGGATAGGAAATTTCCATAAAATAATAAGCAGTATCTACTTAAAATCTTCAGCAAGCATTATATGCAATGGAGGTAAGCTAGACGCATTTCCAATAAGATCAGGGGTGAAACAAGGATGTCCATTATCATCACTATTATTCGATATGGTACTAGAAATATTAGCTGTAGTAATTACACAAGATAAAGAAATTGAAGGAATAAGAATAGGCAAAGAAGAAACTAAATTATCTGTCTTTGCAGATGATATGATGATATACTTAGAGAATCCAAGAGATTCAAGTAAAAAACTACTTGAAATAATAACTTTGGCAAAGTTGCAGGTTACAAAATAAACCCAATCTGCATTTCTATATATTAATAATGAAGCCCAATAGCAAGAAATAGAAAGAGAAATGCCATTTCAAGCTAGAGTAGACACTACAAAGTATTTGGGAGTTTACCTGCCAAAACAAACTCAGGGACTATATGAACACAATTACAAGATACTTTAGCACAAATAAGTCAGAACTTAGTAAGTATAAAAACATCAGCTTCTCGTGGGTAGGCTGAGCCTATATAATAAAAATGTCAATTTTATCTAAATTAATTTACTTATTTAGTGCTACAGGTGTCTTTTTCAATTCATACCTAGCCCTTAGTCACTGAATGGGTATTGCCTCAGAGAAGAAATGAGACCTGGGTGAAAAAAGAAACTAAATCTTAATTTAGAAAGGCCATTTTGACTTTTCTTTGCACTAGACTTCAGTGTCTCTAGAGGAGAAAATGAGACTGAAGACTGAAAAGTTCTGTCTCACTTAAATCCAATTCATGTGCCAGTCAAAACATTACTTTTGTGTCACCATCGGTCCACTTTGAAAATGAAAGATTACCAACAATTTGTTTTCACTACAAAAAGAGCTGCTATTAATACTTTTACACTAAGATTCCTTTCCTCTTTTCTTTGATTTTTTTGGGGGATACAGATCTAGCAGTGGAACTGTAGGGTCAAGGGCAGGCCCACTTTTATGGCTCTTTGGATGTAATTTCAAATTGATCTCCAAAATGCTTGGACTAGTTCACAACTTAAGAAATAATGCTTTAGGCTCCCAATTTTCCCACCTAACCTCCAACCTTTGTCATTTTCCTTTTCTGTCATGTTAAAAAAACTGTCTGGTGTAAAGTGATATGACAAAGTTGTTTTAATTAGTATTTCTCTAACCAGTAATTATTTTGTACATTTTTTTATGTAACTATTGATAGCTCTGATTACTTCTGAAAAATGTCTGATCCTATTCATTGACCATTTATCAACTGGAGGATGACTAAAAAAATAGCTAAGTTTCCTACATATTTGAGAAAATATATAGGACAAAATGTTTTTTTTACAAAATGTTTTCTTTTTTCCTGATTTTCCTCTTTGGTTTCTAATGTTGGCTGAAAATGTTTTGTTTGTGTAAAAGCTTTTTAATTTCATGTAATCAAAATTATCTATTTTACTTCCCCTGATCCTCACTATCTCCTGTTTAGTCATAAACTCTTCTCTTATCCATAGATCTGGGTGTTATACTTTTCTGTCCTCCCATAATCTACTTATGATAGTACCCTTTATATCTAAGTCATTTATCATTTTTTTAAACTATTTTCATTATGCAATGTGATATTTTGACCTATACCTAGTTACTACTTTCCAATTTTCCCCACAGTTTTTCTCAAATGGCAAGTTCTTACCCCAAAACCTTGAATCTTTGGGATTATAAAACTCTATAGTATGATAATTTATTCGGGTGTATTTTGTACATAATCTATTGCATTGATCTAGTACTTTATTTGTTAGTCAGTATGACTGGATAATTATTTCTTTGTGATGGAGTTTGAAATCTAAAATTGCTACATTGCCTTCCTTCACATTTTTTTTCAGTGATTGCCCTGATATTGCTTTTGTTCTTTTAGATGAATTTTATTAATTTTTCTAAATTTTTAACAAAACTGTTTGGCAGTTTGATTGGTATGGCACTAAATAAGTAAACTAACTTAGGTAGAATTGTCATTTTTATTGAATTGATCAAGGCTAGCCAAAAAACAATAATTATTTCTCCAGTTGTTTAGATGTCATTATTTGTGTGAAAAGTACGTTATGTTCATGTAATCCCTGGATTTGTCTTGGTAAGTAGACTCCCAATTTATGCTGCCTACAATTATCTTAAATGGAATTCTTCTATCTCTTCCTGTTTGAGTTTATTAGTAATATATAGAAATGTTGATGATTTATGTGGGATGATTTATATGCTACAACATTACAGAAGTTACTAATTGTTTCAACCAGATTTTTAGTTCATTCCCTAGGGCTTTCGACCAGGGTTTTGATTTCTCCCACGCAGACCACACATACCCCCACCCCACCATTTGTAGGAGAGAAATGATAACACATTTAGATATTTGGGGAAAAAAATAATGCTTTGTATGTAGATAGATATGTGTATGTATGTAATTGTACGTGCATTTATACAAACATATATATGTATATGTATATATGTGCATATGTATATGTGTGTATATGTATATATGTACATATATCAGTGACTGTGCATGTGGAGGGTATGTATTTATTTGTACATGTATTTATACAAACACATATATGTATATGTATATATGTGCATATGTATATGTATGTGTGTGTATATATATATATATATATATATATATCAGTGACTGTGTATGTGGAGGGTATCACTTCCCCTACAGTATCTACCTCTGCTTCAATGGCTTCTCCTAGGGTCTTCATTTAAAGGGTTGGGCCCCAGGGCAGCCATGTATCATTCTTCTCCAGGCTATATTGTTGAGTTATTTTCAGATGTCTACCTCTTCATGACTCCATTTGGGGTTTTCTTGGCAAAGATGCTAGAGTGGTTTGCCATTTCTTTCTCCAACTGCTTTTACAGATAAGGAAACTGAAGCAAATAGGGTTAAGTGATTTGCCCAGGATCATGCAGCTAGTACATGCCTGAGGACAGAACTCAGGACTTTCTGACTCCAGGCCCAGCACTCTATCCTCAATGCAACCTAGTTGCCCTGTCCCCGGTTATACCCCACCCCGTTTTCTTCACATTATCCCCCAGCTCCCCATATATCTCATACAGAGTTTGCTTTGTTTGAATCTTATCTATTCCCCATTAGACTGTAAACTTCTCAAGGAAAGGGACTTTTTTGTCTCTTTTATATTCCTAGCTAAGCACAGAATAGGCACTTAACAATTGTTTACTGATTGATCAGTGTGTTGTCTTCTCTCCTTAGAATATAAATTAGGCAGAGTTTGTAGCTCTCTACTTGTTTTTATAATCCCAGGGAATAGTACCTATTAAGTGCTTAAGGACTGCTTACATCCTGACTGACTAAAGCTTCTTCTCTCTTTAAAGAGGTGCCACTAAAAATGTTTTGATAAAATTTTCAAAGTATAAAACACCATCTTCTCACTCTCCCCTCTTCCCTCTCTCCCTCCTCTCTTCTCTCCTCTCCTCTTCTCTTCTCTTCTCTTCTCTTCTCTTCTCTCTCTCTCTCCATATAAATATATATATATATATATATATATATACACACACACACACACACACACACACACACACACACACACACACATGTGTGTATGAGTGTTTGTGTGTGAGTAAAATCATCAGTGGGATTATAAAGGAAAGGAAACTATATTGAAGTAGAGCTATGAAAATATATTTTTAAAATTTCATTCACATACCCCAGGTTAAAATAAAATTCCATCTATCTATCTATCTATCTATCTATCTATCTGTATATCTGTATATCTATCTGCCTGTCTATCATCTATTCTAACATTTTTTCATTATGTATGACGTTGTTGTTAAAATCTTCCTCTCTGATGATAGCTCTCATGTTAAGGGAATGGAGGACATGGAGTATAATATTCTGAAAGGTAAAAGATCTGGAATCACAACAAGAATAACCTACCCAGCATGATTGATTATAATCCTTCAAAAGGAAAAAAAAGTTTTTTTAATGAAATAGAGGTCTTTCAAGCATGCCTGATGAAAAGACCAGAGCTGAATAAAGAAAAGGAGAAGGGTGAATAAAGCACCAATGATGATGAAATTAAAGTAATTATGAGGAGTTATTTTGCCCAATTATGTGTCACTATAACTGACAATCTAAGAGAAATGCATGAACATTTATAAAATTATAAGCTGCCCAGATTAACAGAAGAGGAAATTGAATACTTAAATAACTCTTACTTTGAGAAAGAAATTGAATAAGTCATAATTGAGATCCCCAAGATAAAATCCCTAGGACCAGATGGATTCACAAGTGAATTCTATCAAACATTTAAAGAACATTTAATTCAAGTACTATACAAACTGTTGGAAATAATAGGTAAAGAAGGAGTCCTAACAAACTGTTTTTATGACACAAATATTGTTTTGATACCTAAACCATAGATAGCAAAATTGGGAAGGAAAACTATGGATCAATTTCCCTAATGAATGTCAAAACAAACAATGATACTAGTAATAAAATACTAGCAGGGAAAATACAGCAATATATCAGAAATATTATATATTATGAGTAGGTGGAATTTGTTCCAGTGTTGCAGGCCTATTTCAGTGTAAGGAAAATTATTTGTATAATTAACCATATCAATAAAAATAATAATAAAAAGCATACAAATATGTCAATACATGAAGAAAAAGTCTTTAACAAAATATAATACCCATTCCCATTAAAAACACTAGAAAATAAAGGAATCAAATGAACCTTTCTTAAAATGATAAATAGTATCTGTCCAAAGCTGAGAGCATTATTTGTAATGGGGGTAAAATCAAAGCCTTCCCAATAAAATCAGGAGTGAATAAGGACATTTCAGCGTTATTCAATATTTGTAGTAGAAATACTACCTTTAGCAAGAAGATCACAAAAAGAAATTGCCTAAAAATAGGCAATGAGGAAACAAAATTACCACTCTTTGTAGATAATATCATAGATTATTTTAAAAACCCTACAGTCAGCTAAAGAACTAGTTGAACCAATTGAAAACTTTAGGAAAGTTATAAGATATATAAGAAATCTATGCAACTCCCTAGTGTTTCTATTTACTGCCAGGAAAATTAGCAGGAAAAGATAGAAAGAGAAATCCCATTTAATAAAACAATAGACAATATGAAACATTTAGGAGGGCACATACCAAGATTATATGTGTCAGGGACTATACACATATAATTATAATTTAATGTCCATACAAATAAAGATAGAAACAATTAGAGAAATATTAATTGTTTATGGGTAGGTTGAGTCAACATAATCAAAATGTCAATTCTACTTGAATTATCTTACTTAGTCAATGCCATACCAAAGAATTATTTCATAGAGCTAGGAAAGATAGTAACCAAATTCATGTGGAAGAACAAAAAGGCAAGAATATTAAGGATATCAAAGAAAAGAAAATAAGGAAGACAATCTAGCAATTCCAGGTTTCAAGCTATATTTCAAAGTGATAATCTAAAAAACAATCTGGTATCAGCTAAAAATATAGTGGTTGATTAGGGGAATAGATTAGTTACATGATACACAGTTATAAATGACCTTAGTAACCTTGTATTTGATAAATACAAAAATATAAGTTTTGAGACAAAAACACCCTATTTGATAAAAATTTTGGGGAAAACATTTTGGCAGAAATCAACATCTCAGAAACCAACATGGACCAACATCTCAAACCTTATTCTATGATAAGGTTAAAATGAAAAACTGATATAGACATAAAGGATGATATCATAAGTAAATTTTGGGAGCAAGTGCTCTATAGATAAGAGAAGAGTTTATGACCAAACAAGAAATATTCTATCACAGTAAACTAAATAGATAATTTTGATTACATGAAATTAAAAAGGTTTTGCACAAACAAAAGTAATGTCACCAAACTTAGAATAAAAATAAGAAATTGGGAAAAAATTGGAATAAATTTCTCTGCGAAAGACCTTAATTCTCAAATATATAGTGAACGGAATCAAATTTATAAATATATGCACCAGTCCCCAGTGATGTCATTGGTCCTCTTCTAGAAGAGAGGAAGAAGAACAAGCTACTCTATCAAGACAATGATCTAAGACATTTCCAAAGGACTCAAGATGAAAAAAATGCTATTCACATCCAGGGAGAACTGGTAAATTGGTAAGGGGCAAAAACCTTTATTTTAGTTTTACTTCACTTATGTTTTTTTTTCCCTATGTGACTAATATGTAAATATATTTTGCATGACCTCACATGTGTAGTCAAAATCAAAGTGCTTGCCTTCTCAAGGAGGAGGAGGGTCAAGAAGGAGTGAGAATTTTTAAAAATCATTGATAAAAATTATTTTATATATATTTAGGGAATATTTAACAAAATAAATAATGTTTTAAAAAATAAGGGGAAAAGCAATTATGGAACTCCTAGAGGTCCCCAGTGTTCAACCTGTCACCATCACACTTACTAGACCTGATGGGTAATGCTCATTCCTGTCTCTTCTCTGTAAAATTTGAGCCACAGGGAATAATTGTAAAGGACCACTTTCTGTTTTCCAGAGAAAGTGTTCACAACCCAGGTGTCCCTGGATTCCATGGAAATATTTGGCTTAGGACCAGGAGAGATCTACCAGTTCTGGGGATCCTTCTTTTCTACTGTTCTGGCAGCACCAAGCTGATTCTAGTGGCTACCTCCTGGAGATAATAGAGAATTCTTGCCAGGCCAGGGAGGTGATATCGCTGAATCCTGGGTCATTGATCCAGATCACTCAGCCAACCTTGAACAATGCTTATGACTCCACTCCAAGCAATAGTACATTTTTGTCTTTGGGCATGATTGTCATGGATTTCTGCCTTCCAGTTTTCCACACACTTGTGGTTCCTCAAGAGGAATGGCCCACTTGTTCCATATCTATCCTGTGCCTAAGTAGTGGAAAATGATTCATTCTATACCTTCAGTCCTCATGGACACTGTCATTTGTACCCAGAAAGAGAAGCAGCATGAAGAGAAATTCTTTACCTATGCTCTCAAGCACCAAACAACTTTAGAATCCTATGATACTATGATTTCCCCTGAAAATGCTTCTGATGATTATACAATTGGGTTAGAAGAAGGTGTTTGTCAAGTCATGGATGAGATGATCTTAACTCCTGGGATCTTTCCCTATGCTTTCTAGGATTCCATAGACTCTATTTTGGGACTCTACTCATGACAGCAGAACCCTCCTACATTTCAACATGAATGGCATAAATCCTGGACTTCTCTCCTTCATTTCTTCACTCCAGACAGGATTCTATGGATTTTGCAGGGTTATAGCCCTCTATCTCCTCAGCTAACTCCTACATGAAGAGTGGTGGCTGGCTACAATCTATACCCCAAACTCCCATGGGTCCTTCACTGGAACCCAGCAAGCGATATGATTTATATTTTCACATTAGATTCAATTGACTGAGGATGGTTTGAAGAAGATTCTGAGAGTGTATCCACATGATTGGGGATGACTCCTAAGTGGGATCTTTCTGAATGTGTTTTCTTCATTTTTTATCTCAGTCTTTCTCTGAATGGATAAGAGGGGAGGGGGAGGGGGAGACAAAGTAGATTTTCTTCTATTTCTTAGGCTATCTAGCCATTCTTTTCTTTTTTTTTTACATACCATTTAAACATACTTGTATTATGGAGAGAGGAGGAGGAGAGAAAGAAAGAATAAAAGAAAAAAAGCAACATGTAGGGATTGAGACACCTAGTTTCTTGTTGGTGGAGGGAATCAGGAGACATTGAGTCAGAGCGAAAAGGGTAGTTTTGAGACATTTCATAAGTTGGGTGGGGGAGAGTAATCTTGTGACTTCTCCAAAATCAGGTGACTTCCAAGAAGTTGAAACAACTTTACAAAATGACTGATAAGGGCAAAATGAAATTACTCACGCTATTTTTTTTTAAATGTAACATGTAGAAGAAAGCTTGGGCTCCTTTTTTCCTAAAGGAATTGAACAGTTGGAATGGCACATGAGGGTGGTTTTATGTTTAGGTTTTAAAGTAGGTCTTTTCATTTTCTGAAGAATTTATTGCCCATTGTATAAGATGCCAAAATCTTTGGTTTATTTGCTTTCTACAAAATAAAATAGGAAATGAATGCCTAGCAAAAATCTAAATAAATTGAATTGAATTCCCATGCCCCTTTAGTTATTTTACAAAGGATTCTTAGCCAAGGAATGCCTGCTGCATTTATTCACAAAATTGCCTCCCTTTCTCCCTAATATTTTCATTCCAAAATAAAGTATTTGTGAATATTGCAAGTAATTGCTGCCTGGGTCAAATGCTAAATTGGAGGGCTTTGTTAATCATAGAGATTTCTACTTCCATTCACTAAAAAAAAATTACAAATCTCATTGGAATCTAAATCTCTCCCAAATTCTCTCTTCTTTTAGTAACTCTTATTACTGAAAAGTGGTGCTTATGACTACAGTGTCACAAAACTGCTAGGGCTGGGAGGTGTTTCTAAAAGAACAGATAGGGTTAAGGTGATGATTCCTACTGTGTGAAAGGTGGATTTATATATAATGCATGTCCTGACTACCCAGGCTCAGTGACATGTTGAATTTGGGGTGACACCAATCATTCATGATTACTAAATTTCTTATCACATTTTGAACTATTACCCCTTTTTAGGAATGCAAACCTATTACTGGAGAACAAATTTCTGGAATTTTGTGCTCTTTACCACTGATGGGATTAGATTGAGTGTGGAATGATAGTGCAGTCTGAGATGCCACTTTGATTAGTTTTAAATTAATGACTTTGATAAAGGAGATTGAGTGATATGAAAGGGAAAGGAATCTAACAAGATTGACTAGTACCTGGATAGAATAATTTAATTGGTGGAGATATAGATGCAAACTTCAGAACCAGAACACAGCCCATGCAGAGATGTAAATAGCAGGTGAGTGACAATCATTGTTATGCTAATAAATGTTTAACAATCAGTTCTTATGAAAAAATAGATACAATTTTAAGATTAACATGGATTATTAGTTTTTTCCATCACTTTCTTAAGTCTAGACAATCAATCAGTCAGTCAAGTCCTGGTTTGCAGCATGTGTTTATTTCTAATCTGTATATGTTCACACTGAAAATTTAACAATAAGCATGTTGAGTTGGGTGCAGCACATCCAACTAGCTGCCCTGAGAACAACTAGCAACTTGGGCTGATGCTCTTAGCAATTTCTGGTGATGGTCATTTAATTTAGAGTATATTGATGGACTCTTCTGAGGAAGAGGGATGAATCATACAGACTTGCATCTCTCAACTTTCAGTTCAATCACAACATATTGCTATCAATTCCTAATTATCTCTCCTCAATAGAAATCAATTTCCAGGAGAAATAACCCTTGTAATAAACAAGTAAAGGTTCATTTTTGTTTGTTTGTTTTGGTTTTTGTTTTCAAAAACAATAAATCAATATATTGGCCATGACTGAATATGCATCCATGATCCCATATCTGTAGGTCACCAGACTTCTATATGTTTCATTTTTTTTCTCTGAAGTCATTGTGGGTTACTATACTGATGAGAGCTTTGAAATATTTTGATGTTATTTTCCTTTACATCAGGACAATTATCTTATAATTTGTTCTTCAGGTTCTACTTGCTTCTCTCTCCATTATTTAATCCAAGCTTCACAATTTTCTCTGAATATTTTGCATTTGTCTTTTCTTTTTATGTAACAGCATCCCATTAAATTCATATTCTATTATTGCAGTATACTATAGAGTATTGGGGCAATCAATGAAAAAATAGAAAAGAAGGCAACCTAAGAATTCCAGATTTCAAACTAAATACAATGTAGTCATACTCATCAAAACAATCTGTTACTAGCTAAGAAGTAGAGTGTTAGATCAGTGGAATAGGTTCGGTATAGAATAGGCAGTAGTAAACAACCATAGCAAATTCATGTCTGATAAATTCAAAGATTCAAGTTTTGAGACAAGGATTCAATATCTGACAATAATTACTGAGAAAATTGGTCTGACAGAAACTATATAAAACAACATCTCATACTGAATACCAAGATAAGGTAAAAATGGCTACATGATTTAAATATAAAGTGTAATATCATAAGGAAATTATGAAAGCATAGAAAAGTGTGTCTGTCAGATCTATGGATAAGGGCAAAGTGTATCACCAAACAAAAGCTATCAAGAATCAGGGGAAGTAAAATAGACAATTTTGATTATGCTAAGTTAAATAAAGATTTTGCATAAAAAACCCAATGGAGCCCAGATTAGAAGAATTTGGGCAAATAAGTTGGGGGAATTTTTTTTAGCAAGTTAATCTGATACAATCCCCATTTCTAAAATATATAGAAAACTGAATCAAATTTATAAAAAAATACTAGCCATAGTATTTTTACTATACATAGTATACAAATTTATAAAATTTTTATTATACATACTATACAAATTTTACTATACAAATTTTACTATACATACTATACAAATTTATAAAAAATACTTAGTTAATAAATGGTCAAGAGTTGTGAACTGGCAGTTTTCAAAAGAAAAAATCAAAGCTGTCAATAATTATATGAAAAGATCTTCTAAATCATTTTTAAAAAAACCTTGGAGACAACATATCACACCTATTAGATTAGATAACATGACAGAAAAGAAAAATGACAAATGTTAGAGGTAATATGGAAACACAATAATGTCCTGTTGGTGGGGTTTAGAACTGACACAACCACTCAGCAGAGTAAATAGGAACTGTGCCCAAAGAGCTATAAGCTATGCATACTCTTTGACCCAATAATACCATTTACAAGGTCTGTATCCCAAAGAGATCAAAGGGGGAGAAAAGATCTATCTGTACAAAATTATTTATGATAGTTCTTTTGTGATGGGAATGACTAGAAATTGAGGGGATGACCATCAGTTGGAAAATGACTGAACAAGATGTGGTATATGATTGTGATGGAATAGTAGTGTGCCTTAAAAAATAATGAGCAGGATGGTTTCAGAAAAACCTGATAAGAATTATACTAACTGCTGCAAAGTGAACTGAGGAAAACAAGGAATACATTTTACACAGTAACAGCAAATTGTACCATGATTTACTCTGCATGACTTAGCTACCCTGATCAATACAATGATCCATTACAGTTTGGAAAGATTTATGATGAAAAATGCTATTCATCTCCAGAGAAAGAACTGATGAAATCTGAATACAGATTGAAACATCATTTTTTTCCACCTATATGTCTGGATTTTTTTGGCAAGATGGCTAATATAGAAATTTTTTTCTTGGTATGATTTTACTTGTATAATTGATATCACATCTTTTTTTTTCCTTCTCAGGGGTCATTAGAGAGATAGAATGGAGAGAGAGAATTTGGATCTTATCATTAAAAAAAATTAAATAAAAATCTATGTTTGCCAGCCATGGGAAAAGTTGAAAAAATTAAGATTAGAATCAATCTTGTAGAGTAATAACTCTGTGTCTCTCTCAGAATGAATCAAAAAGGAAGTAAAATTCTCTATCTTCCTTGACAATGATGTGTCAGAATTGTTACTTTTCCAATATAAGGCAGTACTACCAGAGAGTGATAGGAATAGATCCTTAAAAGTAGGCAGAATCTTCAATGATCATGACCCCTGAGAACAGAGCAAGGAGCTAATTCTGGATTTGAGAGGACTGGCCCAGGCAGTTGGGAGTTAATTTACTGAAAGGAATAGGTCCTGGGTTCACAAATGAGCAACATTTCTGGATGATGCATTGTGTTTAACAAGGTATAGTATTAAAAAAGCATAGAGAGGGAAAAGATGCAAGGACTCTGGTGTTCCAGATACAGGAATTGCTTTGGCTGCATGTGTACCCTAAGTGTTTGCCCATGTATTTCCTATGTTTCTTTCTCACTAACAGTTTGCTCCTAGCTCCCATTCTTCTGATTGATATTGGGTATCTCTTTGAGGTAGTATGTCACAAATTGATGGAGAGAATATTTAATAGCTAAAGTTCTCACCATTTCCTCTTAATAAAAGACTATGTTTTAAATTAACTCTCCTGTTTGACTTAAAATGTAAATACATTGATGGTGGCTCACTAGATGAAGTTTTAGTACCATGCATTCACAGATTATATTGTAGACATAAGGTAGTAGTCAGTTCTCTGGGACATGGATGGGGAACCTGGAGCCTCAAGGCCACATATGACCCTCCAGGTCTTTAAGTGTGTCCCTTTGACTGAATCTAAAGTTCACAGAATAAATCCCCTTAAAAGGATTTGTTCTCTAAAACATGAATCAGTCAAAAGCCACACTTAAGGGCCTGCTTAGAAAGTCATGTGTGGCCTTGAGGATGCGGTAGGGAATGCCAGTGTGAGATTGAGTGGAGGACTCCCAAAGAAACCATTACATTAGTATAAATTACGGAGAAATATATGTATGGATGTGTATATACATATACATGCATATCTATATTCAGACACATGTATATGTGTATATATATATATATACATATGTGAGTATATACACTTGAATGTGCATGCATTTTTACACATATGTGTGTATGCACACATCTATGGATGTATGTACAGTTATTTCTGGTAGAGAAGACATTCTAATAATATTCAAAATAAATAATAAAAATTAATTATTCTTTGGGATGTAAAGGTGGCATGGATGTTTATGACCCTCTTGGTCTCAGACACTGTCAAGATTTTTAAAACTCATTCCTAAACTGTTTGATAAGATTGCAAGCAGAAGAAGCACCAAAATCTATATATTCCAAGGAACAGTGCCTTGAATATAACTATTTCCCTGATAATTGTGTTGTCCCTAAAGTAAGCCAATCAGTTAGAAATGAGTGAGCTAAATAAAGAAACAGCATTAACAAGCCATCCAGGATGAAATCAGTGCAATACATACCTAGATGCTTTGTTTTGGCTGGTTTCCTTTAAATGTCATGGTAGATGAAATTTGGGGGTGGAAGGGTGGCATAAGACTAGAATTCTGGAGATGTCTCAATGGGAAGAAAGAATAGATATACACACACATACTGTATAATAAACACATCCACTTTAATTCAGACAGAACCTATTGAAACATAATGGCAGTAGCTACCTATTGGTCTGAAACCATATACTTATGTTTCTAACTGAATGGTTTATTTTAATGTCGAAATATGCACATTTTATTCATTACTAGAGAACTCCATGAAATGCGTAAATTTTATATAGCTTATATACATTAGACTTTGCTGAAAGTTAACATTAAAATTACTCTGATAAAGGCCTCAACTTTCTATGTTGGAAGAATCTTGCTGGCAAATCATTTTGGCAAATCTGTTCACTCTATCTCTCAATAGAGAACTAAGCTATTAAAACCTTCTTTTCTTTTATTTATATTCCACCAGAAAGTGCCAACTCTTTAACTGTCAAGAGACTTAAGGAATATTTAAGATCATGTAAATTTGGAAATAACTTAAGTTTTTGAAATTTCTTTACTGAGGAGACAGGGATGAGTATGTAAAATCAGGGAACACCTCTTATCCTTAGCAGGTTTTAATCAATAACAAAAAGAAGCAAACACCCAAACTAAACCTCCGGCAGGCATAGGCACCATGCTGGCACCAGGAACAATAGATGGGAAAGTCCCTGCCCTTAAGAAGCATATAATCATGTACATAGGACTAGAATTATTAACATTTTGAAAACTGAACCTACAGAAGGTTCCTTGTGTGCCATATCTCTCCTCACACAGTGTAATGAATAATTAAGGCAATTAGATGAATAATTCAGGGAAACAAAAGGGGAAAAGTGAAAATGTTTCATTTCATTTATTTCAGCAAAAAGAAAAAAAATTGTATGCTGTCAAAACCTTCCAGAAATAAACCAACAAACCAACAGTTATCTAAATAATCTCATCATGCCTCTATTTCAAATTATGGAGACTTGCCCTCAGACTATAAATACAATTTCTTTGATAAGGAGACATGTCTCACTCTCTGGTGGGTCTGTACACACTCCTGCTAGAGGCTTGAGATGCTTGCAAACATATATTTAAAGAATAAAGGGAATATGTAGTTTCTGGATGTTTGCAAACAGCTGTTGGATTATTTGCTGAAATTCTTCACGTATGGCAAGAGCTTGCTTTCCACAATCCATTGGCCTTTCCCTTCATTCCTTTCTGAGGATATCAGTATATAACAATTACAACTTTTCCTATAACCACTTCTTACTTCCATATTATGCAGAAAACCAAAGGACATTGGAAGGCACTTTAGAGACCATCACATCTACCCTTCTTATTTTATACATGAAGGAACTGAAGCAGAGAGAAATCAAGTCACTTCTCCAGGGTCACACAAGTAATGAAAATCTGAGTTGGCATAGGAACCTGACTCAAAGTCCATTCTGCTATTGCCTACATCACACTGTTACTGATTTAGAGGACATGGTGACTCGCTCCACTTATAAAGATCTGTATCTCTCCTAGATTAGAAATTCAATTGTTTCTGTTAAATAAATGAAGTCATACTTTGATGCCCTCCTGGTGAGCCTTTCTGGGCTTATTGAGGTTGATCCTTTACTAGAAGGATACTTTCCAGCTTGTTTGGACATGTTAGAATTTGTGCTTTGCGGATATAGCTTTGAAACTTCTCACAGAAATGAAGTATCTGGAGAAGATTCGATATTAAGTGCCTAATGTTTTCAAAGTCCTTCTCTAAGACTAAAATAGATGTGGGTAACCTGCAGCCTCAAGGTCACATGTGGCCCTGTAGCTCCTCAAGTGTAGCCCTTTGACTGAGGACCTACAGGACCATAGGTGACCTCAAGGCTGTGTCTAAAATACAAAGTGGGTGCCAACCTGTACCGAGAGAGAGAGATTCTTATAATGAGTTCCTTTTGGCATAGAAATCACAAGTTTATTCACATTCCAATCCCATGTTCCCTGTGAAAAAGAAAGTTCCTTTTGTCTTTGAAAACTTAAATTCTAAGAGGAAATATATACAATAAACAGGCAAATGGAAAATCTCTGCAATATATTTTACAAGAAGGTTAAAATGGGAAAAAGAATTAACAGAATGTGGGATCAGGAAAGGAATGATAAAAGATATGTCACCTAAGATGTGCTTTAAAGGTAACTGGGGGTTCTAAGAAGTCTAAACTTTCCAAGCCTGGGTATAATCTGCAAAAAGGAACAGTAGAGAGACATGAGATTGTTTAGGGAGAATGTACAGGCCCTCCATTCCAGAGATCTGCTGGCTACATTAGCCTTTCAGGCTTCTAGGGTACTCTAAATTAGTGATGAGGGGTGGGTTTGAGGTGTTTCGTCTCTAATGTCATTAGCTTAAGACCCCAGAAGTTATGTCTCACCCCAGTGTCGGGAACCTGGGCCAAGGTAGTAGGCTTAGTGGTTTTGAATTTAGAAAATAGCTTAAGTTGCACTTACAACAACAGTTCATTACTTACTTACAAGGTGGGGAGTCATAGTGGGGAGGATGTACTTGTCCAATTCTGCACTCTCCCCATGTGACCTTTACTCCACATGTGAGTACCCTAAATTTGTACGTATTTTAGAAATATCAAGATGACTGCTTCCTGAAGGATGGGTTGAACCAGACAATTCTCTGTGGCAATCTAAGTACTGATCAAGGCTTCCATTACAGGAGAAGCCAAGGGAGTGGAAAAAAAAGGAAATTCAAGAAATACTGTGGAATTGGAATCCATAAGACTTCTCAAGTGAACTGGGAGGATTTAGAGAGACACAGAGGTGAGGGAGAAGAAATGACAGTTAGAAAGGACTCTGAAACTGCAAAATATGATGGTTGCAAATGCTCTGTTCTCTTTCCTATAGTGAATTCGTCTGCCCTCTCTACTTCTGTGTTATATGTACAAAAGCATGTCATCATATCTACTCTGCCTCCCAGATTCTGGGAGGGTTAATTGTTCTTTGCAATAAAGTCAGAAAGTTTTATAAACATCCTTATTGTTAAATGTTCAATTGACAGATTTGAAAAGGAAAGTGATAACAATGAAGACGTGGAATTGGCATCGACAATTTGCCTTAAAATGAGGAAATTATTATGTACTATTGTTAAATTAAAATAAATTCCAAAAATGTTTCCACCTTTTGTGGTAGCGGTTGTTTTCCGCTATGAGGAACGGCTCCAGAGAAATCCTTTGAACTATTTCTGCAAATCCTTCATTCAAACTTTGATTTACTTGGTTAAAAATTTAGAAACACTTATAATCTTTGAAGAGAAATGATGAAATGTTTACAAAACAAAGAATCATAAAACTGAAAGTGAAAGGGAACCTCTTTTAATTCTTTTATTTTTACAGCTGAGGAAAATGAATCCTAGGGAGGTTAGTGAACTGCCTAAGGCCATCTAGATTGTTTTACACAAGCACCCTTGGCAAAGTGGTGCAGCTAATTTATTATTTATGATATATATTTAATATTTTTGCACCTATCGTGCTATATGACTGCAAGTGAAATAGATACTGGATAGGCCTTTAAAAGAAAAACCTTTGAAACCTGGCCCTGACCACAAACTGGTTGTGTGACTGGGAAAATGATTAACATCTCAATGCCTCTGGCCATTCTCTAAGATTCTGAGTTAAGAAGACTTGTTCACCTACTACACAATTATATTCTCTTGTATGGCTTTTTTTAAAATTTACTTATCTATGTGTTATTGTCGCAGGGAGACTGTAACCTCTTATATTCAAGGAATTTTTTTAATGGTCTTTGTATCATCAGCAAATAGCCCTGATCCAAGCACATAGTAGGCCTTGAATAAATGCATGCCTGTAAAATTGAATTAAACAGCATTATTAGAAGAGTTTTCATATGAGGAGTTCCCTGTCTACCAATGCAATTGTAGTTCCATATTTTTTAAAGACATTCCAGTGCTCTATTACATATGGATGCTTCTTATGTAGTGAAATGAAGCTGAGCTGCCCATGTAGTAAATGGTGAGATGACTCAATGCACTTACAAATCATCACATATTAGTCTTGCATCTGAAAAAGAAAGTCTTCCAATGAAACTGACTTGTAGGATCTTTCACTATGCAACCATTTGACAGAGAACAAGAACTGTGAAATTGCTTATCCTAAACCAGAGATTCGCATGCTTGAGGTCACATGCAAGAAAGGGGTCAGTAAGTTTCTCATTATAATATTTCAGTATTGAAGAAAGCAAAAGTCAGGTTTTTGTTGTTTTTTTTGACATTACTCTGAACCTTAATGGCCTTAATGAATATTACTGCTAAAACAGCCATGTGAATTAGCATTAACCTATATTCCTTTAGCCCTCAAAGGAACGAAATCAGTTCTAAATGAATTAAGGTAGCAGGCCTAAGAGACAAGATAATCAGTTCCATTCTTTAATCTTTCAGTTGAATTTTTGGGAGAATTAGTGGCCATAGACAGGGTATCCTTAATAAAAATAGCAGGGACACAGAAGGCTTTTACAAATGATAGTCTGCATCTGAGTATCTTCATAGTAAAATAATGGTATGGAAAATGCAAGATCCCAAGTATGCATATTATTTTTAAATTCAATTGTTATTGAAGACAGTTTCCCTAACAATCTAAGAAGGGGGAAATAAATAGAAAAAGAAGTTCTATTTCCCAAAACTGTGTTATGCTGTTGTAGGGACAGTTAGTAGTTGGAAGTAGCTACTGGACAATCACTACTCTAGGAGATGGGTGAATTGTCAATGTGAAGCCTGTCTTTCTTTTCTTTTTCTTTTAAATTTATTTAGTATTTTGTTTTTCCACAATTACATATAAAAACAATTTTTAACATACATTTAAAAAACTTTGAGTTCCAAATTCTCTCCCTCCCATACAACTCCATGTCATTGAGAAGGTAAGCAATTAGACATAGGTAATACATGTGTAGTCATGCAAAACATTTCCATAATAGTGATGATCTGAAAGAAAACATAGACCAACCACTCCCTCACCCAAAATAAAAAGCAAAAAAGAAAAGTATGTTTCAATCTGTAGTCAGACATCATCAGTTCTTTCTCTCTGGAATGGATAGCCTTTTTCCTCATATGTCTTCAGTTTTCTTGGATCATTGCATTGCTGAGAATAGCTAAATCATTCACAGCTGATCATTTTACAATATTTCTGTTACTTTGTTCACAGTACATTTCACTTTGCATCAGCCCACACAATTCTTTCCAGGGTTTTCTAAGAGCATCCTGCTAATCATTTCTTTTAGCATGATTTCATTCCATCATAACCATGAACCATAATTTGCTCAACCATTCCCCAACAAATTGGCCCCAGAAAAGAGCTACTATAAATACTTTTGTTTATATATGTCTTCTTCTTTTTTTGTTTTTTATCTCTTTGGGGATACAGACTTACTAGTAGTATTACTCAATCAGAGGGTATGAATGGTTTTATGGACTTTTGGTTATAGTTCCAATTTGTTCTATAGAGTAGCTGAATCAGTTCACAACTTCATTAGCAATGCATTGATGTCTCATTTTTCCCACACCCCCTCCACCATTTGTTATTTTCCTTTTCTGCCCTATCAGTTAATCTAATACCTATGAGGTAGTACCTCAGAATTGTTTTAATTTGGATTTCTCCAATCAATAGTGAGTTAGAGAATTTTTTCATAAGGCTAGGGATAACTTTGATTGCTTCATCTGAAAATTGTTCATATCTTTTTATCATTTATCAATTGTAGAATGTCTCTTTTTATAAATTTGACTTAGTTCTTTTATGTTTGAGAAATGAGGTCAATAACAGAGAAACTTGCTTCATGTTTTTTCACAGCGATTATTGCTAACTGTATTTTCCTCCCTCTTATCCTCTCCACCATTTATTCTATTCTCTCTCCTTTCACCATGTGCCTCCTCAAAAATGTTTTGATTTTGACTGCCTGCTGCCCCAATCTGTGCTCCCTTCTATCACACACACACACACACACACACACACACACACACACACACACAATTGCTCTTATCTCTTTCCCTTCCTACTTTCTTGTAAGGTAAAATAGATTTCTCTAGCCCATTGAATATGTCTGTTTTTCCTTCTTTAAGTTATGATGAAAGTAAGTTTCACTCTTTCCCATTCTTCTCCCCTCCCCTCCCCTCCAATAAATATAAAGGCTTTTTCCTGCCTCTTTTATGTGAGATACTACCCCATTCTACCTCTCCCTTTCCCCTTTCTCCCAATACATTCCTGACTTACCCCTTAATATTATTTTATTTTGATATCATCCCTTCATATTCAACTGACATCTGTACTCTCTCTCTCTTCATATATATACATATGTATATATATACATATATACGTATATATACATATATATACGTATATATGTATATATATACTTCTTCAAACTGCTCAAATAATGAGAAAGTTCTTAAGAATTCTTACAATTATCTTAAAAATATTCTTGAAAGTAGCATCTTCCCATGTAGGGATGCAAATAGTTTTAATAAAAGGATTCATTCTGTGAAGTATGGATTTAGTTAAAGGGCCACACTTGAGGACCTAGAGGGCCACATGTGACCTTGAGTCATGTGACAAGTTCCCCATCTTTGGTAACCTTATTAAGTCCCTTATGATTTATCTTTCCTGTTTCCCGTTTTATGATCTTCTTGAATCTTCTATCTGAAAGTTAAATTTTCTTTTCAGCTTTGTCTTTTCATAAAAAAAATTCTTGAAAGTCTTCTATTTTGTTGAATATCATTTGTGCCCTGAAGGATTTTACTCAGTTTTGAGTACATAGGTGATTCTTGGTTATAATCCTAGCTTCTTTGCACTCCAGAAATCATATCAAAAGGCCTCTGAACCTTTAATATAGGAGCTGCTAAATCTTGTGTTATCCTCACTGGCTCTACAATACTTGACTTGTTTCTTTCTGGCTACTTGCAATATTTTCTCCTTGACCTGGGAACTCTGAAATTTGGCTGTAATATTCCCAGCAGCTTTCATTTTGAAATCTCTTTCAGGAGGTGATTGGTGGATTCATTCCATTTCTATTTTATCCTCTAGTTCTGGAATTTAAGAACAATTTTCGTTGATAACTTCTTGAAGGATGATGTCTAGGCTCTTTTCTGGATCACGGCTTTCAAGGAGTCCAATATTTTTTTTTCAATTAATCTTTTTTTTTAAATAAATTTATTTATTTAACTTTTTACATTCATTTTCACAAAATTTTGGGTTCCAAATTTTCTCCCCATTTGTCCCCTCCCCCTCCCCAATACACTGAGCATTCTAATTTCCCCTATCACCAATCTGCCCTCCCTTCTCTTATCCCCATCTTCTCTTTTGTCCTGTAGGGCCAGATAACATTCTACTCCCCATTACCCGTATTTCTTATTTTCTAGTAGCAGGAACAATACTCAACAATTGTTCCTTAAACTCTGAGTTCCAACTTCTCCCCATTCCCCCCTCCCCACCCATTCCCTTCGGAAGGCAGGCAATTCAGTACAGGCCATATCTGTGTAGTTTTGCAAATGACTTCCATAATAGCCATGTTGTGTAAGACTGACTATATTTTCCTCCATCCTATCCTGCCCCCCCTTGCTTCTATTCTCTCTTTTGATCCTGTCCCTCCCCAAGTGTTGACTTTAAATTGCTCCCTCCTCCCATTATCCTCCCTTCCCTC
>CM053772.1:38081975-38139542 GCA_028658325.1 Potorous gilbertii
TCCCTTTTCTGGGCATTTTCCCAGCCAGCTACTTGATTTCTGAGAGTCCTCTCCACCCCCGCCTAGGTCCTCCCAGCTAGTGCTTGGGGTCTGAGATTCAGATGCTGCTCCCCAGCCTCAGGGCTTTCAGTGGCAGGCTATTCAGGGTAAGATTAAATAAGGTTCTCATGTGGGGGCAAGGCTGCCTCCCAGGCTCTGTTACTTCAGGGGTTTTATGCAGAGATCTTCTGTAATGGAGCTCCTGCCTGAGCTCTTGCCTGCTCTGGGAGCCTCTGGCTGCCACTGCCTCTGCCACTGACTCCAGAAGGGGCCCGAGTCATGGAGACACCCTGCTCCCCTCTCTGACAGCCCAGAAGTCTTTCTCACTGACCTGTAGTGCCTGTGGGTGGAGGCACCCCCACGGCCACCAGAGATTCTGTCCCTTAAGCCTGCTCAGATCTGTTCCTCCTGGGGCTGCACGGCCATGGTGGGGCTGGGTTCTGCTCTGGTCCTGTGTGTGACAGACCTTTGGTTAGTGTTTTTCAGATCTTTCTGGAATAGAAATCTCCTCCACTCTCTGTTGTTCTTTGGCTTCCACTGCTCCAGAATTTGTTAGTTCTTTACAGATATTTTCTAAACTGTGGTTTAAAGCTAGTATAAGTGTGTCTTTCTACTCCACCATCTTGGGTCCTCTCCCCTGAGTCCAATATTTTTCAAATGTTATTTCCCACCTATTTTCTAGGTCAGTTATTTTCCATTGAGATATTTCACGTCTTCAATTTTTTATTTCATTCTTTTGGTTTTTATTAATGTTCCTTGATTTCTCATAAAGTCATTGTCTTTCATTTACTCAGTTCTAATTTTTAAGGAAGTGTTTTCTTCATTGTACTTTTGTACATCTTCCATTTGGCCAATTCTGCTTTTTAAGGAGATTTCTTCTTCAACAAATTTGTGTGCCTCTTTTTTACATTTGGCCTATTCTGCTTTTTAAAGCATTCTTTTCCTCATTGAGCTTTTGTACCTCTTTTACCATTTGGGCCAGTCTGTTTCCTAAGTTGTTATTTTGTTCTCCCTCTTTTACCAATCTATTTCTCTTACCTGTTTCTCCTCTACCTCTTTTACTTGATTTTCAAAATCCTTTTTGAGTTCTTCTGTGGCCTGAGATTAATTCATATTTTCCTTGGGGATTTTGGATATAGGAGCTTTGACTTTGTTAATCTTCTTCTGAGTGTATGTTTTGATCTTTCTTGCCACCATAGTAACTTTATATGATCAATTTTTTCTTCTGTTTGCTCAATTCCCCAGTCTATTACTTAACTCTTAAGTCTTTGTTAAATTAGATCTCTGCTTCCAGGGTAGAGGGCACACTGTCTCAAGTTTCACTTTTGTGAAACTATTTGTTTCAGAAATACTTCTAAGGACCTACAAGTTTTCAGTTCTCCAAGGTGGTATAGTCTAAGGAGAGGTATTTACTATTCTCTTGGCCTGTTCACTGATCTGTGAGTGACCATAAGCACACTTTTTTGTTCTGGCACTGTAACTGCAATTATTGCTCCATTGTGCCTGCATGGTCAGGTGTGCTAATGCTCCTCCTCATCCTGGGACTTCTACTTAGGATTGTGTTCTGGATCTGAGCATGGAAAAAGCAACAGTTCTGCCTCAGTAGTAGCAAATAAATCCCTGTAGTCTCCTTCTTTCAAGTAGTTAAACCCCTTTACCATCTCTAGGCTGAGAGCTCTGGAAGCAGCTATTGTCACTGGTGATTCGGTGACTCCTAAGACCTGCTGCTGGTTTGCTGGGGCCAGGACTATGCTGGGGCAAACTTCAATGGACTGTGCTCCACTATCAACCAGATATGTCGGAACTTCCCTGCTGACCTTCCTAATTGTCTTTGGTGTATGTTTGCTGAGAGGTCTGGAAACTGCTATTGTTGCAACTGATTCACTTGCCCTCATATTTCCTCCTGGCTTACTGGAGCCTGGTCTGTGCTGAGGAGGCCTGTGCTGGACTCAGCTCCTCTCGTGAAATAGATCTTTCCTGCTGACCTTCGAAGTTGTCTTGGACCGTAAAATTGTTTCATTCTGTTGTTTTGTGGGTTTTGTTCTCTCAAATTTGTTTAGAGTCATCTTTTAAATGTATTTGAAGAGGTAGGGGGGAGAGCACAGGTGAGTCCCTGATTTTGCCATCTTAGCTCCACCTCAGTGAAGCTCACCTCTCAATGTTATCCTACAATAGACTCAGAAGTTTAAAGACAATAAGTTATATACTTAGCAAGTTGGAGTGAAAGGAAATATACAATGAAGTATTTGCTGAACACAATTTTTTAAAAAAGTCTGATTATGAAATGCTCATGGTCTTTCCAAGAGAAAGGTTGCCCAAATCCACTTTTATAGTTAAATAATGTGGAAAATGTGGAAAATGAGGAACTATTAGCTATCATTAATTAATATCTTACAACTATCAGAAATATTTCAGACATTGTCATTTATGTACAAGAATTGGTGTAACACATATACTTAATTTGTTAAAGGGGGAGTGTTTGTCATGGATTGGTTGTGGATTTATAATGAAACACCAAATTATGGGCATAAATGACTAGTCTTCGAAGTAGAGAATCATTCATATCGAGAACATTCAGAATTCAGAGCTGAGATTACTCTTGTTTCACATTTGTTAATGCCTTGTGATTGGAAGTATGAGAGATATTAATGTTATAGTTATATTAATAACTATTTATTTTTGATCCTTCCATTTCCTCTTAGTTTTTTTTTTTTTAATTCTCCATTCCTGATAAGATCAGTTAGTCTCTGAAGAACATTACTGAGTGCTATGATTACTCCTAACCCACCAGGCACAGGCTCCTTAACTAGGTTGGTTAGGATCCCTTGGAAACGGTAAAGCTGATTTCTGTTTATAGTATAAACAGAAAAGGTGAATTCTTTTCCTGGAGGAAGGAACTCCTTGATCTGTTCCATTAGAGTTTAGAGCAATGCTAAGCTCACGAATGAGAAAACTAGCCAGGAAAACTATGGAGGGAAATGGTTTCCCCTACCCAGATGCCTTGAGTCTCATGATCAAACCACCTTCTCAGCAGGAGAAACTGAAGACTTTTAGCCCATCTCCTCACAAAATGTCCACCAGTCAAGGTAGAATCTCGTTTGTCAGGGGAGCTGTGTATCAGAAGGAACACACCTGATTTAAGGCATTTCAGTCTCCCTTGGCATCTTTGGCTACAGAGAAAAAAAACACTTGATTTTTGGACAGCTTAATTAGTAAATTGATTATTAATTTTTGGAAACCTTGTCTCTCAGGGTTTTGTTCCCCACAGGTGGGAATGTACAGTAAAATTAAGGATGGCACTGATCTCTGTGAGATGGCACTACATGATGGTGGGGCTAAAACTGTAGAAAGGTCTCACAAGGTTAGTAAGCAAGTGAGCTAAGAAAAGGAGTCAATCAATTCCAGTGGAGGCAAATGTCGATTAATGCTTTTTGGGAGGAGGGAAGTCTAAAGGTTTCTAAAAATATTAAGGAGTTCCCATATAAGCATATCCTATTAGAAATTGTAATAGCTAAAGAAGAGAATATTGAGAGGAGGCTAACTTTTTGCATTTAGGTTTTAGAGAATAGACATCAAAAAGGTTAAAATATAGCACAGAATGCTGCCTTTGTTCTGAGAATCTAAATAGTAAAAATCCCATCAGAAGCATAGAAGGATGTTTGTAAATGATTCTGAGGAGCAAGAGAAGGGAGTGAGGAAAGAGTCTGAGGAGCTGACAGTAGCTAGACAGGGAATTTATCAGTGAAGCTGAGATCTTAAAAGGACATGAAAGATAAAAATGCTGACAGGTGATTGAGGATGAATGTAAAAGAGGAGAAAAGTCTGGTAAGAATAGACTTATGAAAGTTAAAATTTTTAAAAGGATAAAACAGAGATTTCATAGACGATATAGCCCAGTGAGCTTGTTGCCACTTGTGGCAAAAAAATTTCTAAAAGGGGTATTAAAATTAAATATTTATTAGTATTTAGAAAAAATAAAAATCAGGTGATCACTATGAGCCAAAACGGGTTCATTAAGAACTAATTGTGCTACCTTACTCACTTCCGTTTTAAGCAATATTGCTATATAACATGTATAGTGTTTGTAGATTTCAACAAGGCACCTAAAAAAGATATGCTTATCAGGAAGATGGCATTGTGCATGTTTGACAGTAGAAATAGGAGTATTTATACCTAACTGAATAACTACACCCAAAGAATTCATACATCAGTCAATTGGTGCTTTTTTGGTTTGTAGAAGAGAAGGTGTGGGGACAGTGTGACTACTATATGAAGTATTGTCATAATGTGAAAGGAGGATTAGATACCAAAGGGACCAGTGAATTGTCAACATTTAACTGAAATCAATTTCCACTCATTATGAGGCAAACAAAATTTTCTAGTGAAACTTTTATGTTTAAAAGTATTCATAAATGGGAGGTACTCCCTTGAGTGGTAGTACATTCTGTGTTATTAGAAGGCATCAAGTGAAAACTAGATGCCCATTTATAGGGGTTGTTGTAGAGCATATTCTTGTTTCACATATGCTTTAAACTTGATAACTAGTCTCGGAGAGTATTTACAACTCAATTATTCTATGATTTTATTAGGATACACCAAAACAAGTTTCTTCAGTCTTAGGAAAAGAGTTTCGATGTTTGTAAAGCCATTAAAGATATGTGACTGATATGTTTCTTCTTCTTTTTCTTCTTTTTTTTACAGTATTCCAGAATGCTAGAACTAGGGAGTAGCTTATGATTCTTGATAGAGGTATTTATGACAAATCAATACTGCTTCATGCTATGCTTAATGCTATTAGAACAGAAATATAAATAACTTCAAATATCATCGTGATTGATAGGCCTGTCCAGCAGTATGCTGGAGCAAACTCCTGTCAGCTCATAAGAGCCAATTGTTAAATTGTAAGTATGAGTGTTCCCACCTTGGGAATCAGCAAATGCTACAAATCATGGTTTGATTTATTGTTTTTATTGATAGTCTATACTTAAGAAAGTAATGAAGAAAATGTTCATAATGGAGATTAAATTTTAAAATATGTTTTGCATCCATTGTTTTTTTTTCAAAGAGTTGACTGTTAAACATTTAACAGCACACCGCTGCCTGTGATGGATTATGAAAGAAAACTAACATAAACTTTAACTTTCTGGGATTAGTAAAATGCAACATTGATTAACACTTCTCTCAGAGAGAGAACACTAGTAGAATGTAACCAAAATTCCACCTAATCCTGGGGTGTTTGGCATGATCCTGTGTATGTAGAGCAAGAAAATAGTCCTGTTTGGCAGAAAGTTTGCTGAGAATAAAGTGCATATTGGAGTAGGGGATTTACTGAGTTGGTTACAGGACTTCTTCAGGGGTGAATGTGTGATTCTGAATAATCTTTTCTGCAGACACACACAAAAAGAGGGAAGCTGCAGACACATAGTCCCAGAGTCAAGAGCTTTATTCATGTTCTGACTCTAACCCACACAGAGTGTGTAACTTTGGGCAAGTCACTTAACATCTAGTACTATGAGCAGATAGTACTCTCTACAGATCATAAATTCTACAGCAATTGCCATTCTATGTCAGTAGAATGGATTTCCTCATTGGAAGTTCCTAAATATTGAAATTATACATCCATCAATCAAAAACATTTATTATGCACCACACAGGTTCCAGGAACAGCATTAAATGCTGAAGATACCAATAGAGCCAAAAGATAGTCCCTGACATCAAGGAGAGAAAGGGAGAGGGGGAAGGAGGGAGGATGGAAGCAGAGAAGGAAGGAATAAAGAAGGAAGGAAGGAAGAAAAGTAAAGAAAGAAAAGAAAGAAGGAAAACGGAAAGAAGAAGGAAAGAAGGGAAGGAAGGAAGAAAGGAAGAATGGAGAGAAGGGGAAAATGGAGAGGAGAGAAAGAGAAAAATTAAAGTTCTTATATGAACAAAATCAACCTATCTACAGTAAAGTGCCAAATTGGAAAAAAAAATCTTTGCAACATCTGTTTCTGATATAGAAATTTACCCAGGGAAAATAAAGAAAATATTTTCAAAAGTCAAACAGTAGATTATCAAGAAAGAGTTGGAAAATTTTTCCAGATTAAAATGGAAGGAATTTCCTATGGATGAATTTTACTTCAAAGCCCTTGAAATGATAAATAAGATTTAAAAGGTGGAAACTGTATTAAAGGACATTTGAGAAGTCAATAATATCGGTACCTTGGTTATGGAGTTTGTATTGACTCAATTATTCTGGGAAACATTGATTCAAGCAATGTCACTAACCTTTATTCTAATAGAGGGCTCAAAAAAAGAAAGATTAAGGAAAAATGGTTATGATGCAAAAGACAAAATTGGGCTTTTAAAAAATACGTAAGAGAGAATGCCAGAGCAAAATACCTAAGAGGATGAGCTCAATTAAAGGTAAATCATCAGATTTAATCAGGCAAAGGTTAAAGAACCTGTTTGTAGGAAAGAGTTGTAAGGAGTCTCTTGACAAATTTGATAAATCTCTATGAGGTTCAGAATGACAAAATTACTTGTATATGAGTATTGGAACTGAGGTTTTCCTTACACAGACACTCTATGCCAGTGTGAGTAACCAGCAGGCCTCAAATCTGTCAATAAGTCAAGGTGATATCTAAGTCAAGCATGTGAAGGCATCCCCCAGCAGAATGGGCAAAGAAGGACAATTTGTTCCGATGGCCTTGAAGGTGGCTGAAGCAGGTGCTATGGAGTGTTTAGAGCTTGCCCAGACACTGAAGATACTAAACTCATACACTGCATCCTGGGCTATCGCCAGTTATCCTGACTTTTGTCATTCTACTGGACTTTCATGACTCTGGGAGTGAGGCCAATGACTTTGTTCAATTCTGCCTCACTTAAATCCAGTTTGCACAAAAGTCAAGATATCACTCCATGATTTCACTGGTCCTCTTCTAAAACAAAGAACAAATATCAATGGCACTTTCAGAACTATGTTCGCTCTTAATTATGGAATTTAGTATTCGCTTTTTATACATGGCCAGAAATAAGAGCTAATTAACATCCTGGAGGGGAAGCTTCTCAGTTAGGGTAATCTGTATTCTAAATCTCAAGTCAGGGAAACTGAATGGCACAGCAGAAAGAACGCAACCCCTAAAGTGGGAAAATATTGTTCAAATTCAAGCTCTGTGACCTTGTATTTGTAGCATCTTTGCTAAGGCAGTTAATCCAGGGCCTCAGGTTCCTCATTTGTAAATAAGGTTGGACTACATGACCTCCAATATCTCTTTCAACTTAGAAGCTATCATTCTGTCTATTTGACAGGCATTAGAGTTATTTCAGCCTTCAAATGATCCATTAATCTACTATTTCTTGCTTGTAGAATATCTCAGGACCAAATTCAATCTGTCTTAAACACATTTGTTTTTTCTTCCATTAAAAAAAGAAAATCAAGATCTTATGTGCACTACATGATTTTTTAAAAAGAAAATCTCAACAAGCCTAGGCAGTGCAGGTGAATGAAAGCAGGAAACTCTGGAACCATTAAAAATGAGCAGAAAAATAATTTATTTTTGAAGTTCAAAAACTGAGTCTTATATGAAAACCAAAACTGCTTCCCTGCTGTTCTTTTCAATATTCACTTCATGTTTTACTCTGAAGTTCGACTCGGCCACACTCTAAAATGTACTCTAGTTTTATCTTAAGTATTTCTATATCCAGAGGAACAAAGATCCTGTCTTATCAGTCCCTTCCTCCTGGACTTTCTAATGCATTTGATTCCCAGCTATTAACCCAGAGGACCTATGTTCACAATCACTTTGTGTCTCTTAAGACCCTACAGGTTTAGTTGTGTGTAGACATTCCTATAAAGATTATTACTTTATTTTGTGCTGAACAATGTTTCCCAATATCCCTTTGGCTTGTGGCTGAAAGATGACTAGAAGATCAACCAACCAAACCACTGGGGAGCTCAACTGTTCTCCAATACTACTATTTGTTCGTGTGGGGAAATCACCCGGGGAATGTGAACTCTTATAAATATCTTGTAGTCTTTTGTTTAGTGGTTCAGAAGATATTAAGGGCTATGGTCTCATCAATTGCCAGGCCCCAAGGTACTTCAATGGGTGTTTGAGAGGTTCTTAGAAAATGAGAAATGCAGAATTGTAATACAAATAACTGTAATAAGTTAATATGGATTTTAAATGCCTCTGAGTCATTCAGAGCAAGCTGTAAGTTCATGATGGCAAAGCTCTTTACTGAGAGAGTGCCTTACATGATATAAGATGCTAACTGCTGAGGAGTTAGGGGAGGCTGAAATCAGTTTCCCCACTGTTACAGTGATAGAGTTGGACTCAATGATTTCTAAGAGCATCTTTAAAATTCTAAGGTTTCAGATTGTTCTTAAAACAAAAGGAAATAACTATTGCCTTTTAAGACTTCAAGTTACTCTAATGAAGGAAAGAAGTCTATTATTTGTTTTCTAACTGTGAATTTCATTGGATCATAGATTTAGAGATGGAATAGAATTCAGAAACCATCATTTCCAGTGCCTTCATTTTATAGAGGATGAGACCACAGAGGTTAAGAGACATGTTGAAGATCACACAGGTAGAATGCATTTTAAATAAGATTTGAATACAGGCCAAGGTGTGCTGGAACCTTCTCATATGATTCATTAGGGGCTGGCTCTTAAATTGCCAGTGTGATGCAACAGTAAGCACCCCAACATTCTTGGAGGAGGTGCTATCACAGGCTCTTAGATCTGCATTTATAAAAGGAAAGGCAACTGTCCTTTGGTAGTTAACAATAACTTTAATCAAACATATGTATCATTCATTTTGATCAGGATAAAATGACAGCACCCTTGAATTCAGAGAAAATACAGAGAAATCTAAATCATAAGACAGTGCTCCCAAACTAAGAGTAATAAATACTTACATCACAGTTCAAAAGATAGATCCAACTATCTGACCACAGAGGGAAGTACCAACATCTGGGCTTTCAAAGCCAGGGGACTGCTCAGCAACTTCCCAGAGTCCCATCTGGCATACAAACATTTTTCCAAAAACTAAGCGCCAAAATAAAACTGCACCTCAGAGTCTTTATACATTTTTTTAGATCCAGAGGGGATCACATCTCTTCAGAAACAGTGTCTCATTAACAAAAGGTATAGACTTTCCTAGAAATCTCCCCAGATCCAACAATGGGTGGGAAAGATCCTCCTTAATCACATTATTCAGAGGCATTATATTTCTTGATATAAACAAAAACAGTAAAAGATTCTACTTTGCTTACCCACACATGTGAGCATTTGCATCTCAGAAATTAACAAATGCGAAAAGTCAAAATTTAATTGTCTATACTTAAGGCAGTGATAGAGAAATTATTAATAATTCAGATTAAATTTAAATGTATATTGCAAAGGATAGGAGGAAGCAATGCAAATATACTCCCCCTTGCACCTTGACCAAACAGATCTATAAAGTGCACATTCCAAATCCTGATAGAGAAATCGAGAAAGGTCAATGAGCCCTTTTGTCTAGGCTAGACATAAGGAAACAAAGAGATAATCAGATACTGGGAACAAGGTCTGAGTAGGAGGACATGTAGCCACAGAGCGAATCAGAGCACTGGGAAAGGCTACCCACTAGCACAAAACTCATAACAGGGAACCCATAGATCCCATAGTATGGAACTAAAATTGAGATCGAGGCCAGTTATGAACTTTGTCACCCATTGCCCAATTCTAGATGGCAAATTCAGAGTGTGTTGAAAAGGTTACCTGTGCTGTCCTGAAACGGTAAGTCAATGGTGTTGTATTTCCCAAGAAGGAAGACGTGTATATACACACGTATATGTGTGTTTACATATGTGTGCATGCATACATACATGTGTGTATATGTGTGTGTGTATATATATATATATATATATATGGAATAAAAGTACTTGAGGAAAAATTGGGAAAAATGAGAACTATGGAAGAAAGAACTGGAAAAGGAATTAACAGCTAGGTATAGGAGGTCAAAACCTTGCACAAGAAATAAACTATTGAAAATTTGAGTGAGCAAATAGAAGCCAGTGAGTCCATGAAGCAAAAGGAAATACTAAAACTGAATCAAAACACTAAAAAAGGGAAGAAAATATAAAAATTCAATAGTAAAAACAACTGACTTGGAAAAGAGATAGATGATAAAACAAATAATTGAACTATCCGAGCACCGTGATTGAAAATGGAACATAGATATAATATTTCCAGAAGTATCAAAGAAAACTGCCAAGATCTCTTAAAAGCAGAGGGGAAGTAGAAATAGAAAGAATCCACTGGTAACTTCCTGGAAGAAACCCCCAATGAAAAGTCTCAGGAATATTTTAGCCAAAATTTGAAGCAGTTAGGAGAAAAAAATGAGTAGCATACAGGAGTCACAGTCAGGATCACATACTGTTTAACAGCTACCATTATAAAGGAGAAAAGAATTAGAAGATTTTCAGGAAGGTCAAGGATGTGGGCTTAAAGCTAAGAATAACAGCAAAACTGAGAGTAATGCTATAGGGGAAAAAAGTGGATCTTTCACGAAATAGAGAATTTCTTAGTATTGCTGATTAAAAAAAAAACAGTTGCAGAAGAACTTGTAAGTTCAAAAATAAAAGTGAAAAGAAGTATAGAAAGGTAAATATAAATAAACAATAAAGAAACAAGGATTTTTTTTACAATTAAATGTAAAGAAATTATATATGTGTCTTTTCTGAACTCCATATTATCACCAGAGTTCATAGAGGAAATTCAAGTAAACAAGACCTGAGAATGATTCTGTTATGCATTGGTGATATTAAGAAAGAAAGGGGAAGAGAAATAAACTAAGGAAGAAGAGAAGGGAAGGTTAGAAAAAATTATATCACGTAATCAGAGTGACAAATAGACATCTATACAAGCAAGGAAGAAAGGATTGGTGGGGATTGAAATTTGAACTTCACCTTCATCTACAAAAAGAAAGAACACCCACAGAGTTGGGTGCAAAAATTCATTTCATTCAACAGGAAAATAGGGGCAAAGACGAGAGAGAGAATTAGAGGAAGAGTGGATTAAGGGAGGAATAAATCCTAGGCAAAATACGCTCTAAGGGTATACGAAAATATTTAGTTCTTTTTGAGGTGATAAAGGATATGAATCTGAGAGAGTATTCATAGACTGAGAAATGGCTGCACAAGTTAAAGCATATAAATGTGATAAAATTTTATTGTGTTGAACTCATATCATCATATGATTGACCAGGATTCCAGAGGACTAGGGCAGGTTACTCACCTCCTAATAGAGAGGTGAAGGACTCAGAATGCAGAAAATAGATTTTGTAGTTATTGTTGTTTGTGCATGGCCAATGTGGATATCTTTTTTGATTGATTCTACGTGTGTGTGTACAACACACATAAATCTACATGTACACACATGTACAATATGTGTATACATGCATATATACACATAGGTATGTGTGTATATATGTAATGTTTTCATTTTTATTCCCATTTTCTCAGTTGGAAGGGCAAAATGCAGTATGGGAAGGTGAAAAGGTGATCTTGGCTGATATACACAGGCATGTGTGTATTCATATATGTAAATATATAAGAATGTATGTCTGTGCACATGCACATAAACATGAATTTTTGTTTTGGAAAGACAGTTTTATTAAATATTTGCTGGTGCACCCTTGAATGCAGGTCTTCTGACTACCAAACCAGTGCTCTGTCAACTATATCACATTCATTTTAGATGTTCTAACACTCTAATACAGAAAGGTTTCTAGTCAGTAAAAGATATGTTACTGCAAATCTACCAAGTGCATAGAATAATATGAGATCCTGTGGCATATTTGCCTTCTCCTCCTCAGAAAAAAATTTTCTTCAGAGTGATGATTCCATATTCTACTTAATTTAATAATTTTACCCAATGAGTCAATGATGCATGTAGTTCACAAAAGTCCATTGAACCGAGGAATGTACCTAGTTATCTATGTTTTTTTTTAATACTTACAAATTAATAGACTACTAAAGAAATTTTTTAAAGATTTTCAATGTATTGTTTAAACATTTTTCTTAGGGAAAATCTTTAAAATTTATTTTTCTCCATTATATTAGTATCAAGTAATACAAAGATTTTGACCATACAACAATTTCTGTGAATAGGTAAAGCCTTTACCTTCATGGGAAGAGTGAAATAGAATTGAAATGTTTATTCATATATTACAGGGAAGCAAGGAAGGAAGGAAGGAAGGAAAGAAAGGGAGAGTAAAAAGAAACAGTAGAGGAAACAAAAGAGAAAATATTTATTATCCTATATAAGAAAAGTATGGATAATTTTCTATCTTAACTATGTGAATTATTTGTCTCTATCCATTCATGATACAATTACTCAACCCTCCTAGTCTCTTTGCTAGAAAAGATCAAGAATTAGATGTCAGTGACCACTGAAATCTAATCTGTTCTCTACCAAGAAACCCCTGTCTAGATAATATGATGGATATCACTCTATCAGTTGGAGGTGACTGCCAGGAATTCATACCTTCAGAATTTGTGTTTGGAGCTTAATTTTTACAGCCATGTGATTTGCGTTGGCTATCATTTAAAAGCACAATGGTGAGGGTATAAAGAGGTTTCTTTTTAAAGAAAGTTGTTGAATGGGAGCTGAAATTTGGTCTGTATTTGTCTTTATATCAATATAATCTATGCATGCATATGGTGCCCATCACCATGGTAACTAAGAGCTCAGATAAAAAAGGCATCAAAGTCATCTGTGTAGGTGGGGAGTGGTGGGCCATTTTCCTAGATTTAGACTGCCTCTTCGTGTTGCCAAACATCCTGTTAAGAGATAAATGCAAACAAGCTTCCATGTTTGGTGCTATGTAGAAAATATATCTGAATATCTTCCTTACCTTAAATTGTTTTTGCAAATGTCTACACAGTAAAAATGGAGAATTAGGCAAATACCACAGAAGATCTGGGTCAAGAGAAAAATGTTTTGAAACACAGTCTGCTAAGATCAGCAATCTGAAAATCTGTTAATATCTCAAAATAGAAGGGAAGCCATTCAATAATTGCCCCCACTATTCATTTAGGCTATATAGAAACAGTGTTTGAGAGATTGTAATCTCCTTGAGAACTGTGATCTATCTATCTATCTATCATCTATCTATCTATTTATCTATCTATCCTTTTGCCTTTGTATGTTTCCAGGCCTAGCCAAGGACTTGGCATATAGTAGGCATTTAATAAATGTATGTGGATTGATTTAGTGGCATCATAACTTAGTGGATAGAAGGCTAACAGTAGAGTCAGAAAGTCCCATATACAAGTCAAGTCTCTAATACAAATCAATGGAATGACTATGGACAAGATAATTAACCTCTCAGTGCCCCATAAACAGCTAACATTGTAAATTAGAACTGACTTCTGGGTCTGAATCAATAAAGGAGATTCTTTCTACCAGTAAAATCATAGATACAGTCTTCACTATTTATATAATATTTCTACCTTGGTTTTATAGTGACTAAAAAATGATATGCATTTGCAAAATCAAGAGTAAATGTAAAAAACTTCCATTATTAAATAATGAGATAATGAGATGGTAGAAAATTTGGAAAACATTTAGTCCAATATCATTATTTTGCAGATGTAGGTACTGGATACCAGATAGAAGTGCTTGCTAATGGTCACATAGCTAACAAATCTTGGACCTGCGATTAGGGCAAGGTTCTTCTGACTGATTAGTCTTTTTTTCAGTCTAACACACTTGCAAATAGCACAAAAAGATAGAAAAGTCTTAGCTAACCCACTCTGTCTCAAGGCAACTAATTTCTTCCTAAGTAAATTGCAAATAATTATAGTTCCCTTAACCAACAGCATCGTGTGCATCAATTGGTGAGCAATAAATATGGGTTGATTGATTGATTCAAAGTTTCAGAATGAGTGGAGAAAACCAATATGGCCATTCATATTTTCTATGGTTAAGAATTCTTGCCCTAGTCTGGTGCCAAATTAGACCCATGAGACGTTCCATTAATATACAGTTTGGTTGCATTTGTGAAGCAAGATTTGTAGAAATTGTTCATCAATAAACTACAAAATATATAACGCACAAACCTGACCACAGAGATAATAGATGACAAGTTAATTCAAAGCAAAATACATAACATTAAAATACTTTTCCTTTTTCATCAGAGTTGCCATTATTTTTTTAAGGTAAAGTTATGTTTCTCTTTGTCAAGAGACTAGTTGTTAAATGTATTATGTTCTTGAATCATGAGAAAAATTAATCTGTAATCTTCATCCCATATGATAATTAGTACATGAAATTTCCTTGAACACTTTAACCAGTATCAACAATTCAAAGTATTCCAACAACCTCTTGTTTAATTTCTAGATTTCAAATTACAGAATTATCTCCAATGTCAGTGTGGAAAGAATTATTTAGTTTATGGCATGCTGGATTTGGAGTAAAAAGAATTTAAATCATATGCTGACTATACAATTTCCTATGTGACCCAAAATACTATGATCCTATAATAATAAGTAGAGCGCTGTCTTTAAATCTTCAAAAGATTTCCGTGAATCAGACACGGACTTGTACAATTAAAATAAACAGTATCCAAAGGGATATTTCTACAACAAAGAAAGAAGTGCCTGATATTTAAACAACATTGCAGTAACAGATTGTAAGATGAATTCCTCCAAAATATCAAACAAAAATTGGTTATATTTGAAGGAACATAAGGATTGCAAATCTTACCCTTCCCAGTATGAAGAGAAGTAAAAAGTTTTCTGTTCCTTCCCTCTTCTTTTTTTACATGTTTTGGGAAGCAGCTATAATCATTTGAATGGGTCTGCCCGGTTTCCAAGGAGTAAGTTCAGAGATAGGAAGGACAATTGGGAGAAAATAAAGATATTACTCCCAACCCAGTGATAAGTACTGATTCAAGAAAAAGACACCTTGTCAGAGTTATGAAAGGAAAGAGAATACAAATGTTTTGCTGTGAGCATAATTGGAACTGAGAAAAGAGGCTTCTACTAAGGAGCAAGAAGAGATGTTTCTAATAGCTTCTGAATGTGAAACCTTGGCTCTCAGAAGCTTAGAGAGAAAGGTGAGTAGCCTGTTCAGCAGGTTTGTTTTTGAACTATAAAGATCTCTTACCCCATCCCCAGGGCATTCTTTCCCAGTGAGCTAGCTGGGAAGAGCTAATCTTCAGTGAAAGGGAACAAGTGTCACCTATGGTAAACATATAACAATGCCAAATACTGGGGCTTGAGTTGAGCTGCAGAGGACCACAAAATGGGAGCAGTGACTCTTACTGAGAACAGCATGAGACAAGAGCTATTCAAAGTGAGCATGTTGCACATATAGAAAGAGGGGTCCTCAGAAAGAAGCAGAGGAGAATGGCAATGTGGAAGGCAAATCCTGACTGCTCATTGTTGGAGACCTCTACAGGTCAGTATTGCGAAGTACTGGGACTCTAGGGGAAGGTTGTGCCCTGGTGGGTAAGATTACTCATTTTTCTTGGTTCAGATGTTAACTACCTGAGACTATTTTTAAATTCTTTTGAGTCTTATGAGTCTGTGTGCAAATAAAGAGACATGTATATGGAAGTATTGAAATTCCTAGATCATAGAGACATGATTGAAAATGTTCATCACTGAACTTCAGTGAAGGATGGAGGAAAGGAAGCAAACCAACATTTGGAGAAAGGAAAGAAAAGGGGAGGGAGCAAGGGAGGAGTTCAGAAGGGAAGGAAGGCAGGAAGGAACAAAGGAAGAACAGAAGTGATAAAATTCAACTGATTCTCTGTAATTTTTTATTGATCCAATTTACAATTAATTGATTTTCTTCTGTAACTGCCTAAGTCATGGCTCTTTACCTCCAAACAGTGCAGAAATTCAACTAGCCTATAATGAGTTAAGTTTATAGATCCAGTCTTCTTGCTAATCACTGTTTTATTCTTGCCTCAAGGAATTCTGCTGTCTTTGGGAGAGGGGGGAGGGCGGGGGAGGGGGGTGGACACCAGGGAATCTGGTTCAGTATCTTGACAACACTAAGCTGTCCTTCAAGAATGTTTACTTTGCTAGCAAAAGAAGTGAAGTCTGGTCCATGGCCTTTTAACCCTGAAGGTAGACTCAGACAAAGATTACTTCTTGTCACAGGATGGAAGGAGAGAGTTGTGGCGAGCAATTGCAATTCCCAACTTCTAACAAGTCATATTGTTTCCCTTGCCCCAATTATGCTGTCCTCAATCCCATAATGGCCCCTGCCTCGTTCTGTCCTTTATTGTAGCCCTATAAAAATTAGATAAGTCTTCAGCTCTAGGTTTTGGACCTAGAAACTGAGACAAAGATCCATTCTCTTGATAGGTTTGCACCCTGTTAACAAAATGTTACATTGCTAAAAGAAACTTGTCTAAGTTTACCTTTGTTTAATTTTACTCTTAAAGGAAGAAAGTAAGGAAGAAAGAAAGAAAGAAAGGAAGGAAGGAAGGAAGAAAGAAAGAAAGGAGGGAAGAAAATTGGAGAAAGGAGGGAAAAAGGAAGAAAGAAAGTTAGAGAGGATGGAATTAAAGAAGGATGCAGAAGGAGAGAGGAAGGAAAGGAAGGAAAAAAGGAAAACAAATAGGTGAGAGAAATGATTCATTGAGGACCTCTACTCAGACTCTAATCAGTATTAGACAGTTCGTTATCATTTCATATGGGGTAAATATTGTTAATAACCATTTTAATATATTCATCTAATAATTTAGTGATGGCATAAGAATAGGCGACGTATGAATCTGTAGTTTGTATAAGTCACGTAAGAATAGATTCTACTAGAAGGGACCTATTATAAAAGGCCTCAAACTTTGATGTAATGTTCATTAATTGTTTATCAGTTATGGAGAGCATTTGTTTTGCTCAAATTCCATGACCTAACCTGGAGTGGGTGGTGGCAGAGTATGTAAATATCCCCCAGGGCATTCTTGAAGTGTAAGTGTAACTTGTGTCATCTCTTCCTGCCTAACCTATGGAGGATCCCATCTGTCTTATGACTACCTAAGTCATATCATTTTTTGCTTATTTTAGCTTATGTATCATATGTCAACCAATGAGATTCTACATTTTACCATGCCTCTTTTGCATATTTGGCTATCAATCTCTATAAATCCAAGATCCTGGAAGACAGGGACATCTCAGATCATGAGGAAGATCTGAGGTCCACTTCATTAGAGGGGACTTTAGACTCTTTAATAAAGTGCCACTGGCTGAGAGCTCTGCCTCAGTCTTTTTTATTGTATGTTGGACAATATTAATCCCCACATTAATGGCATATAAGATGTAACTGGTGATGCACAGAACTTGGCTTCTTTTGGCCAACCCCTGCAAGGGACCCAAAAAGGAAGTGCAAATGGGGTAAAATTTTTGCTGATGGCTCCTCCATGGACACCAGTACTGTGAGGTTGGAATTCCCTTGCTGTCTGCACCCAAGTTCTCTGAACTTGAGGTAAATCTTTTCAATATGAGTGATTCTATTTTGATTTACCCTAAAATCATTCTCTTTCAGAGGGGTTCCTGATTGGGCTAAGAGAGACTGTTTGAATTTGCATCAAATCTCAAAATTGATAAGCTCCAGAGGACTCAAATTTTATTTTTATAAAAACTATAAGGCCATAATTTTAATTTTTAAGCATAGGCTACTGTTTTTTTCCTCACTCCATTTTTGTTATTTTCTTTTTGGAAAGATTTGAGGGATTCAGCAGTAGAATGGCTAGTTCCTCATTTTCAGTCAGTTAACCACCTCGTTAATTTATAATTTCCTATTGGCAGGCTTAAAATAGAGGTTTTTTGCCTTTAAATTCTTTTAACAAGGTATAACTAAATCATTCTTTGTCATTGGTAGAGAAATCTCAAATTGGTTGAAGGGGAGGTTTCAGTGACTAATAGTGGGTGAAGAACCCATTTAAAGTATCATATGACCAGTCCCTTGATGAGTAGAATGTGGGGGAGTAATTCTTCACTCTAGTGTTCTGATACCTCCTTGATGGAGCAATAGTACAGGCCAGCCCTGACAGCTTTAAATGAGAGAGTCCCTATCTCAACACTAAGCTGTCAAGGTTGTAACCATCCTGGGAGCAATATCTCTTTTGACCCAGAGAAGAAGATTCATTTTGGTTTTACAGAGATGAGGAAAGGCAAAGGTTATTATCACTTATATTCTTAGGATGAAGTCAGTCATTGACAATCAGAGCTAAATTTTCAGGAAGTTTTGAATGAAAGTAGGTACAAATGTTGATGAATATTCAATTATAAAGGACATTTAGGACCTAGTTAACTGGTCTTAGAATCCTAGAGGTTAAGCTCAGAAATTAAGAATTAGAAGTACTGGAGAATTTGCCAAAAACAAATCCCTGAGTATTACATTGTTAGCTGTCAGAAGGACCTGCATATAGGCAGAACTCAGGAAGATTTAAGTCTACCTCCTTGAATTCATAATCAAAGTACAGTCACCTCTAGCACCTTCAGTTGGGGAACTTTTCAGCCAGAATAAGCCAAAAGGCAGGTACCTTGGGAATCTAGTACAATTCTTTCAAGTGATATTCCTCCAAAGAGTGCCACTCCTAATCAGGAGACATGGGGTCAGGCCTAAGAGAGGAAACACATCCTACATGATCCCCATTGGACCAAGGGTGAGCTCCTTGTCAGGGGATGACTAAAGAAAGATTAAGCAATGTAAAGTTTGAGAATACGAAGAGTTTAGGGAATTGTATTGGTCAAGCCTGGAACTTTTGATTACTTAGAAAGTTAGGGAATTTTATTGAATAACTTCCCCAAATCAGCTCAGAAGAAATGGACTATTAATATTACTAAATCCTTTATCAGTCTCAGTTTTTCTTCCTGTGATTATACTCTTGCAAAACGTCTAGAGGAATGGAACTTTAACCAGCTCTTCTACCAGGGAAGATATTGTTCTAAATACAAAGTACACTTTAAATGGGTGAACCCAATTGTCAAATTAGACTACAGAAATTTGTATTGTTACTAAATTACATGCTTTATTGAGAAGATGCTAATAGATTTAACACAATTAGGAAACAGAAGAATTATCTTAGACTGACAGCAGGACCCCACCCTCAAGATGGTCATAAGTTCTATACTTTAAAAAGGGGACAATACTGACTTCAAAATCTCCTAGACAAAATTTAGGAGAAATTCGAGACTGATTTAATGTTGTGTCTTGTTGTATGTTCTGTGTGTATCTGTTTGAAAATAAGCTTAAGAATAGTGGGTTTTTGGCTTCAGATACAAAGGGACCTTATACAATCAGGAAAATCTTTAAGCAAATGGCAAAAAGGCATCTGTTTATGGTACACTATTCATGCTTTGGTCTAACTCATAGCTAATGGTCTAACTAATAGCATAAATTAAAAAAATATTTTATTTAGACTTTTTCTTTTGGCATGATCAACCAAAAGAAATGGGTTGTAAATAAATAAATTTTCAAAAACAGCTTAAAAGAAGACAGACTTCTATTTATTCTCTATTTCCAACAATGGCCATGTTGGCGATTTCTGAGATCAGAGACAGATACAGAAATTAATTGAAAACTGAGATATCAAAAAAAGAAAAAAGAAAAGATTGGAAACCATATTTGTAAAAAAGGAATAATTATTTCACTTCTGAATTATAATTAGTCTTATAAAGTATTTCTGATGAGCTTATGGGAATGTAACAAGCTCTATCATGTTTAATGGAAAAATTTTTAAAAATAAAAATCACATACTAGTTATTCTTTAAAAAGAATCTTTTAAATTATTTGATATTGATTTAAAGTGATAGTTTGAATTTTAAGAATTGTCCTATTAGTTATGAAATATATTTAGGACAGATTCAGTGAAATAGGAATAGTATAGGAGAAATTAGATTAAAAATCCTGTGAATTTAAATAATTTCACAACTCAGAATATAAAAAGGAAAATACATTTGTTAAGCCTGAAGAAATTTTATCTAGTCAATCTCCAAGTCTGAAATTTGGGGACATCTGTGATATTGGTTTCAATTTTTGGTGGGATAAAGGCATACTTTACAACTGTACTTAAAGTGGGGATAAATTTATCATAGGATGGAATTTTTATTATTAAAAGGCAGAACAAGAAAATCTTAGAACATTTTCAAGAAAGAATAAAAGTGGGCAGAATTGCGGTTCATTTATCCTTCTGCTGTTTAATGCTTTTAAATAACCAAGCTAAAGGCACCAAGTCCTGATTGGGGAAAGCAGATTGAAGATATTTCTCAAAGTAAGCACAGAGAAAAAAACTTGTTTTGAAATCAGAAAGCAACTGAAGGTAAATGTAGTTTAATGCTACTATTGCAATTTAAGTAAATTGTTTGGGTAAATTAGAAACACAGTAAAACTTGTGTTGAAATCAGTTATTTAGTGAAAATAAGTTCTAATGATAAAATAAGTCCATTATAAGTTTAGGAAAGAACCATTGATGACAGAATTAAACAAAAATGTGTATATAAAAGTAGATGTAGAAGTAACTTAAGGGCATGCACATCTAATAAAATGTTCTCAGATTAGAAAAGACCAAATTAAAATGAACATATGGTTTATAAGAGTATAAAATACTGAAATTTTTGAGAGGGAAAAGCAGAACTTGCAAATTATTTTTAAAAATTAAATAAATGAATTTAATTTTGAATGATTTGAAAGGAAATAGGAGTCCATCAGAAAAGCACAATCTCTATCAGACAGTTTACTAACAGTGTAATTCCTATTACAATTCTGTGCCATAGTTGGGCTTTTGTCAGTCCCCTTGGGCATTGCCAAATATATTGTCAGTCCAAATAGCCGAATGAATGCCTTTCCAGCATAAAAGAGATAAACTTTGAGGAGATAGATGATTTCTTTTCCAAAGTTATCCTGCTTACTGAAATTCGTGACACCCTACAATGAGGAACTTGTGCTAAGTGAGTTGTTTTGGGGTCTACTTGCCTATCATCTACCAAAAACGTATATTATTTTAACTAATACTAATTGTCCAAAAATGCTTAGAGAAATTGGTATGAACTGTGTATTTGTAACCATTAACAAATGAAAAAGGGGCTTACTAGAGGAATTAAGGAAATAGAAGAAAGTATAGTGCTACATAAAGAAATTAGAAAAGTTGAGTATGAATCAAAGGATAGCGAAAGTTGGAGTCTGCACTGACACAGGATAAAGTCAAAGTTTGAAAGAAAAGGCTTCTGCAGTTTTGGAAAGGGGATTTCAGAGAGGATCTTCATCCCACTGAAATAGAAGAGATTTAGGATTTTTTTCCTAAGCAATGCCCCTTTGATAGTTGCTACAAATCTTTCTCCCCAAATCAGTATAAGACTGCAAAATAAGTTTAATAAAATGCATGTTAATTCATTGATTGATAGAGAAAGTATTTCTTTGCTCTGGTTTAAATAGTTATGCTGAAGGACTGGTAATTTAGAAAATTTAAAGATGTGCATTTGGCTCTTTGGGTAACTCAAAGAAACAAAGCAGAAATGGGAACCTGGGAGTGTTACCGTGATATTTGTATATATGAGAGCTAAAAATAATGGAACTTTGTGCTAAATGAAGTTTAGTTATTGCCACTAAGTCATCATAAATCAAAATTGATTGGGTTGAAAATATTGCAATGGTAGTAAATTAGGCTATAATCAGCCCTTGTATGTACAAAGGGAATAATAAATATTTAAATCTAGCTCCCAGGGTTGTTGGGTGAAATACATAGTTGTGAAGTGCTTAATACAGTGCCTGGATTATTAAAACATGAACACTGTAGTGCTCAGACTTTGTAGGAATGCAATTAAACAAAACTCTATCCCATTTATAGGTATTTTTTTAATTGGTATAGAATGTTAACAAAATTGGAAAATTATATGCTATACACTAAACTAAACACTAAAGTACTACTAACAAAAAGACTTAAGCAACTTTCAAGACACAGAAAAAAGCTGGTATATGGTAGGCTCTTACATAAACTACCATGATAAGCATGAAAATTTAATCAGTTTCAAAGGTATTGAAATTATCATCACGTGATTGGTGATGTTTTAATTACAAGAAGGCTAAAGGGAAGCTATTAAAGGAAGTTATTTCCTCTTTTCCATCTGAATATTGTTGCATTATAAATGCATTGTTTTATGATTATTGGAGTATGTTTTGTTTAAAAATCTAGAATACAAAAATAATAATAGTAAATGACTTACTGTTGGGAGAAAAGCATGGTGAAATTACCTTAGGAGATCTTTGTCTTGGAGGTTCCACAAGATGAGCCATATTGATAGGTTATTTTAAAACTCCACAGCACTGCCTTTCAAGGAACTAGAGTCTCTCCTATCCAAAGTGAAAAAAGGAAACTTGAATAGTAAGTGGTTGTCATTTGAGATCTTTTGAAAATTCACGTAATTGTATCCTTTAATGATGATATTTTGAACCATCTATTCACTGTGTGTGAACTTGTCATGAAGAAATGAGAAGTGGTGAAAATCTGGGTGACTGAGATAGCTAAGCCACTTCTCACCAGTTCATAAGAAGAATAATTGCGAGACACAAGGTCTAATAGATTTAATTAAGCAAGAATAGGTTACTCCAGACAACGCTACGATAGCAACTTGCATGATAGCCATTTGTCCAACTTGTGTAGCTTTTAATCAGCTTGCCTTTCAACTCATATCCACTAGTGGCTATCTGCTGACTTGTAGTCCTTTGTGAGTACTTACAAAAAATGATTATTATTGGGCCCTAGGTAATTCTTGAAATTGTGTCCAGGTATGACCCACTTGCTACATGGACTGTGCTGGGGGAATGTCCTTTCATTCTCATTCTGTTGTATTCTTGAAATGCTCTGATGTTCTCCCTTGGACTTGATCTGCAGACCAAAGTTGGATGAAAGTTGTGAAGAGATGAAAGTTTTGAATGGTTGAAAAAATTCTAGATGAGATTTTGAGGTTAACACACACATATACACATGTGTATGTAGGTATAGACAGACAGATAGACAGACAGACAGATAGATAGATAGATAGATAGATAGATAGAATGATCTAGCTCTAAGCTATAATTAGTGAAATATGGCTGTTTGAAGAACCTCTTGGGACTTCAATTTGCTGATATTCTAAGTCTTGAATTCAGATATAAGTTTCTTGACCCTGCATAAGACTAGTGGTTTATCATTCAAAGGAAATGCCTTGAGACTCTGTGGTCTGATGCCTGCCACAGGTGGATGTCTGCCTCTGGAAAAGTCAAGAGAATGACCTTGCAAAGGTGAAGGTGGGATTCTCTAGACTTATCTCCATATTGGTAAATAAGAAAGTTTTCCCACCTGGTTAATCATACAATTGACTATCTATGACGCATACCAGAAATCAAACCGAATGATTGTTCCTATGACCCTGCCTTTCTCCTCTCATAACAAATTCCATCAATAAGGGCAAGTGTAAAAGAAGATGAAATTATTGATGATTTTTTAAAGTAATATATGCTAGTGAGGGATCATTTTGAGTTGTCAGTTGAGTCAGAACATAGAGACCATGAAATCTTACAAGCGGTAGTTTATTTTAATTTGATGTCAGGAAAATTGGGCGTTGCTGTAACATTTTATGGGACCAAACTGTTGTTCTATGAATACTAACCCTAAAACAGATACTTCTTCCGTTCGGGTTTTAAGAAAAAGAATAATGATGGAATATCTTGCGTTACCTAAATGGGAAAAGCCAATTTTGTTTGGATTTTTTATTACCTCCTGAATATTGAGCTTGTCTTGAAAGGCAAACATGTTTTAGTATAAATAACGTATTCAATCTGCACTGTCTTCAAACTGGCTACTCAAGGTATACTTCCCACCCTAGAACTTTTTCTTACAATTGTAATTATTTTGTCAACTTTTCAATGAATTCAATTGTGTATCAGTGGTCATCATCTCATAAAAACAGGTGTTCTGTTTATAGCTCCCTAGAAAAATCTCATATTCCTAAAGGAGAAAATAAGGGGAGGGATGAATAGCTAGAAAGGAAAGTAACTCGAGTAATTTTTTTCCAGGTGGTTGTAATGAAGATTTGTAATAAGATTAGGTAATTATGTATGCCAAGATAAAATTTAAGTTAAGAATTTTTTTTTTAATTTTTCAACTGTTTTTTAACTTTACCAACTTAAAACTGTAAATTGTCTGGTGTAGTGATGTTCATATTAGTGTTATGAAAGTTTGAGCTGGCTATCAATACCTGACCTGGTTGTTGGAATAGCAAGCTAGAATTGTTTTAAGATCCATTATGTCAGATTTTTAATAGAGAAGGTGATCTTTACAACGGACTTGAACTGGAGAAACAAATCCAGTAGAAGTTGCTCTGAAACCTCACTCATTCCAGTATTCCTAAGAGGAGAGATCTCCAGAGAGCCATAGGACTGCATCAGAGGATGTTTAAGAGACTGATCAACTCTATGAGATGGGATGAGTAAATACACCTTCATCATCATCATCATTGCCGTCATCATCTTTGTCATCGTCATAATCATCCTTCTCTCCACAAATGGTTCCTACTCCATTTGTTCCTGACTGCAGTGACTAGAACCTTCATCTTCCTTTTCAGTCTCCTACTTCAGCTTTTCTTCCACTACCATCAGCAATGACTGATAATTCTTTTATCTCAACCTATTCCTCCGCCTCTGCTCTCTATGCTGCAGCTCTCTATGCTACAGCCATCTAGACCTATTTGTTTTGTCTGCAAGGATGTTGCCTCTAGAGCATCACCATAATGTGGTGACTGTTTGTCAAAATTGCTTGACTCATTTTCATAAACTCAAAAGATTTTTAGAACCTGTATGTAGGGAAGACAGTGCTTACATTGCTGCATTCAAACAAATGTCCTGTGGTCCCCTGATTTACATATCTTGTGGGACATATTTCACTTGGAGGTACCTATCCCTTATGGTTCTTGGTCAGGGAGTCACCTCAGACACTTACTGAGTTAATGTTTAATCAAACGGAACATAGTAAGTATGTTATAAGTTGTGCCCAATTCCCTTTTCTCTAATACACCTCATTGTGCCTTCTCATTCTAATGTATTCTCATTCTGCCTCAGTAGTGCAACTGCCCCCTTTTGGGTTTGCATCAGCCATGGAAGACTGCCCTCTATGCATTTGGATTGTAATGGTCCAAAGAAAAACTGGGACCTTTCTGTGAATTCTCTGTTAGTTATTATTTCCATATATTCATCTAGTAATACATATCTAGTCAATCATCTAATAATAGGTATAAGAATCAGCAAAATATTAATCCCTACTTTTTTATGTTCCATAGGCATACAGATTCTAATAGAAGGGGCCTATAATAGATATTAAACTTTAATGTAATGTTCATTACTCAATTAACAGCAATGTAGCACACTTGCTCAACCATGAGAATGCTGACAAAAATATCTCTGTCCTCTTTTACTCAAACTCCATGACCAAATCAAGCATAGGTGGTGGCATAGTACAGTAAGTCCCTCAGTATGTTTTTGAGTGTATTTATAACTTGCACCATCTCCTGCCTAACTTAAGGAGGATTCCATCCCTCTTATTACTATCTAGTCAGTGGAAGTATTCCAACTCATCACCCTGCTGACCTACCATTTTTGCTTATTTTAGTTTATGAGTCCTATGTCAACCAATGAGATTCTGTATTTTACCACACCTCTTTTGCATCCTTGGGTATCAAGCTATAAATACAAAGTCCCAGAAGAAAGGGGTATCTCATATCATCCATTTGATTAGAGGGGACCATAGACCCTTTAATAAAGTGTTATCAACTCAGAGCTCTGCTGTAGTCTCTCATCACAGGTTGGAAAATTTTAATCCCCATAAAGGAAAGGAAAAAGGGAGGAGGGAAAAAGGAAGGAAGAGGAGAGTGAAAGAAGGGAACACCAGAGGCATCAAGGAAGAAAAGAGGGAAGAATGGAGGAAGAAAGGGAGGAAGGGGAAGAAAAAATGTACAGGAAAGAGGGAGGGAGGCAATCAAGGAAGAGAAGTCAATTTACATAACATAAAATGGCTTTAATTAAAAAATCAAGAATCTTTTAAGTATGTCTTATTTCATATATTGAAGTCAAAACATGCATTTTTCTTACTGGTGGATGACTTTTTTGGCCATTTTGACTGGAAAAAATAGAGGAAAGAATGACTCCTAGAATTCCACAAGATAAAGAAACTTGGCTTACTGCCATCAGCCAGTCTGTCTTTGACATACATTCAGGAGACTCCCATGTTTCTTCTACTAAATCATTCTGTTTGAATACCAAATGGTCACATGCATACCTTTTGTATTTTCTTCCTCTGTGTGTTGTCTTGTTGAGATACAGAAGTTTGCATAAATATGAAAACATGGGGAACATCTGGGAACAAGTACGTTTTTATACAGCAATACCTATATTCTCTTACTTGAAGTGATGGAGAAAGCAATTTTCCTCCCTCAAAATGAAAACTGTGCAATTATATGATTTTATAAAATAAAAGGCATTTTCTAAACTGTAGCAACACTATAGGTAGTCTGTAATTATAATGTTCTTCTTTACTGTAATTACCCTATATCAAAAAGAATAATTCTAGGTTTATTATATCGCACTATGCACACTGCCACTAAATATAGAATTGCATATTGGTCTACAAAGAATGTACAACTATTGAAACATGGAAAAGTGAGAGCAATTCACTGGCCAGGTTTCAGCAAAGAATTCTTGCTGTTCTGTCCTACTGATATTCTTTTCCTCCATTGGATTATAACACACCTGCATTATTCAACAGGGATGCATAGAAAAAGTGAGCTCTGGTGAGGTAATACTGGACTGAAGATCCAGAGACCACCTGCAGCATGAAGTGCCTGCATAACTTGGCCAGCTTTTCCATATTTTCTTTCCCTCATCCATAGAATGAGGAGAAGATGCAAAGGAGGGGGAGATGGTGATTTTAGTTACACACCTGAATTCACATAGGAATGAATTTCTTTCCTCTGACAGTCTATATTCTGTTCATATCTAGCATGAATTTTTTATGCATGAATATGCATAGTAAAGTACACACAGGTCAGATGCAGGCAGAGTAACTGACCTTGCTTTTTCAACAGACATATATTATGCACCTACTATATGTAAGACACTCTGCTAGGTACTAGACTCCTTTAATAGTTGCATGACATTTCATCTTTTTAGACCCGATTGCATCAGTAAAGCTATTTTGACCCATAAGAGCTTTGTGATATACACAAGAGAGTCATTTGCATGATTGAAACAGAAAAAAAGAGTTTAAATAATTACCACAATAATATTATTAATAACTATGTAATGCTTTGAGGTTTGGAAAATGCAGCCCATATATGATCTCCTTTGAGACCAGTGTGTTACAATAAGCATTTTGGGATATGAAGTGAGAAAGTATGGTTCTAATCCAGACATTTCGAGTTCCATGATCTTGAACAAATGATTTCATCTTTTGCAGGTTATTTGTGGGTTTCCCTGTTTTGGATATCTTTAAGCCGAGCTCCAAAAGCTGCAGCTGATTCAGTCACCCATGTCCAATCAGTCAGCTCTGGGAAGTAGGTCCTGTTATTATCCACATTTATAGGTGAGGTACAGGGACCTGGTTATGGTTCCAGGGCAGAACATGCCTCCTTGTGGTCACTCACAGACCAGAGCACAGGCCAGGAAAACAGTGACCATGCCTCCCCATGACAGGGAGGGGAGGAGAAAAGGAAGGAAGAAGAGGGGAGGAGAGAGGATGGCTGGGGAGAACCTAAATAATGCACAACAGAGTCTTGACCTGGGAGTTACTATGGTCATTCCGTGAAAGCCAAAGTGATTTGGGTTTAAAGCTATAGTCAAGTAGCTCCATTTGAAACATGATGAGTTGGTTCAGAGAATCATTGGATGCCTTTAAAATCATCATCTTTTAAAGCCTGTTTGAGGTATATTCAAGAAATCATAAATGAAAATGGCACAGGCCAAAAAGTAAACTGCCTCAGCTTTCAGAAAAGAAATTCTAGCCCCCAGACTCCCAAAGTCTTACTGTATAAACAACCAAAATTATATTCCTACCATATGAAAAATATGACTCCCCAAGTGGTACAATGGACCACATATCCCAAGGGACTGTAGTTGTGTGTGCCTGCAAAGGAAGTCTCATCTCCCTACATCCTTCTCTAAGATAGACTTCCATTTCTCCCAGGTGTTTCAATTCAGAGCTAGCTTTGGGGTTCTATAAGCCCCTCAGTTCTTGCAAGGAGGCATGATCCAATTTGACTAATGATCCTAATGGAATATTTTAAATTGGAAATAATATAATATTTAAAAGGCAGTTTAAAAAATCTTGGAGGGTTTTTAATGCAGAATTTTATAATTTTCCTAGGGGCAACAAGAAGTCACTGAAGATTTTAGAAGAGTTGAATATCATGATCAAATGTGAATTTAAATAGTATTAATTTGGTATCCCCAGTGTAAGTCAGGAATGCAACAAGCACATACTCTTCAAGCAATTATTATTTACTGTGTTCCAGGCACCTTGCTCTACAAAGAAGTTTGGATGTAGATGATTAAGGATATGCTGAGTTTGCAATCCCTATGGGATATCTAAGTTAAGGTTTCCAGAAAGAAATTAGGAATGCAGGGCTGTCATTCAAGTCTTTTATTTACTCTGTGTGCCTGGCATTTATTTATTGATGCACTTTTCTGTCCCTTTGATGAAATACGAGCTTCTTGAGGACAGAAGCTGAATCAATTTTGTCTTTGTGTCCCTGGTTCCAAGCATGGAGCTAGATTCACAGTAATCACTTAATCAATGCTGATTGTCTTCTATAGACTTAGGATTCACCTGCAGAGGTGATAATTGAATCCAGGAGAGCTAAAGGTAGATAGTCTAGCATTCATGCAGGACTTTCTGTTTTCCTTTACATCCTGGTTTGCCTTTGGTTTTATGTCAGAGTTTCACTGTCACACATTATGTCCAGTGCTCATTTCTCCATGTCTTGGGGGGAAATACATTCTCCCTTGAATGTAGAGCTTATTGCTACTAAATTTAGTAATCCCAGATAAGTTCGAGAGTTCATTACAGCAGGTCCACCTTGCACTGAGTTGGGTTAACTTAATTGTGGATAGCTTTCCTCATGTTAACAGCAATACTGAAAATAATTTAATATAGTCTGGGCACTTTACCCATTCTGTGAACTCCAGATAAGTCCCAGATGAGCTACAGAAAGGAAGCAATATATGATCAGGCAGGAGGTCTCAACTTATTAGCACTCTACACTGGGGCTGCTACTACATATAAAACCAAAGCTTCCTAAGGATACTTTTGTGTCTCTATATTTTTGTATCTTCCTCTGCGTCTTTTTTCTATCTTTCTCTGTCTCTATCCATATCTCTATATGTCTCTGTTACAATCTGCAGTTCACAGCTCTAGCACCTAATATATAGAACTTATAATCACTACCCCTATGGAATCAGAAAAAATTGATTGATACTAACAGGAATAGGGTAGAGATCCAAATCAATTACTTCTAACACTCCTTCATTTAGTTTTACAGATGAGGAAACTGAGGTAAATAGGGGTAAATGAGTTGTACAGGGTCACAGAGCTAGTATCTGAGGTCAGATTTGGGCTCAGGTTTTCCTGACAATAGGCTTGGCGATGTATCCACAGCATCGGGTAGGCTTAAGCGCTTTGTTGGTGTAAAGAGCCCTAATCTTCAGGGTGATTTGGAGCCCATAATACTGCTGCAAATTTTGCAGTGATTCACACTTCTTTTAAAGCTTGTTTCAGAAACTAATCAAATCAAAAGTGCACATTTACCATTCCAAGCATACACAATTTGGAGGTATGATTCAAAAACAGGTCTTGCTGACTACAATTCCCATGATCTATCCACTATGACATGTTAACAATGGATAAATTGCTCAACTAATGGTAGAGTCAACTTTCTCATAAAATGAGGTAGTTTAAAAAATGTAAAAAATCCTTTTCTGTTCTAAATAGGAAGGAAATGCAACAAAATAACATAGATCAAAAGGCTCAAGTTAGAATCCTGACACTATCATTTATCAGTTCTGTGAATTTGGTTGTCACAATCTTCTTCAGTTCATCATCTGTAAAATGTAAACAATAATAACTCTTCCACATAATTACAAGGTTCTTGCAGAAAACTCAAGCATCCCAATGGTCTTATGATCTTAACATCATGGGGTATTACCTTGATTTATGCAACTTGCCATCTATCCACATTTTCTTATCTTGTAGGACTCCTGTTTGTGGATTTCCATAGGTTTGCCACACAGTATCCTTACTGAAGTTCATTTAACATCAGGAGGCCACCAGTAGAATAAGAATAACACCAGAGCACTTATGCAGCAATAATCTTACTACGTGACCAGTCTATCTATATCAACTAAATGAAATAATTTATGTGAAAATGTTCTTTATGCCAAGTATGAAGTAAATCTAAGTTCTCATTTTGATTTGATCTTGGTCTTTACTGACACCTTGTAGCAAAGTGTTGATTAAGTACCTTAACCAATGAAGGATCCTCAATTCACTTGAAATTGTAGAATAAAAGGAAAAAGTAACAAAGATAGTAAAATATAAGATCTAATCTTTTTTAAGCCCTTTCAAACTGGACTTTTTTCTTATAAAAATGCCCCTTTCAAACAATCATTGTCATGTTCTGTATAAAAGAACTAAGATACTGGGTTGAAGATTGCCAGGCACAATGAATTTACCCCTTTGGGGCATAATCTTCATAGGAGTTTAAAATTTAAGAATTAGAGCTGTGCGCTAGGTTGAGAAGGAAGATTACTACTATGAAGAAATTAGCTCTAGAGGACTCACCACTCTTGGAGCATACAGCTATTAGAGTAAGTTCCTCTTCATTTTCCCCACCCTTCCCACAATGGCAATGGAATCTTGCAATGGAAGCTTTTGGTAACGTCAATGTTAATGAATGGATTTTAGAGTCCAGTGTCTGAAATGGAGATCCTTCTCAGAAGGTGAGGTCCCAAAGTCAAGACTCCTGCTGGTCCTGGAGTATGATATGTAGCTCTTTCTGAAAGTCCTTAGCAGGATCCTGGGCTAGTCTGTTAGCTGGAGCCAAAGCTAAAGGCAATCAGTGAAGGAACATCAATTGATTGAAGTAATATGTGCCAACATTCAAGAAAGAGACACTCAGGAAGGTCCAATAGATTCATGTCTAGTAGAGACTGAGAAACCAAAGTCTCTGGGAACAATGCAAAGAAAACAGTGGCCCTGTAGTTCTGAAATATAACAATAGGAACCGTGCCTAATCATGTATCTTGACCCCACATGTGCCTCTCTACCTTTAAAATGTATGTGTATCCATTTCGTGGATATCAAGTGTGTTCCTGAAAGAATGAACCAAAGGTTTATGTTATCAGAAGTCTATTTCAGTAAAAACTTTGGCCTCAATGAAATTATATCTTTTGTTTGTAAAATAAAGACATTGATAGGGAATTGGGGTTTATAGTTTTATGAACAAACAGTGCTTAATATTTGGGGTGACCATTCCTTTGGGAACCAATACTTCAAGACTTCAAGTTCAGGATGGGAGAGTGGAAACCCAGATTAGAGACAGGCATGTACTGAAAGGACATCTTTTTCCTCCTGCCACTTCAGTTATTTCTATTCTAGCCAAACCTCAGCTAACACCTCCTTTCCTGAACTTTCTCCTTCAAAACAATCAATGCTCTGAAACTTTTTAAATTGGAACATCATTTGGCTTTTAAATGTCTTGCAAATAACCTTGTCTATACACAGTAGCCTTCTCCCCTGTGATTTGTTTCCACTCCTATTGAAGATGACTCCCTTAAGGAGAATGTTAAGTCCTAAATTAGTTGCAAATATCACATCTGTAGCTCATTTAAAGAGCCAGCATTATCTTTACCTAAATAATGGAACTAAGTCATTAGGTATATTAGCTTCCATGCACTGAGCGTAGCAGAGAAAGTGAGGAAGAAGGAGAAGAGACTGAAGGAGAAAAGAGATATAGATATATGCGTATATATATATGCATATGTTTCATATATGTACATATGTGTGTGTGTATATATGTGTGTATATATACATATATACATATGTGTATGTGTGTGTATGCATGTGTGTGTGTGTGTGTGTGTGTGTGTGTGTGTGTGTATATATATATATGCCTGGTGTACATATTGTATACATATCATAGAAGCAAAAGAAGAGATGTGTGAAAGAGAGACACCGAGCGGGAGAGAGAGAGGAGAGAGAGAGAGAGAGAGAGAGAGAGAGAGAGAGAGAGAGAGAAGATAGACAGGAATGCAAGTAGGAGAAGAAGGGTAAAAAAGATACTGAAAAGAAAGTTCCCCATGAAAAGCTTATGCACAGGAATAGTAGATGTGCACTTTTGATTTGATTAGTTTCTGAAACATAAGCTTTAAAAGAAGTGTGAATCACTGCAAATTTTGCAGCTGTTTTCAGTGTTGTGGGCTCCAAATCACCCTGAAGATTAGGGCTCTTTACACCATCAAAGCGCTCAAGCGTACACAATTCCCCCAAGTTACAACTGTTTGCCTCTTGAGCAGGCAAACACTCGTTGTCAGAGTCATGAAGGTACTTGTTGCCCATGAGATACAGGGCAAGAAATCCCCAAATCTCTCAACTGATTTAGGACAGGTTTCAAACTGCTCAAAATTCAAAGGGTAATCCAGCTAATAAAACAGAAACTTGTCGATTTAATAGGACAGCTGAAACCAGATTTCATTTTTTGGAGATTCACAGTTGTTTCAGGTGTTTAATTTCTTTTCTGTCTAATAAACTTTATGAGTTGACTGTCTGTTATCCTCAGAGAGGCCTAAGGCTGCTGACAGAAGTGTCATTTTTTTCCTTCCCCTTGGAGTGGAAGAATAAGAAGTTAGAAAACTTTTTTGCCCCCCAGTCTTTTAAACTATGGAATATCACTTGAAAATAAAATATACACTAAAAGAACAAAGAAGGATGCCAGAACTCCAAGGAATGAAGAAACATTTCTCTGAGAAACAGGCTCGTCAGTTGTTTTTACCATAGGAAAAGAGGAAAAAAATAGATGTAGACATATAAACAGATATATAGATGACCTATAGATTTATCACTGAATATATCTATAAGTATCTGTATATACACATATGTATAGGTGTATGTTTTCTATGTGCACATATATATGTATTATATTCATATATAAATTATAAGAGAGAAAGATGAGAGAAGGGATAGGGAGAGGAGACATGCAAGTTTATGTATGTATGTATATATGTGTGTTGATGAATGGATGTATACATATATACAACATATACATGCAGGCACACATATGAACATGCATACTTTTCATTCACATACTTAAGTAAAGAAGTCTGAAAGATCTGAGAGATCTATATTTATAACCATATTTATAGATGGAAGGGAGTGTGAATAGTCAGATCTACAGATGGATAGATCCCTTTTGAAAACAGATACACAGGCTAACAAAGCAGCAGTATTAAATGAAAGAATTATGCTCAAGGTTAAACAGGTTAATAACATCACAAAATGAGCCTTTCTGAACTATTTCCTAAGGAAGAAATAAACTGTATGGCACAATAAAGACTTAATTTTATTACAAAAAGTAACCAAATAAGGCAAACTCATTGAGAACAAACTTGTCAGTCACATACAAGACACCAACCTAAACTGAAAAGGAACAAGTTCAAAACAGAGGTTGTGACTTAAGCTGTAAGTCTTAAGGCATTGAATGAGAGAATTTAACAAGTTTTTTAGTAGACTCTTTTCCCCCAGTCAGTACTTAACTGCTGTTTGAAAAAAACATATGATTAAGTCACTCACCGAAAGATCTTTGGAACTTTTCATTTCTTTGTATTCTGGCAATATTCCTCTTGCAACATGTTGTCTTTTAATATGTAAGGATAATGCCATATCAACAATGGTGGATCAAGCCAGCCAATAAAAGTATTGGCTTTTCTTCTTGATGGTCTGAGTATATTCATTAAAGACAGATTAGGTGATTCCCTTAGCTATATAATATGATGGATGATAGGGAAGAAGGTCAAATAAAATAAAAGTCTCACAAAGGAAAAGGATGAGGAGATTGCTTTATGAATGAAGGTAGAATCATGAGAAATTAGCATCCATGGATTTTAAAGTAATACAACATGAATTTTAGAAAGTCTTTCAATCTTTAATATTAACATGAACTTTGACATTAATATCAACATCCTGGATATGGGCAAGAGTTACATGTGTGATTTATTTGTCTTGTTTCACCTAAAATGGCCTGAAAATTTTAGTTGGATTTCTCAGGATTAGTTACCTTAAACCACCTCCAAAAGAGACTAGTATTACAACATATTAAGTTACTCAGGGTGAAATAGTTTTATGCCATGTCAATAGGCTACACTGGCCTGCAAGAACACATTATGGACAAGATCAAGGCCTGAAGACAAGGGTGAATGACCCAGCATGATGTAAAACTACTACTGAGAAAAAAATGTAAAGCACAAATTTAATCAACTATGAATCAGAAGTTATCAGTTTGTCATAAAACATATGAATCATGGTATAATTTAATATTACTGTGTAACAAAGTACTACATTGAATGCAATGAGTGTATTTACTCCACTGAAAATATTTGTTTTTGATTGAGCTCTATAGGCTACCTCCTTTATCAATATGTCTTCTTGCTTCTCTCTAATAAAGAAATCTTCATATATACATACATGCATTTATCATCTATTGTTTATCTACAAAGAGTCCAATCTAGAAAAGCTTATTTACTGGCCTTGTAGAAAAATACACTTTGAAATGAGAACTACATAGCCATTTATATTGGGTTAAGTAGTAAACATACTGCATATACCTGTAGGGTAAATTTATATTTTCCTTCATAATACCTTTTCTCCCTTTTCCTTGGTTGTACCTGTCGGTTCTTTAATTTGATGGTGCTAACCAAAACCCCTTAAGAAACAACAAATGCAAAAGGTATTTGTAGATGGCATAAGTAGAATTATAGTATATCAAGAGAGGGTTGTGGAGATCAGTTAATCTCAACTCTATTATTTTACAGGTACAGATACTGGGACTTTGAGAGGTGAAGCAACTTGCCAACCACATACAGGTGGTAAATGGCAACTGAAGCAAGGTCATAGGTCAGAGATTTACAGATGGAGAGGAATTAGAAACTACCTAATTCAATCACCTCATTTCATGGATGAGGCAACTGATACCTTGTTTGGTTCATTGATTTGCACAAGGTTACAGGCAGTATGTGGTAGAATAGGAAGTAGAATCCTGATCCTCTCTGACTTTAAATCCAGTAGTCTTTTCCCTGTACCATGCTGCCTGCTGATGATCTTGCCTTATAATAAAAAAGCAGCAATCCTCCCTCTAAACTCTAAATATGTCATAGTGAAACATACCAATGATGCACTGTACAAGAAATTAAAATTTAATGTACTTGTATGTAATATACATGAATATTGTCTGGAAGTTACATACACATCCATATCAATCATGTCAATCAAAATTCTTTGGAAATTAGTTGAAAACAACTGCCAGTGATAGATACAAAGAAAGAGAGACAAAGAGAGGAAGGAAGGAAGGGAGGGAGAGAGAGAGAGATGCAAGAGAAGAAGAGACATACACAAAGACACACAGAGAGAAATATGTTTTTTTATCAATGATTTAGTATCTGAGAGAAGATAAGCTTCATCTGGGAACACATTTGGTATTGAATCATATGCTGAAATAACATTGCAGTGTTCCCTGAATTTAATGAATTCTGACTGTTAGCAAAGTATAGACCATAATTCTAAAGCTGGATGAATAATGGTAGTCTAGAAAAAGAACATTATGACTTACTAATGATACAGCCTTCTCTCAACCCTCAATGTTGTAGAGGAGATGAAGTTTTGGTTTGAAAAGAGAGAAAAGATTTTTAAAACTGAAAGGGATGTTTGCCAACATAGTAAGAACTTACTTTTAGATGATGCCTTGAGGATTGATAAGTATTTTACAAGCAATATTTCAGTTGATCTTCAAAACAACCCTGGGAGATAGAAATTAAATGTATAAAGGTATCATCCCCATCATCATCATAACAAAGGTACTGAACCTGTAATTTCATGGATACAGGGAACTTTTAGAAGAGAAAGATTCCTCTGCCTTGGAGGTAGACAAATTTCCTAATACTTAGTCTTAGAAAGTTGCCTGGGACACTGAGAAGTTGTGACGTGCCTAGAGTCATATAACCAGTATGTATTAGAAATAGGAATTGAAGTCATCTCTTTCTTCCTCCAAGGCCAGTACTCTATCAACTATGCCAGACTGCCTCTCCATTATGATTAGAACTAGGATTATCATTATTTAAAATTCTACTGAAGAAGCAACTAAGTATCAGAGAGATTTAATGATTTGTTCATGGTCTCAAACAGAGTCATGGTGAGTATTTAAACATAGACAAGTCCTGCTTTTTTTGCCTAGCACTCTACCATGTATACCACCCTTCTGCTCAATGATGGTGCTTTTATAAATATATCTTGCCAATGAGCAAAGATAACCCTAGGTAAAATTAAGTAGACAATATTTATCTTCATTGACCTCATTCCCTACCAATACTTCACTATTATTTATCTTGCTTTTTCTCATTTCTCCTTTCCTTTTCCTCAAGCTATTAATACCATCACTCTTTTTTTCCACCATTCTCTATGCCAAAACATTCTCTAAAGAAAGAGCCTGAAACTGACTTTCAGTAAAATGTATATGATTAATATATCAGTATTTTAAGAACCTGTGATTTTGTTGGCATGGGGACTCCCTCTCGTTAAGAATCATAGATACTCTGTGATTTGGTAGATAGTCTTTGAGAGTTTTTGTAGCTAAAAGTTATGTCACCCTTCAACACACTTAATGATGAACTGAAAATGTAGCTAAGTTGGTACTTGGACAGCAGACATAAAGGCTGTCATTAAGCCCATACACAAAGCTGTTCTAGCTTGGCAGTACCAATCAGAGCGAATGCATCTTCTGTAATTATTTTAAAACTCAGGGTTACCTTCAGACCAGAGGGAGGCACCAAGGGAGAACTTCAGTGTACTTTGGTGATCAAAAATAAGTTTATATTGTTACTGTTCAACCTAGAGAAATACTCTCCCTATACTCTCCTTCCCTTGTCCCCATTAACCTTGAATCTAAAACAATAGATTTCTTTTTAACTACAAGAAACCATAGACAACAGGAATAGCATCCATAACACGTAAGAAATTTTAAAAGAAACTGTTTAACACTGGGAGCTCTCATGAATAAATCATGGTCACTTTCAATCTGGTTAAGTTTTTTAGCCCCTCACCCTGTGGATTTCTTTACTTCCCACCTTTGCCCACTTTCCTCAAGATGGAGATACCTCTATCTCTCTGGCCCCTCCTTCACTGATAGGTGAGTTCCTTCATGGAATCTCCATTTGAGAATGTAACCCATACTAGCAAGGTTCGCTTCTAACTCTGGTACTCAGATTATGACTCTCCATACTTTTAGAACTCCCTACCATACCTTGCTTTGCAGTTTCCTTTTCTAAACTGTCTTTTTTTTCCTGCCCTAATCACCAATAAAATATAAGCTCCTAGAGAACAAGAACTAGCTCTCTCTCTCTCTCTCTCTCTCTCTCTCTCTCTCTCTCTCTCTCTGTGTGTGTCTCCCCTCCCTTCTTCCCTCCCCCCCTCATTCCCTCCCTCCTATTTGGTATTTCCTGTTCTTAGCACAATATCTAGCAGATAGAGCTTAATAAACGATTTATATATTCTCATTACCTTTAATGATAGGAATTTTGGACTGATGCGTCAATCAAGTATCATGGCCATTTCCAGGCATCCTGGGAAGTCACTTAATTATGGTTTTCAGTAATTCCTTGAACAATGAAAAGATTTAGGGTAAAAGCCAATGGCGTTCACCCAACGAGAGGGGTGGATTTTTAACTAACCATTAAATTAAAGGAATAACGATTAAATGATTGATGTCAATGGTAATTAAATCCTTAATTAAGGAAAAAAGAGAAGAGGATGCAAGAAAGATTCGGGATATTTACCTTTAGTGGACATGCCCTGGATGAAGATCCACCAAAGAACACTGAGGCATGGTCAGACAAGTAGGAGAGGAACCAGGAAAGAGGAACCAAGAAAGAAACCCAGAGGGACTTATTAATCAGGCAATTATTTATTTAGGACCTAAATGTTAGGCACTCAGCTAAGCCCTGGGGATGCAAAAAGGTAAAAGACAGTGGGGGCTCTTAAGGAGCTCATAATGCAATGGGAGAGACCTGTCAAAACTAGAAATAACAGTTTTTATACTATAAGGTATGTATAGTATATATTGAAGATAATCAGCAAAGAGAAGGCATCAGACAGACATAAAAGGAATAAAAAAGGCTGCCTATGGAGGATGGCCTTTTAATCGGGACATGGGGGAGACCAGGAGAAGCCAGGAGGCAGAGATGAAGAGTGTTGAGGGATGGAGGATGGCCAAGGAAAATGCCTGGGGTCAGGAGGGAGGTTCATGGTCTTGTTCAAGAAATAGCAAGAGAGCCAATGTCACTGGACAGCAGAGTACATATTGGGGGATGAGGTATAAGAAGACTTAAAAGATAGGGAGGAGGGATCCCCATCTTCATGTGAGACAGTAATGAATAAAGTGGCCTTAGCAGAAGGCATCTGGGTGATGAGAAGGGGACAAGAAGCAATTCTCCGAGTTTGGTTTTCATTTTTTCAAATAAAAAATAACTCCAAGGGTAAGGGAACCTGCAACTTTGAGGCTACATGTGGCCTTCTAGATCTTTGGATGTGACTTTATGATGGAGTCCAAGTTTCAAATAACAAATGAAGACTCCCAAGTTCCTTGGAACCTGACCTGTTCACAGACATGTCCCTAGAGGCCTCCGGGGCTGACCTAAGTTGTAGTCCCAGCCCCAGATGGGCATTACCAAAGTCCATGGGAGGTTAAACTGGGTCAGGCTCCCTGGTGGGTTCAGCCTCAGACCTCCTGGAGAATAACTGAAGCTACAATACTGGGGTAGTGAGAAATCCTTGGGGGCCATCCTTCCCCCCACTGGGGCCCTGGCCTCAAATACCCAGCCAAGACAAGGTCTCTGAATTGGGAGCCTTTAAAGCACATTTTTCTCTCTTGAGGAATCCTGGAGAGAAATCTTGCACACAGATATGTGGGTTATTGGTAGGAATTTGCCAGAAGATGGGCAGACTTCAAAAGATAATGAGCTTAATGTGGAAAACCTAGTGAAGTCTTTATCAGTAATGGCAAAGGATTGTGATTAATTGTATTGTTAATATATTTTTGCTTAATTTGAAGATCTTTCCCACCCATTAATAGGTCCATGTGATCTGTTTAAATCACCTGGATGCCTAAGTCACATGTGGTAGGAGGAGCTTATGGAACAGGTAGAGCAGGAAGGGTAGAGCAGAGCTGGGAGGAAGTTGGTGAGAGCAATTAGGGAGGAGGAGAGAGGACACAGGCAGGCACAGCTAGCCGTGTGAGTGTTTGCTTCTGGGAGTGCCCTAGAAGGAGGGGAAGAAAGTTTGGGAATAGGGTTGTCCCCTGCAGTGCAAATTTGTGTTGACTTCTTGGTTTCTATGATGGTTTTGTCTTTCTGGTGTTGGGGTTTGGCTTTCTGGTGTCTGAATAAATGTTTTTCATCTACCTTCTATCTACTTATTCAGAACTACAACAGCATATTCATAGTTGCAATTGGTGTTATGAATATTGCCTTGACTTCACTTGCATTCATCAAACTGGAATCTGGCACCCTGGGGGAAAGTACAAAAGTAGAATTTTATGAGAGACTCATGAGAGGGCAACAATTTCAGGCACAACAATTTCAGGCACATTTTTGCCCTTCATGCAGCTACCCTATCTGTACAAATTTTTTCAGTTCAAGTTTCCACTGGAGTAAGCATTCAGCCAATGTGGACCTATTGAAAAGGATGTCTTTATTGTTGATGATTAAGGAAGATCTGCAGGAAAAGGCATTGTTGAATTCCTATATAAACCAGATTTAAAAAAAAAGAATGAAAGAAAGAGATAAAAGAGTAAACAAACATCTGAACATTTCAGTGGAGTGATTTTCTTTTTTGACTTTAGCTCCAAGTTCAGTTAATGTGGAACCACTTGAACAACTAAATAATGAAGATACTCTTCCTGAAAAACTTGTACAGGAGAATCCAATGTATCCAAAGGAGAAAGAAAACCCTTCCAGTTTTGTTCAACATAACACCTTTGAGCTTGAATATTTCCCAGAGACAAAGTCCTTAGACTGAAATTAAAAAAAAAAAGCAAAGAAATCAGGTTGAGAACAACATGAAATATGCAAAAGATTAACTGGATAGTGAAATGGGAGGTGCATATCATAAGCATCAGGTAAATCTTTTACACCAGGATCTAATGAGATATCAAGGAGAGCTGATACAGATGGAAAAACTTCACAATCAAGAAATGTAGAAACAGAGAAAGACAGTTAAGGCAAGAGGAAGAGCTAAATGAAAGAGAAGAAATGACTCATCATTGTGAGGTTGGAAAGCATGTGAGATGTCAAAGAGAAGAAAATTATAAGCATGTTACATACATGGAACCATTAGATGGAGAGATAAGAATGGGTGGAATAGGAACAACAGAACTTGGGAGAGTCCCATGGCTCAGAAAGTCAGAAATTTTTACCTTTAGATGGTGGTGTTATAGGTTATGAGGTCAGCCCTGGAGTTTCACCAATAGCATTCCATGTTGGGTAATGACATGTGTATTGAGCTCTTTGGGCAAAGAGGAGCTAGACCTCTGGATGAGCAGGACCATGGAGAAATGGGACCTGGAATTCCAGAAGGGTAGCATAGAGGGACAGAAGGATATGAAAGCTAAATAAAAAGCCCCAATTTTAGATGTAGTATTTAGGTTTTCATTCCAGTTTTTTCTTTGCCTTTTCTTGTTTAGACACTTTTAAAATTCTTGCATTTAAATAAGAAAGCTATAATTTTATGTATGTTAGAAACCTATTGACCTAATATTTTCAAATGGTGTATATGGGTGAGTAAAATTATGCAATCTACTCTTTCAAAAAGAAAGAAAAGTTAGTTTGTTTTCTTAGATGCATAACTTCTCTAATGTTATAATGGTGTACCTTGTGTCATTGAATTCTCAAAGTATATTTTTAACTGTACTTCAAATAAATAGGAAAAAATAGCTATGAACATGATCTTCAATTTTGCCATTCATACTTCCATCATATTAGGTCAGATAATATACCTTGAAAGTTTAAGAATCTTGGCCTTCGAAAACTACTTATAATTTGTGGGAAGATATATTTAGATGCAAATTTTCTTTCCAGAAATGATCCTACTTTTAAAGAAGTAACAAAATAACAGTAATTACTGACTTGATGTTCATTACATATACTACACAGCAATGAGGATAAGCTATCATTAGAATTTTGGAGATGATGATGTAAGTGAAAGCAGAATTGTAAGTCTGCAGAAACATGTATCAAGATTATGGAATGGGTTTCAGAATTGCTGGTGAGGGAGGTGGTGGATCAACTGATGGTCCATTTATTTATTTGTTTATTTACTTATTTATTTATTATTAATAGTCCTATCTATGACTTTTACCCTGGGCTTGATAGTTTTTAACACTGGAAAAAAATAAGTCATTTTACCCGCCCTATAGAAGCCCTATGGGCTTGTCTTGATTTCTCTTTTAAATTGAAGATTGCTAAAAGTGAGAGGGACTAAATAAGTTAGTTAAGGAGGTATAAAGGGGTTGCCTTACAGCATGGAGAGCTCCTTAATATTAAGCAACAAATATGTAGTGGACCCAGTCAGTATGATTTTATGATTTTTCTGTAGCTTTGTTAGAAAACAAATGGGTTTGAGGGAAGGAGATCTACAGTGGGATTCTTTCCATGGCTTTTTTATACTCATTTTTATAAATGACTGTTAATATCATAGAAAACCAGTTTGTTTTGCATATTAGATCATAAAATTGGAATCCAAAAAGAACTTAACAGGATAAAATAATTGAAAAACTTAGATAAACTTAGGACTGGACTTTTAAAAAAATCACAACTTTCTGTAAGAACAAGGGCTTAGGTAGAAAACTGTTCAAATGACAAAGGCCATTTTAGGACACTGAAAATCATATATAAACCAACAGTACAATATGGTGGTCAATGAAACTAATCACATCTTAGGTTGCCTTTAGAGAGGCATAGCATGAGACAATTAATATGCCTCAACTCACTTCCTATCATCTTCAGAATCAAATACAAAACACTCTAGCATTCAGAATCTTTCATAACCTGACCCTTTCCTACTTTTTTTTTTAGTCTTTTTATGTCTTGTTCCTTGCTGCATCCTTGAAGGAGACACTGGCCTTATTGCTGTTCAAGAAATAAGACACACATCTCTTAGTTCCAGGCATTTTCTCTGGCAATTTCAGATTCCTGGAACTATTTTATTTCTCATCTCTACCTATTAGTTTCCCTGGCTTCTTTTAGGTTCCAACCAAAATTCTATACAGGAAGCTTTTCCCAATCCCTTTCAATTTTAGTGCCTTACCTCTTCAATTATTTACTGTTTATCATGTATATAGCTTGTTTGTACATGGTTTTCTTGTTGTCTGCTCTACAAAAGAGTGAGTTTTCTTTTCTTTCCTTTTCTTTTTTTCTGTTCACATAGGGTACCAAACCCTTAGTTGCCACCTTTGCTCTGTCCAAAAGAATGTAAATTTTGATATCTGTTTTTTTTTCCCATTAATGACCTTGTCTTAAACCTAGATGATTCTGACTCTCATTGATTGGTCAACAATAACTCCTAGGCAGAGCCCTAGGTCATTGGTAGGGCCCAGATTGGTTCATTGAATGTAAATAGCAATTGTTTCTGTCTTGGTCAGAAACCCTGAGGGTCTTTCCACTCCCAGAGAGATTTTTTTAAACTAAGTAGAGGCATTCTTTGTATCATTTTTATCTAGTCTTAATCAGTGAATGGGCTTTGCTTCAGTCAAACTGAGACCCGGGAAGATTTCCCACAATGGGCAGGGCCATCTCTAGTCATCCTGATCTATATGTTGCCATTGGACCCAAATGACTCCAGAGAAGAAAGTGAGGCTGGTGATTTTGCACAGCCCTGGCTAACTAAACTCCAGTTCACTTGCATTTCATAGTACCACTTCCCTTCCAGAGCAAAGGGCAAACAACAACAATTGCAACAACAACATAGTGTGTACCTTGAGGGCAGGGACTTCAGCCTCTTTTTGTATCCTCAGCATTTAGCATGGTGTCTGGCACAAAATAGGCATTTAATAAATGTTTATTGACTCAACCTCTGTGAGTAGGGAAAAAGAAAAACAGGAAGGAGATCAGCAAGGCAAATGAATGGTCTCCCCAAGCATTCAGCATACAGAGTGGGTGTTCTCATAGTCCTACTCAATATGTTCCTTGTCATACTTTTTATTTATTTTAATTTTTTTCATTTTTAACAGAGTTCATATCACATAACACAATTCCAACTTTTGGTCAAGTGATATTTCTTATAAAGCATTTACAATATAGACCACAAAAAGGTTTTTTTTTAACATTGAGCAACTGAGACACAAATAATAAATATATATGCTAACTTCATAAGCCCTTGACCTAAGTGTCTCCATACCATTGCAAAGAATTAAAGGATCTGTTGTTGTTGGTCTAAAGTCCTAAGCCTAATAGCTTAATTTTAGACTTGACCTCAGATGTTCCCCTACCAACAATCTATAATTTAATAGATCTGGTATTAAGCTTACAAATCTTTTGACTATAGGGAATTGCCAATAAGATTAGGGGACACTGCAGGAAAACAATTATCTCCCCAACTTCATGTCATTTCCAGGCAGGAGTAGATTGTCAGTTTACATTCAGTGAGGCTTAAAGTCTGCCAGGGGTCAGTGAGGAAATTGGAGAATTTTCTCTCAGCCCAGGCTGAACAGCTATTCTCCCATCCTTCCCCTGAGATCACATTTTTCAGTTCATAGTAGCATTTCACAGGCTTACTGGCATCATGGATTGGAGGCTCAGACCGCCTTTCTTGCTATCCATACCTGGAGTTACACTGAGAAGAATAGTCACTTAATGGTTCCATAGTGTCTTAAAATAGCAAGTTCCAATAACCAGGATTCAGATATGACTGTAATTTCTCAATGCCTAAGGAACATCTTTTGAGGCAAGTCTTAAATGACTTACATGCCTTTGTATAGCTGTTCTAGTTCCTGCATAAATAAAAATCATAAAATCAAATTTACTGTTAAAACCTTAACTTTTCCATCAGTGCAAAATTTTACCCAAAGTTACCTGCCTCTAGGAGAGTTAGACTAAAATTCATTTCCTCAAACTAAAGATGTCTCTGATTTAGTCTGAGTAATTAATTCAGTCAATTGTTTTTAATACTAATTACTTTTACATCATTTTGTAAAATGTCCAATTTTTCTCCCCATCTCTCCCTTCCCCCCATACCCTATCTTTCTGATTATCACTTCCCTCAATGAACCCTCCCTTCTATCACATCCCATCCTTCCTTTATCCCCATCTTCTTTCTTTTCTTGTAGGGCAAGATAAATTTCTACACCCTATTACCTGTGTTTCTTATTTCCCAATGATATGCAATAACAATTATCAACACTTGTTTCTAATACTATGAATTCCACCTTCTTTCCCTCCCTCTCTTCCTGCCCATCCCCACTGAGAAGGGAACCAATTCAATATAGGCTCTGTATGTGTCATATAACAAAATACTTCCATAATAATCATGTTGTATAATACTAATAGTGCCCTCTATCCTACTCTATTCTTCTTTATGTCTTTATTCACTCATTTGACTTTGTCCTTTCCCAAAAGTGTTTATTTCTAGTTATTCCCTTCTCCCATTTGCCCTCACCCCACTTGTCACCTCCTCCTCTACTTTCATTAAGTATAAGACAGATTTTCATACCAAATTTAGTGAACGTATTATTCCCTCCTTAAGCCATATGTGGAGAGAGTAGCTTCACTTTTCCCCTCTCCCTTTCACCCTTTTCTCCTCCATTGAACAAGATTTTGCTTTATCTCTTTTATGAGTTATAGCCTGCCCCATTGCATTTCTCCCTTTCTCCTTCCAGTATTTTCCTCCCTCACCCCTTAATTTTTATTGTGTAGCTTTTTTGTAGATATCATCTATTCTGATTCAACAGAGCCTGTACTGTGTGTGTGTGTGTGTGTGTGTGTGTGTGTGTGTGTGTAAAATCCTGCTTCTTACCTAAGTACTGAGAAAAGTCTCGAGAGTTATAAATACTTTCTTTCCATGTAGGAATGTAAACAGTTCAGCTTTAGAAAGTCTTTTGTAATTTCTCTTTCCTGTTTACCTTTTCAAGTTCCTCTTGATTCTTGTGTTTGCAAGTCAAATTTTCTATATAGTTCTGGTCTGTTCATCATGAATGCTTGAAAGTCCTCTATATCACTGACCATTTATTCCCTTGAAGTATTACACTCAGCTTTGCTGGGTAGGTGAGTCTTGACTTTAATCTCTGTTCCTTTGACTTCTAGAATATCCTATTCCAAACCCTTCAAACCCTCAATATCGAAGCTGCCAGATCCTGTGTTATCCTGATTGTATTTCCACAATACTCAAATTGTTTCTTTTTAACTACTTGCAATATTTTCTCCTTGACCCTGGAACTCTGAAATTTGACCACAATATTCCTAGGAGTTTCTCTTTTCAGGTCTCTTTCAGGAGATGATTGGTGGATTCTTTCAATATTTATTTTGCCTTCTAGTTCTAGAATATCAGGACAGTTGTCCTCAATAATTTCATTTATAATAATTTCATCATAGATTATAATGTCTGAGCTCTTTTTTTTGATCATGGCTTTCAGCTAGTCTCATAAATTTTAAATTGTCTCTCCTGGATCTACTTTCCAGGTCAGTTGTTTTTCCAATGAGAAGTTTCACATTATCTTCTATTTTTTCAAACTTTTGGTTTTGTTTTATAACTGCTTGGTTTGTTTCATAGTCATTCATTTCCCTGAACTCATTTCTCTCTTTCAGAGAACTATTTTGTTCAGTGAACTTTTGAACCTTCTTCTCCATTTGGCTAATTCTGCTTTTAATGCCCCCTTCTCCTCATTGACTTTTTGGGCCTCTTTTTCCAATTGATTTAGCCTCTTTTTAAAGGTGTTATTTTCCTCAGCATTTTTTTAGTTTTCCTTTAGCAAGCTACTAACTCACTTTTCAAGCTCTTCTATTGCCTGAGACCAATTTAAGTTCACTTTGAAGGCCTGGAGGCAGGGGTTTTAACTTCCTGCAACACTAAGCCTTGTACCTCTTCATTTGAAAGGATGGGAGGAGATACCTGTTCACCAAGAAAGTAACCTTCTATGATCTTATATTTTTCCCTTTTTCGGGCACTTTTCCAATCGGTTACTTGACTTCTGAATCCTTTGTCAAGAGATTAGACTCAACTGCTTGGTTCTCCTGGACTTTGGGAGGTGGCAGGGCCATCACTCAGGGCTGGGTTTAGATTAGCTCCTCCCTACCATCAGAGTCTTTAAGCTGAGCTGCATGAACAATGCATCCAGGTTGCTTCCTGGCCTCTGTAGTTGCCTACAGCAGCTTCTGCTGTCACCTGGGGCTACTGCTGGAGAAAACCCACCTTTCTTTCTCCCCCAGCTGGGAAAGCTCTCCCCCACTGACCTTTGGAGCTTTCTTTGCAGCTTGTGGGTTGAGGTATCTGGGACTTTCCCTGCTAGCAACTCTGCCTGGAGGCAGGTGCTCTTCCTCCCAATGCTGTGTGGCCAGGGCTATACTATGCTCTGTTCAGTGTCCCATGAGATAGACCTTTCCTTTTGGCCTTTCGGGTTACCTTTGGCTGAAAACCTCTTTTGCTCTGTTGTTCTGTGATTTCTGCTGCTCTAGACTTTGTTGAGAGTCATTTTGACAGATATTTTGAGGGCTGTGGGGGAAGCGCTAGAGTATATGTATCTTTCTACTCCACCATCTTGGCTCCACCCCGTCATACTTTTTAAGACAGTTATGATAAAAGTTAAATCCATTGTCTAGTGAACCAACCCTCAAACCCTGGAATAAAAATAATATAATCTGTTTTTAAAATATGACTGTACTAGTGTAAGTTAGACATTGGAAATACCTTTCTATAAGTATTCCAGACATTATTATCAAAAGAATCTATGGGATATGGTCTCCTAAAAAAAAAAGAAAGAAAGAAAAACAAAAACTCTATGCCTCTGACCTTTATCTCAAATGTGCTCATGGAATCACAGAATTTCAAAATTGGAAAGGTCTTTCACAGCCAATCTGAATCCCTCCAAAGGACTCTATTGCATCATAGCCAGAAAAAATCTTATTCAGTCTCTGAATATCAACAAGTGAGAAAGAAGTTCTTCCCAAGACCCCATTTTACCTAAAAAGAACTCTAATTTTTAAGATTTTTTTTATTCTGTCCTGAAGCCTAAATATACCTCTTTGCAGTTTTCATTCATTATCATGTAGTCTATCCTCTAAGCTTTGGAGGGGAAATTGTAACCCAATACTGATTTTCTGCCTTCTAATACCATTGACTCATATAGTACCCATTGTGTATGCTTAATAGCAAGCACATTAAAGCACTAGGGATGGGGTATTGGGGAATCTATATAATCAATAAAAAAAAATTATGTGGATACTATGTGCTAGGAACTGTGTGAAAGTGTTGGGAACACAAAGAAATGTGAAAGACAGTCTTTGCCTTCAAGGAGCTAAGAATCTAATAAGAGCAAGACAGTAAAAGACAGAAGCTGAAAATCAGTGAGGTAGGGTAAGACCAGAGTGAATGCAAGTGGGTGGGAAAATAGAGAGATGGCTTCCCTGGATTCTCTCCTTACACAGAGGAACTGGGCAGACCATACTACTGTCCACTCTCCAATCAGAGGGATGGAGGGATCTCAAGAGCAGGTATTTTGAGGAGGCATGAGTTTTGAGGTTGATGTAATCTTGCAGAGTGATGAAATTCCAGTGAAATACGGAGGAGCATGAAGAGTACTCACCTCCTCACTGGTCAGGGCCCTTATACCTTTCAATATAAAATCTAAAACTATTATCAGTTTCAGAAGGAGTGACAAAGTCTATTAAAAAAACTGGCCCAATTTACTTTTTTAAATGTTTAAAAGAAACTTTCATTTTTATTTTCATGTGAAGTTTTTAAGAGTCAGCATATCCCACCATATAGCTTTACTTAACTTGGCGTGACTAATCCCACATGTGTGACATCAGCAGCCTCTGCTTTAATAAGGTCTTATGTTATAACAAAGAAAGACTAAAGAAAGAATGTCTTCTAGGGAGAAAAATGACATGATTTTTAAATGAAGTCTTGGTACAGTAACCTTCTTGTTATTTAGTCGATCGAGGTGGGGGTGGGGGTCCAGGAGATGTTGAAATTTTGCCAAAATATTTTCTATATCTCTAATTCACTTGGCTGAGTTTCAGAAATGCTAACAGTTATTGACCAGATTTTCCCAATATGTCAATCTCTCCAAATGAGGGAAATGAAGGGAAGGGGTACTTACTGTGTTTCTTACCTAGAAATGACTCAGGGACAATTATTGATTTATTCTCTTAAGCACTCTTCATTTCAAATGAATAAGTTCTTTTATATGGTTATTGATATAAAATCCAATGTTTGAAAAAAACAGAGAAAAAATATTCAAAAGAGTCAAATTGAAGGACTCTACAGTTGAGGCTATCTTGATACACAAAGTCAAGTCCATTGTTCTCCAGAATTCCAGGGAAGAGTAGAGGCACAATGGGCTAATAACAAAAATGGTAGGTCTGGGCTTTGGAAGCTGTGACAATAACATGTTTGTAATACAAGGGCAGAGATTGCCATCTAACTCCATTCCTGCTTTTAAGTGAGCAATGGAAAAAAATGGTAATTCTGTGAAGATCACTGAATTTCAACAAGGAAAATATGAAGGTTAGTGGGGAGAGCTATAACTAGCAGGTGATCAATGGGCATCTGTCCCAGAGAATTGACATACTTCCCCTGCTGTTTTTACACTCCATTTTTTTGTCCTCTGCTGGCCTCCACCACTGTGCAGTGTACCTGCTACCTTCGGTCCCCTTGCTGTGGCAAAGGGAACTCCTAGGTTGCCCAGTAGATGGAACACTGGATTTATATTCAGGAGGAAAACCCTGAGTTCAGAAACTTATTAGCTGTGTGATCCCAGGCTAGTCACTTTACCTCTGTTTTTCTCAGTTTCCTCATTGGTAAAATGGGGATATAAATATTACCTACCTCCCAGGATTGTTGAAAGGCACCAAATGATACATTAATTTAAAAAGCACTTAACCCAAGCTCTATATAAATATTAGTTATCATGATTTCTGTTGCATCACGGTTGTGGTTATTTCCCTCTCCTCAAATGGCATGTGTTAATGGAGATTAATCTATGCAGGAAAAGGATCTGTAAGAACCCATTCAGGGCAGGGACCATGTCTAAATAGAGATGTTATATTAGAAAACCTTTCATACCCCTTCCAGTTCTATAATCCTATGATTTTTTTTCAGTTCATCTTTGCATGCCTCCCATAAAGCATAGTACTGGATTTTGCTTATGATTAATACATTGTTTTGTGTCTCAATATGATTTTTTAACAGATTGCTGAGTTGGTGTTTCATTAAATGGTTGTTTCACATGGTATGTTCTGCCAGAATGCAGCAAACTATTCATCCCTATTTTTTTCTTGTGTTTGTCTAGTACTTGCTATGACAAATAAGTTATTGTTATTCAGTCATTTCAGTCATATTCAACCCTCCATAACCCCACTAGGGTTTTCTTGCCAGATACTGGAATGGTTTGCCATTGACCTCTCCAGCTTATTTTACAGATCAGGAAACTGAGGTAAACAGGGTTAAGTGACTTGCCCAGGATCACAGCTAATAAATATCTAAGGCAGGATTTTTGAACTCAGGTCTTCCTGACTCCACCCTCACTGTTCCATCCACTTTGCATTTACCTGCCTCTATTTTAAACAAGAGTTACTAACAAAATTGCTGAATTAGGCTCCTTGATGTAAAAGATATCTCAAAATAGGAAGTAAAATGCCAGCAGCAGTTATTCAACAAGTATTCATGAAGAGGAAAAGTGACTCTTGCCACACATCTGGATGGAAAATTACCAATTCCACACCCTCCTTTTGTGATAGGCTAGTCACTTGTCTTGTCTACAAGTTCCCCTACCTGCCTTTTGTCCACAAAACCTCTCAACCAGATACATGGAATAAAACTAATTGGTATACATCCTTAACTCCTAGAAACATCAGACTCTCAATAATTGAACTAATCTAATAATTTACCCTCTAGTAGAATGTAAGTTACCTGAAGACAAGGATTTTTTTCTTTATATCTTCATTTTCTAGAACTATCTCACATTTAGAAAGACTTACTTGAAACTTGTAGAATAGGATGAGATGGGATGGGATCGAATAGGATGGAGTGGGATGGAATTTAATAGAATCAATCAAGAGCAGAAAGAAAATAATTACAGGGGAAAACCCACTATGATCAATATGCCAAGTCACACTTGACTTACACAGACATGGTCAAAGGGAAAAGGATTTTTCTTACTTTATTTTTGTAGTTTGCTTCCAAGTAAATCTCATTCAAGTTCTCCTTTTTGAATAAACTCCTTTAAAAAATTCAGCTATATGTACTGTGCTAGAACATATCAATTAATATATTGTTTGAGCTTTGGGTTGATGCCTTCCCCTCCCCCCACTCCAGCAATAGTTCTAAGTTCAGCATTTCACTCAGGTGCTTCATAAGAGAATTCTTCTACCTGCTTATATTTTGTAACAAAAATGGGTCACCCCATAGGAACTGGGAGTTGGGTCCTTTTAGAAAGCTTTTCATATAAGCAATTGACTATTCTTTGCTCCTAGATGACTGTGACCATTTTATTCTCAGATTACAAATTGAATTGCTTCATTTGTATTTCACACACAGGCCCCCAAACATAAAGGTTAGCAATTAGCTTGCTGAATGGAGAATGGATGAGATAGAATGCCTTCTGAGCTTTTAAAGGGTGTCTCAGGCTTTGACAAAGCCAGAGGACTTTCTGAACTGGATGTCACTGTAGGATATTTGAACCCTTTTAGTGGCATTTTTTTTAATCATTGCTCAAAAGAAATGGGGAATCAAGCAGGTTGTATTAACAGTCTCGTCTGGATTTCCAATGAGCGTCCTGTTTTCATTTCTTTCCAGGGCTAAATTGATACATTTTTGTACAGGTATGTGGCGGTGAGCACCGGTTAAGGCCTTCTTTGAAACACAATAGCTTATATTGAACTGAGGCTGGTAACAGCATCCAGAGCCTCTTGATTCCTCTCAGCTTTGAAAGGCCAGTTATTCCCAAGAAAGATCAGTTGACACAGACTTTTATCCCTCCAGAAGCAGCTGGCTTCATGGCCCAAATGTAGAATCGTTCAGAATGGGAAGTGATAAGGTTGATTTGTGTCCTTTACCCTTTCTCAAACTTATGGCACCTACTAAAGATGAAAAGGAGACTCCACCAAATTATAGATGAACGAAACATCCCACTGAGCTCTAGGTAATAGAGATATGCAGGCATTAAGTCAGGTTGCTTCAATAGACTTGTGTTTCAAAATGATTTCTAGTTAGGTAGAGAATAAATTTTTCCTTTGCCCATTCAGTGCTAATTTTCAGATTTGCAAACCTAAAGGACAATCAGAACGCAAATTGATTATTTTTATTTGAGGATAATTCCAATCTTTCTTTACTTACCTTCAAGTTCCTTATCTGGAAGGTACAGTGGAGTCTTGAATTTTATGTCAGAGGACGAAGGGTTCTTTCCTGGCTCTGCAAATAGTTTCCTGTGTCACCAAGGAAAACTCACTTCAACTTCATTTGCCTAATCCAAAACTTGAGAGGTTTAGACTAAGTGACTTCTAAGATTCCTTCCAGGTTAAAAATTTTTGATCCTTTGATCTAAATGAATTTGTATGACAGAGCTGGGTAAACTCCCTAAGTACTGAAAAGGTATAGGATATGAAGACTTTAATGATATATTTTAATTGAGGCTTCCTTACAAAATATGAACATGAAGGTTATAACCCAGAGAAAGATGTGCGACTACTCTTGGGTCATCTGACCTCTATATCCAGTAAGATAGTGGCTCCCTTTGATAAGGATGATTGTCAACAAATCTCTGCAGCCTACATGTGAAAAAGCTCATCTACCAGGCATTAGATATTTACCTGAATTAATGGTCTGCTTCACAAATATTTTTAACAGGTATTTTTTCAAAAGCTGGTAGCTAGAGGATACAAGTCATATGGCAACACCACCAAGTGCAATGATTAACAAATGCTAATAAATGATTAACAAATGAGCAATAAGCTCCTAGGCAATAATGATGTCACAGTGCTGGTAAATGCAAAAAGCTGTAAGTTCCCTTTCACCCTTGTAGCACACAGTCCCACACGTGATGAACCTGTCCTCTCCCACTGTGTTCAATCATATTTTACTTTACAGATTGTGTCATTTGTGCCACACTGACATTGACGTATTGTTCCTTTAGCTCAAACTGGAATTGGTTTAAAACTAGTACATTACAAATTGAATACTGCAGATTGTAAATATATCTCTTAGATCAGGAATCACCTCATAGAAAATTGAACATAAGTATATTTGACTTGTTTCTATCAGAAACAGAAAATTGCAAATAGTTTGACAACATGAGCAAGGAAAATATAGCTCTCCTACTCCCATGTACAAGTCTAATTATGTTGAAAAGTAGGCTTTCATGTTTCTTCTGATGACATAAGCTTCAAGAAAGAGGTCAGGTTCACAAGAGATAAAAGAAAGATTTCTAGAAGATATGATTCATGGAGCTCAGCATGTAATATCAACAATATAGCGAACTGCTCTCAATTCAGTTAGCCATTTTGTTTTTGAATTAAGAGACATAGGGTGCCATCTAGAATACTGAGAAGTTATGTTATTTTCTTGTGGTCACACAGGACATATTTGTGAGATAAAGAATCTGAACATAAATCCTCTGCAGATTGAACCCCAAAGTCTATCCATTGCTCTACTTCTAAAGTCATTCTTAGATATGCATGGTATAAACCAGTCTTCTTGCAATAAAAGTAAATGCCATTTAAATGTTTTCCCGCAGGATGTATGTACAAAATAATTGCTCTAAATAAATGTAATCTATCTTAAAAGACCTTTGTTTCACCATCTGAAAGGAATGCTGTTGCTTTCTTATTTTGAAAATCTTCCCATTCCCCTAATATTGCCCTTTTGTATTTGCTTAAAACAATTTAAAAATAGCAATGTAGACTCCTATAGAATCACCAAGACAGAAATTAATTTCACAGAAAACATGAAATTAGTCACTGTTTTTCAGCAACAATAAATTATTTATGTTCTATGTTGAAAACAGTCCTCCAAGAAAATCCTGTTCTTCTAATTTGGGGCAGCTAGGTAGTGCAGTGGATAGAGCACCAGTGCAGGAGCCAGGAGGACCTGAGTTCAAATCTCACCTCAGACACTTGACACTCACTAGCTGTGTGACCTTGGACAAGTCACTTCACCCCAATTGCCTTATCCTGAGTCATCTCCAGTCATCCTGATGAATATCTGGTCACTGGATTCAAATGACTCTGGAGGAGAAGTGAGGCTAGTGACCTGCACAGCCCTCCCTCACTCAAAACAGTCAAATGCAAGTCATGTCATTATTTCTCTGATGGTATGGTCTTCTTTGGCAATGGATGAACACATTTTTCTGGTTTATTGTAGTGTGGAGATTATCCTTGTTTCTCAGCGGATATGTTAGTAGGGACTAACAAGCTAGAGAAGTTTTGAAGACAGTTCAAGGGGCACCTTGTGTCTGTCATCAAGGAACCAAGATAGCTAAGTACAGAAAAACTCATGGTCAAAATTTTTACCACAATGTGGTGAATTGTTTTGTTGCTATGACTCATGATGCAGAAAAACCAAAGCGGTTTGAAACTGTTCGTCCCTCCATTCTGATTTCCTTGTGATGGCAGAGGGAAAGCAGAAAAATAGTCAGTCTTGATAATAAGCACACAGCTCTTAGCCCATCTACAAGCCTAATTAAACGGTATGTGTTCTTAATGAACAATCTTGGTCAATCACACAATCAAAATGCATTTATTAAACATCTACAATGTTTTATGTTAGTCACTAAGCTTTATGTTAGTCACTAAGAATATGTTTGCTATGCTATGTTATGTTAGTCACTAAGAATATGGACAAAATAATGAAATAGACAGTCCCTGTATTCAAGTAGTTTATAGTCCAATACTCTCTCGGGGAGGCAATGTGAACATATATAAGCATGCCTAAAATATATGCAAATATATGTATATATGTGTGCGTATATGTATGAACATGCATCTATTTATACATATCTATATAAATATGAGACTAGTAGTTTGACTTTTAAAGAAATTTGTCATATCTGTGTTGACATTTTTATTATAAATACACTATTAATTTAAAAAATATGATTCCAGCAATACGAACAGGCACCTTGGGAGTGACTCTTTCCAACAAATAAATATGTGGAGGAATTGATTTGACCATATTACCAAACTACCGCCACCACCAACAACAAAGCATGATTATGTTGGCTATCTGCTCTTGCAGTGCTCACAAGAGTAAGCAAAGAAACTGTAATGAAGATAATTGCAGCTTCTGGGACAACATCTGTTGCAAAGGTTGAAGCAAAGAAATCCCATGAAGAACTTGACAAGGCATGACAAACTAATCCAACATGTGTTTTAATTCACAATGGTTTCAATATGATGGTGGGCTCAGAGGAGAAAAACAAAACATTGGTAAATATGTTTGGGGATCAAGAAATGAAGGAAACCGAAACCTCATGGATTTCTCAGAAGTCTCCTGCCCTCTATATCATGAATGTTGTTCAGGCATGTCTGATTCTTTGTGACCCCATTTGGGGGTTTCTTGGCAAAGATACTAGAGTGGTCTGCCATTTCCTTATCCAACTCATTTTACAGATAGGAAACGAAACAGGATTAAGTGACTTGCCCAGTGGAACCCAGCTAGTAAGTGTCTGCGGCTGAGTTTGAACTCATGAAGATTAATATTCCTGCTTCCAAGCCCAGTGCTCTATCCACTGTATCACCTAGTTGCCCACATAGTGAATACTTTCTTTAAGAAAGGCCTTGGTAAGCACTGAAACATGTGGGAACTAAACAACATTATTATGAAACATTGAAACAGGAGAGTTAAATGACTATATCTCAGTGGGAGTCGTTTTGGTCATTTCTGAATTAATCATTGGTGTTCAGTAAGATACTCAGCTAATAAAAAACAGACACAAAATCAATAGCAAACTAGAAAAAAAGAATAAAGTTGAGAAAATGTAGCATCTAATTATAGTATCTTCTACCTGATATCTTAAAAACAATTTATTGACTTCCTCAAAAGGGAAAGAGGCAAAAGTAAAGACGTTAACTTGGATTATTTTTAGGATAAACAATATAACTCCTGATAGTTATGTTAAAATGGAAGATTTTAAGTTTAAAAATCAACTTCTAGAAGCTTACAAATTCTTAGGAAGGCATAACTGGAAGGCATACGGTAGAACTGGCTAGTGTCCCAAAGGAATGTACATCATCTTACAGGGCCTTACAAATAGCAGCTACTTCTTAAATTTTGAACTTAATTGAATGGGCTCCATACTATTCTCCTCTCCATCCCACTTTCCTGTTATACTTCTTCAGAACTATGGTATTATTCTTTCCCTGCTTTCCCCTCAAAATAAAATTCTATGATTCTCATCATTAGGTGCCATTTCTGGTAAACTGATCAAACGATGTGTAACTTGAAGGACATAGGAGAGAGACAGAGTAAAAAAAAAGAAGCATAAACAGAATGGTAAATCTTAGACCTTTTAAAGATATAGTTAAAAAGCTCTTTTAATTATGTATAGTGCTTATACTAAAATATTCATGTTTTTGTTATTGTTTACTCTAAAATATTCATGTTTCTTTATGGTGGGTAGAACTCGCACATGTTGTTTTATTATAGCTATTAATATTTCACCAATCTTTTTGATCCTGAAATGATCTTTCTAAAATAATTAACCTGTATTTTCAAAGTTGGGAGGGAATCATACTAGGTACATAAGGCTATTCATCTCCACTGGCTGAGGTAACTATTTTTAATCACTCAATACCAGTAATCTGTTTGGTTGTGTCAGTGGCTGTGTTGAGCAATTCAATCCAAATTGGTGAACCAGTGCACTTGTGTTCACAGCACTAGAGATTTATTTACCTAAGTTCACAGACATAGCTTTCTTATCCTGTTCACAAGCAATAGAACTATGTTAGCACACAGAAGAAGGAAGGCGTGTGAAAAAAAGAAGACAATGTGTTGTGATTTTAAGTGTCAAGTCCAAATTTGTTTTCAGTTTTCCTCTTGCAGAGCTTTCTCAGTAATATTCACCTTTCCCTGTGGGATCATAGAGTACAATGTTTTGACATTTTAGTCATTTCCATAACAACAGACTACAGAAAGACTGATATAAAAAGAGTAGTTAAAAAGGAAATAATACAGAAAAATTTTAGTCCTTTTTTTAAAGTTCTTTTCACACAGAAAAGTGATAACCAAGTGTTCTTGTGTAAGAGTTGGTTTGGTACAGTTTTTACTACTGATTATATACTAAAGGACTGACATGGAAATTTCATATATAATCTTATATATATTCATGTTTACTATTAAGCGCTACATTAGAAATGAAGTTGAGAATAGGAAAATGTCTGTGATTATATCAGTCTAGGAAACTCATGGTGATTGGTTGGTTGGTTGATGTCCTTCATTTTCAAAGAGGACCAAAATGACATCACCATGATAAAGTGAAGTTTCGGTGTGTCCAACTATGGTTGATCAGACCAATAGGAGCTTGGCATGCTCTACCACAGACTGAACACAGATAGTCTGCATGAATATTTTGGATAAGTCCTCCAAATTTGCACATTCTATATTTACTTTGTGCTGTCTCAATTCTGCTTTGCTCATAGAGCACAGCACACTTTTGGATGTAGGCATGCCATGTTGAGTGGTCCTGTGCCAATGTCTCCCATGTTGCACAGTCAAATCCAAAGTTCTTGAGAGTGTCCTTGTATCTCTTCTTCTGATCACCATGTGATCACCTACCCCATGTGAATTCTCCATAAAGTAGTCTTTTTGGCAAGCGTACATTTTGCATTTGAACAACATGGCCAGCCCATTGGAGTTGTGCTCTCTGAAGCATAGTTTGAATGGTTGGCAGTTCAGCTTGAGCAAGGACTTCAGTGTCTGGTACCAGGTGATCCTCAGAATCTTCCTAAGACAGTTCAAATGGAAGCAATTCAGTTTCCTGGCATGGCGCTGGTAGACTGTC
>CM053772.1:38139642-38256101 GCA_028658325.1 Potorous gilbertii
TGGTAGTCAGACTAATCAAAATGGAGGAGTAAAAGGAAAAAGTCTAGCCTAACTCGCAATCTAACCTCTTCTACAAATGTCTAGAAAATGTACTAGCTCGAATTATTATTGCAAAAACCTAGAAAAAATGAATCATGGTTTGTTTGGTTTTTTTCCCAGCCCAAGAGATCATAGAGAGACAGAGAGGTTAGCATTTACACTAGGAATGGAACCTGAGCAAGAATACCTATATCCTGGGATCGAAAGAGAACTGAGACTAGGCACCAGTCCAGGAAGTAGTTCTACAAGAAGGGATCCCTGAACTAACACAGCATACAGGAATGGGTGCCCTTTGACAGCAAGGTCTCCTACCACCCAAATTCTGATAGTACTGGAACAGGGGAGAATCAGAAAAAAGGGAGTGGTTGGTAGGAAGGAGAGCCCACTAATGAGCTCTATTTGAGTACTGAGCAAGTAACAAATATGGAAACCAACAGTAGGCATGTGGCTGTTTTCAGCAGCATAGTGGGGATTGGATTTTAGCCTCCAGCCTTGGGTAGATTCCCACAGTGGAATAACCAGGACAAGAGTTCCAATTCAAAGGGGAGCCTGTGGTTCAGTCACTCTGATCCTAGAACCTCCTGGTAGGATTATAGTGGCTGAGTCTCAAAGAACTCTTGAAACTCTTAAACCAGGGACAGGGAGAAAAACCCAAACCTGTGTCAGGAACATGTCAAACTCTAAGAGAGAGCAAGAGAGCAGTAAACAGATTTTGTCCTGATCACCTTACTTTGGGAACACTGAAAGCTTACAGACCTCTCCTAGGCTAAGTGTGAACACAAAAGAAGGATAGAAAAAAGAAAAGCTTAAGCCAGACAGTCCTCCCTGAAATGTCTCAATTCTTTCCTAGTCCTTAGTCATTGGATGCACATGGCCTTAGAAAGACTGAGACCTTGGAAAAATCTTAATTTTATTTGTTTTTGTATTACTTTTTTGCTTTCAGGTTTCTAAAATCACTTCCATATATCTTACATTTTTCCCCTTCCCTCCCCCTCCTTCCTCTCTTCTCTCCCCCTCCATTCCTACTCCTTCCCCAAGATGGCTTGCAGTCTTATATAGGTTCTACACATACATTCCTATTGAATAAATTTTCATCTTAGTCATGTTGCATGAAATTAAAATTAATAGGAGAAATTATAAAACAAAACAAAACATAACAAAAATCTTAATTTTAAAAAGCCAAGGTCACCCACTGCATCCTGGGACATCACCACTCCTCCTGACCTTTGTCTTGCCAATGGATCCTGAGGACCATGGAGAGAACAAGGTTGATAACTTTACACTACTCTGCCTCACTCAGATCCTACTCACACACAAGTCAAGACATCATGCTCGTGATGTCATTGGGCCTCTTTGAGAGGGAAGAATGAACAATGATCTTCCTGAAATGCACAGAGCCCAATGGTAACAAGAAGAAGGTTGAAAGAATAAGCAAAAATTAAAAAAAAAAAGGAATTCTCCAGTAAGAGTTGTTCCACGACAAAAATGCTGAAGGCAAAAATCCAGAAAAAGAAAATAACTCAGAAACAGCTATCAGCAAAGCCCCCAAAAAATGCAGAGACAGAATTTGAACTCATGACTTTCTGAGTTCCAAATTAAATCTTCTCTAGTCATTTAGGTATGTTGTTTCATTTAAGTAGATAAGTAAACTTCCATAAATGCCCACAGCTAAAACCTGTTCTACTTTACTGACTCAGCACAATTTTTTGTAGTTTTTCAAACTCTGTCTAGTCAACCATCCATTAAGCCAGATGATTATCTCTATATTGATCTCTCTGTCTATGTCTCTGTCTCTCTCTTACTTGGTGTGTTTGTGTAATTAGATCCAAGTACAGGTTATTATGAGGCTTAAGGGAAATAATGTATATAAGGTCAAATTTTAGAACATCATATAACTTATCATCAGAATCATTCTCATAATCACTGTCATTTTGATTAGCTCACAAGTGTGTATGGCAACTTTTGTGAATGTCCTCAATTACAAATTAAGGTAAGGGAAATGATCAGTAGAGTTCTTTCTGACCAGTTTGATGAGCATTCACCTCCTCTTGTAGACTATTGGAATGTCTATTGGAATTTCATTAAAAATTAAAAGACAAATCTTGATTGGCTCCTCCTGGATGCAGCTGCCCCTAAGATGGTTGTCTAAATTACATTCCAAACATGATATTCATCATGTTGACCTTTGTCTCATCATCCCATGTCTTTAGACCCTAGTAGATCTTGGAAATCCAGGTTTGTGATACTGGAGATAGCAGTAGACAGACATTTAAAGTGTGCTAAGCATGGCCTCATGAGGAAAGTGGAGGAATTCTTGTTAGAGAAGCAGCACTCCTCTGAACATATAGCATTCATTTTTCATTTTTTTCGTTTGCTCTAAAGCAGCCATTTTGGGGAGAAGGGGATGCTGTACCTACTGAGGTATAACTTCCCCACTCACCATGGTTTTACTCTGTTGAGTTCTGATTTGTCCTTTAAATAGGGAAAAAATGGGGCAAAAGGCTAAGAGGAGAATGACATTGTCTTTTATAAGCTGTCACAGAGGGGCAGCTTCTCCACCAAGAATATGTATTCCTAATTACCACTCAACCAATTGTCCTGGGGTCACTAACAACGTCAATCAAGATTCCAGTCCTAGGAATCTATAAGGATTTGTCTTTATTTTCCTGACAAGGAACCAATAATTACCTTCACATTCTATAGTAACTGAACTATTCTCATATTTTTTTAAAGGGGAAAGACAGCCCTACCTCACTGATACTAAACGTGCTATGCATCACATACCTGCAGAGCATTGTATTTTATCAGACATATTTATGCACAGCTAGATGGCATAGAGATAGAGTGTTGGGTCTAAAGTTAGGAGGATCTGAGTTCAAGTTCAGTAATTGTGACAGCCTGTGTGACTCTCAGCAAATAATCTACTCTTTTTTTGCTTCAGTTTTTAATCTGTAAAATGAGCTGGAGAAGGAAATGGCAAACAACAATATCCTTGCCAAGAAAACCTCAAATGGAGTCACAAAGAGTCGGATATGACCGGAAGACTCAATAACAACACCACCACATAGATGGATTTTTAATTTTTTTTTTAGTAATAAACTTTGATCGGTGAGTCCCTTACAATTGCAGGAGATTTTGAGCTGAGAGTCATATGCTTAGCACACTTTAAATGTCTGTCCACTGCTATCTCCAGTATCACAAACCTGGATTTCCAAGATCTACTAGGGTCTAAAGACATGGGATGATGAGACAAAGGTCAATATGATGAATATCATGTTTGGAATGTAATTTAGACAATTCTACCCCCTTATAGATTTGCTGAAATTTCACATCTACCCTGACTGTGTGACAAGGAGATTGCCTGATTCAAAATTATATAGAGGAAAACATGAACCAGGATCTAACAATTGTTAGAAAAAAATAGGTTACCAAATACAAGTTGTTAGAGGATCATTTTGCTATTAGATGACTATTTTGCTTCGTATAGGGTGACTTATTCCATTGTGCTTCTAGGGATGTGGTACAATTTATGCATCCTCAAAATCATGTTGTATATAGTAAATAATGCTGATTGAACTACTTATCAAAAAATCATAGTTTATAACCTCTTAGAATCCAGGTAATGTTATGAATGCAGAATGAAAGGTTTTAAATCATAGATAATACATACTGCAATAAAATATTCAAGTCCTGGTTCTTTCAGTAAGGATCTGGGTCTATTTGCTTATTAGACTTTTCTGAAGCTATAATCTTTGTTTTGTAAGTTGATCAGGCTCTTTCATGAGCAACCTAGCACTAAATGAATATTAATGATTTATTTTAGTCCTTTCTAATTCTCTACTACTTGTCTGAGAACTACAGTAAATCTTGGATTTCCTTGCTTGGAAATATTTAGTGAGCCTCAGATTTCAGCTGTGGAAAAACAGGAACTACCTCATCTATTATTAAAATCCAAAAAGTGTCATGAATGAGATTAAGGGAGATAATATTAGTAAACTTGTTCACTACTACTTTGAGTTTTAGATGAATCTTTATTTCAAAGAGGGCTTAAAAAGTTGTATAAATGCTGATGTTGGAGGAAATTATTTTATTCCCCTGTGCACAAAGTGTATTTTGCTGGTGTTGAGAGATACCATTATTGAATTACCCATATATGCTCTATTAATATCTCTGTCATATAAGGAGACCAAGTAGATCCCTACAGCCCTAAGTAGATTCCCTAGAATGGATTAACTGGCAGATATGGATGAGAGATCCACAAGTTAGGTAGACAATGGCTAGGAGAAATTGCTGTTGTTGAAACAAGTATGCACACCATTAGGGAATATGGACTGTTCAGGGCAGACTGTTACCTCTGTTATGATGGCTTGTCAAGTCCTTTTCAAGGCTGCTCATCCATCTTTGGTGTCCGTCTGGCACTCATCTCTCACCTGTGGCTCCAAGAAGCTGGAGCATGCATAAGACACACCCTAGTAAACTGTCTTAGCAGGTGGGTTAAACCAGATTGAGGGTAGTAAGCAATAGGACTCAAACCTGTCAGTGAGTTAAGGTGGTGTCTATCCCAAGCATATGAAGTTTTCTCCCGGTATAATGGGTGGATGACAACCATTTGTTCCAATGGCTATGAAGATGGGGGTTAGAGCTTGGTCAAATATCAAAGATGCTAAGGTCATCCACTCCATCTCAGGCCATCACCAGTCATTTTGACTTGTGTTTTGCCAATGAGCTTCATTGATTCTGAAAACTAACAATTTTATATGAATCTGACTCACTTAAGTCCAATTTATGCACAAGTCAAGACATTGACATTACTGGTCCTCTTCAAAAACAGAGGATAAACAACAATGCTCATCATTAAAATCACAGACCCTTAAAAATATGTTCAATTATTTTAAGAACTCAAAGGGATGCATATTATTTGTAAACACCCTCTAGTATCACAATCATGATGAATAATAACTTTTATAAGAATTTCATGATTTAATAAGCATGGTCATCCCAAAGACCCTTAGAACTAGATAGTACAAGAACTATTCCCATATCCCACCATGTCCTATTCCCCTGTTAGTGATTCCTCTGTCAAATAACCTTCTGCTTCCTTGGTATATATCTTTCATTTGCTCCTATGTCTATGTGCTGTTTTCCTAAAGAGAATATTATATCCTGAGGGCAGGGGCTATTTTGTTTCTGTTTGTGGACCCTAGAAGAGGATCTCTTTTATTGACACAGTGATTGGCATTCTTTCATGATCTGTGGTGAGAGAACTTACACACCGCTCTGCAGACTCAAATTCCAAGCTGCTTTCACTGTATCATGCTGATTTTTACTTATGACAAATACAATCTAGGTATAACTTCATATTGTTTACATATTTTACAAATTATCAGCATTCTTCCATCCTTACTGTTAGAACATAAAGTAATAATTGACTTAAATTATTCATTTTATTTTGCTACATTCTAGCTTAAAAATCAGTACATGCAGATGTGGAGGACAATCTAAGTAGTCTAAATGTTTTCTCTCCATCAGTCATTAAGCATGTATTGATAACCTAGAATGTGCCAGGAAGTGTGTTCTCGACAACGGTTCCACACATATTCACTAAGTGCTACATGGTTTGTCAGACAACATCTTCCATAATAGTTAGTCAGTCAATGAACATTTATTAAGTGTCTACACCTCATGAACCTTAGCAATCAGTTTCAAGAGTTGCTATTGCTAGAGCCTCTCTCCCACAAAAAAAATTCCATCACCTAGTGACCCACCTTATAATGATCCTTGCCAGATGGAAGTAAGATGGTCCTCAACTGAAGGACTTATACCTATACATCACTGCTGGACATAAACTTGAAGTTTAGTCAGTTTTGGCAAAACTTATTGGATTTTCTGCTCTACCAGCATCTTTTCTGAAAAATTGTAGTGTATCATGTTCTCAAGAAACAAAATAAAACATTGCTCAACTTTGTATTGATTTTATCCAAAAAAAAAAAAAAACTCTGGGAGATGGAGAGTCTATCATTATACCCCTCTGACAGATGAGTAAAGTTCACATAGTAAATGTCTGTGGCCAAGTTTGAAGTATGTGTTATGTGTCCATCTTTGAGGGTCCCACTGACCTACTACCTCCAACTGACTTCAAGAGATAGCATCCAAACAGGATTTCAATGGGAAATTACCATGATGATTGCTTTTATAATATTCCACTCTGTATGGCTTTTAGAAACTCATATCCAGTATGATTTGATTATATGAACTCTTCTTCAAACCTATTCTTGAACCTCTAAACTTGTCAATACAAGCTAATAAAACAGTTGAAATGCATGATCCCCTCACAAAAAGGGAAGAACTTTGAAGGCAAAGACTATTTTATTTTAGTTTTTGTATAACCAGCATTAGTACAATAACCCTTGTGGCCCTTGGATTTGAGATGCTTAATAAATGTGCATTGAATTTAATTGAACATAGTTCACAAAATATTTTATGTATTCTAATTAATATTAAAAATTATAGTAGTATTTACATAGTGCTTGGGTTGCAAAGCATTTTTCTCCTGGAAGATAGGCTGTTTGAAGAAAACATATTTGTAAAGTTTACAGTAAATTTAATTATGCAGATATTATCTCAGAATTCCCTCAAAATAGAAGATTCACATGAAAAACAGAAGAAAGGAGACAATGAAAGTGAAAGTTGATCAGCGACCCCTTATCTAATGGTGTTACCCAGGTAACAGAGGAGCTAAGTGGTCATATTCACATATTGTAAAAGCCGCTATGAAACCTGAATTGTGCTACACTAGGATGACCTATTAAAAGATTGAAGTACTCCTTTTGGAGGTTGGAAGAAGTCATTCTATTTGATCAAATCAAATAATATTTTATAGGACAGTTAGCCATTAGGTGGATAAAGACTCAACCATATCCATGAAAGCCTTTCTAAAGGAAGCAGGTCATCCAAGTCAGTTGAAAGAGTCAAATCTGTTAGGGGAAAAGAAGGTTAACTTTGGAAAAAGAATTTAATTCTAGAGAGAAATCACTCTGTCTTCTACTTGCCTGTGTTTTAGGAAACAAGAATGTCTCTTGGATTCATTTATGTTGGAGTGGGGAGGGGATTTCTCCATCTCACTTTCCATTGACAGTTATCTCTTGGAGCAGACCATCTCATTGAGTAGAAGATGCCATATCTAAAAGGAAGTCTTGCTCCAAATTCACTCCGAATTTCAGAGAAGGCTGAAGAGAGGAGTAGGCTCCAGATTGCTCAGAAGAAACACCACACTTGGAGGGAGCAGATTGAGTATACCAGATGAAGAGAATTGATTCTGGAATGTATGCCTATCTGCCTGTTAACTCTATGTATGCATGCATGTCTACTCACCCCAATAACATTGTGTTAGACTGCATTATTGGCTAATGGAGAAAATGTTTTTATTTCTTGATACTATGCTCTCTCAGTAAAATGTCTTTGCTTTGAGCTATTTGTGCCCTCTGGCTGACCAGAGGGAGCTCATCCATTAAAGTTTTAGGAGTACAAAAAAATTGAATACCTTATTCCATGTAGTCCCAATTTGTGAGTTTGAATGTGTAACCAAGATGATGGGCTACCAATAAATGATATGTAACTATTAAGTTTTCCTCAAGGTTTCCATTAGGTCTGATCTTAGCCAAATTGATAAAATATTTTAAGGTTTGGAATATGATTTCTTTATGTATTGCTTGTTAGGGAATTAGATCATGTAGGAATTAGCTCCATTTTACAGATGTAGAAATTCTATCAGTAAAGTAAACTAACTCTTGCAGGATCACACAATTAGATATATCATGGTTAATCTCAAGAAGTCAAAATTAAGTTAAGCAAGATGCATCAAGTACAAAGTAGGGGCTTCCATTTCCCCGCTTCCCCAGGTAAGTTTACAAGGTATTTTTCTTCCAAGTTTTATCATAGTCTAATTCTTCAACATGTGGGTCAAGAGAATGAGACTCATTTTCAGTGTATGTCTGAAAAGGGGGCTTTTGGGTTCGTGGTTTACTTGAGTGAAATGCTTGTCTCCTTACCCTGTGGGAAGTAATGAGGTTCTCTGTCTTCAATTATCAGAATTCACGGCATGTGAAACAGTTCTTTACCTCCTTTGCCTGAGGCCCACACTTTCAGTAGGATATCCAACAGTGACAAACAGCAAGGCATAATTCTATTACTCCTGAAACTCTTCTTACATATATAACCCTGCTGGTATTTGTGATCTAGAGGAGAGAGGATGAATACAGATAAGGATGGCTTTTAAAAGAATTACTCCACCAAGCCCTAAATTCAACACAGAGATTCCAGGACACAGTTTCTTATTATTTAAATAGTTTACTAAATTCAATTTTATTAATCTCTCCTTTGGTTTTCAATATTTCTAATTTAATAATTACTGGGGGATTTTCAATTTGTTCTTTTTCTAGCTTTTTCAGATGGATGCCCAATTCATTGATCTCCTCTTTCTCTATTTTATTCGTGTAGGCATTCAATGATTAAAAAAAAGAAACAGAAAACTTCCCCTAAGAGCTGCTTTCACAGCATCCCATGAGTTTTGGTAGGTTGTCTCATTCTCTTGAATGAAGTTGTTAATTGTTTCTATGATTTGTTGCTTAACCTACTCATTCTTTAAGATTAGATTATTTAGTTTCCAAATGAATTTTGGTCTATCTTCCATAGCCCTTTATTATAAATAATTTTTGTTGCATTGTGATCTGAAAAGGATACAAGGACTATCTCTGCCTTTCTGCACTGGACTATAAGGTTTTTATGTCCTAGTACATGGTCAATTTTGTGTATGTACTATGTACTGCTAAGAGAAAAGGTATGTTCTTTCCTATCCCCATTCAGTTTTCTCCAGAGATCTATCATATCTACTTTATCCAGAGTTCTATTCACCTCCTTAGCTTCTTTCTTGTTTATTTTGAGGTTAGATTTATCAAGTTCAGAGAGCGGAAGTTTGAGGTCCCCCACTATTATAGTTTTATTGTCTTTTTCTTCCTGTTACTCCCTTAACTTCTCCTCTAAGAATCTGGATAATATGCCATTTGGTGCATATATAATGTAATACATATAAGTAATAAGTATAAGTAATTATATTGCTTCATTGTCTATGGTATCTTTTAGCAGGACATAGTTTCCTTCATTACCTCTTTTAATTAGATCTATTTCTGCTTTTGCTTTGTCTGAGATTAGGATTGCTACTCCTGCTTTTATTACATCAGCTGAAACATAATAGATTCTACTCCAGCCTTTTATCTTTACACTATGTGTATCACCCTATTTCAAATGTGTTTCTTCTAAACAACACATTGTCAGTTTATGCTTTTTAATCCATTCTGCTATCTGCCTCCATTTTATGGGAGAGTTCATGACATTCACATTTGCAGTTGTGATTACTATTTGTGTCTTTTTCTCCATCCTATTTCCCCCTGTTTTTGCTTTTATTTCTCCCTTGTCCCTTCCCCTCCACAATAGTTTTATTTTTGACCACAACCTCCCTCAGACTTCCCTCCTTTCTATCAGCCCCCCTTCCCTTTTATTCCTCCTTTCGCTTACTTCTTTCCCCTCTCTTTTCTTTCCCCTTTCCCTGCTACTGCTTATAGTGCAAGTAGATTTCTATGCTTACCTCAGTATGTTGTTTCCTCCTTGAACCAAAATCAGATGTGAGTAAATCTCAAACAATGCTCATCTCCCTCCAATCTTTCTCTTCCATAATATGTTTTTGTGCCTCTTCCTGTGATGTACCTTTTTCTGCCTCTTTTTTTCTTTTTCCATTGCAATCCCTTCTCACCTTTTAATCATGTTTTTTATCATGTCATCACTTAATTTATACCCACCCCCTCTATGTATATCCCTTTTAAATGTCATAATAAATATACAACTATTAAAATTAACAAGTTTCCTCCTCCCATATAGTGATGCAATGGCTTGCCCATATTGAATAATAAGTATTTTTGCCTGTTTATGTTTTTATGGCTCTCTTGAGTCTTGTATTTGAAGACAAATTTTCTCTTGGGCTCTGATCTTTTCATCAGGAAGATCTGGAAATCCCTTATTTCATCAAATATACATCTTCTTGACTGAAATACTATGCTCAGTTTTGCTGGGTCATTGATCCTTGGTTGTGGTCTAAGCTCCTTTGCCTTACAGAATATCATATTCCATTCCCTCCTGTCTTTTAATATGGAAGGTCCTATGCATTCCCTCCTGTCTTTTAATATGCGAGGTCCTATGCAATTTTGACTGTACTTCTTCTATATTTGAACTGTGTCATTCTGTTCTGGATTCTTGCAGTATTTTCTCCTTAACTTGATAATTCTGGACTTTGGTAACAATATTCCTTGGCATTTTCAACTTGGGATCTCTTTAAGGAGGTGATCAGTGAATTCTTTCGATGACTATTTTGCCCTCTGGTTCTAAGACCTCAGAGCACTTTTCCTGGATAATATCATGGAAGTATGGTCCAGGCCCTTTTTTTTTTCATTTTTGCTTTCCACTATACCAATAATACTTAGAATTTCTCTCCTGGTTCTATTTTTCAGGTCAGTTGTTTTTCCAATGAGATATTTTTCATTGTTTAGATTTTTTTTTTTGACTGATTCTGGATGCCTCACAGAGTCATTAGCTTCTACTTGCCCAATTCTAATTTTTAATAAATTGTTTTCTTCAGTTAACTTTTGCATCTCCTTTTTCATTTGCCAAGTTGTTCCTTTTAAGGAATTATTTTCTCCAGTTAGGTTATGTATCTCCTTATCCATTTGCCTAATATTCTTTTTTAATTCTTCAGTGAATTTTTTTCATATTTTTTTAAATCATTGGCCAGTTTTTCTTCTAACTCTCTAATTTGGCTTTTAAAATTCTTCTTGAGTTCTTCCAAAAATGCTCTTTGGTCTTGAGATCAGTTCATATTCCCTTTTGAGGTTTCAGCTATGAGTACAGTCTCAATGCTGTCTTTGTCTGAATTAGTTTTTTGGTCTTTGTCCTCATATTAAGAGTCTATGGTCTTTGCTTTTCTGGTTTGCTTCTTGCTCATGGTGATTGCCTTTTGAATTTTAAAAGTTTCCTTTTAAAAGCCTTTTAAAAGGACTTTAAAGTTGAGATCTGCTTATGGTGTACAGGGGACTCTGTTCCATGTTTCTTATGCTGAGAACTTGAGGCTTTGTGTGTTGTGGCTTCTGGTTCTTTCGGCTAGTAGCTAGAATGGTGCAGCTTACATGCTGCTGAGCTGGCTGCTGTGTGCCAAGGCAGAGGCCAGGTGAAGTCTTTCTGAGTTTCTCCATGGTTATCCTGAAGGTCACTGTATGTGATGCGGGGGAGGGGGTGGTCTGGCCTTAGGAGGTCTCCTCTCCTGAGCTAGAACCCAGGCAGGCTCAGTGGCTGGTGAACTCATTTGTACTGGTGTCTGCCCAATTCCCTTGACTGTGCTAAGGCACACCTGGGATCCTGGTGTTGGTGCTTATGGGCTCCAAGTAGGGCTTAGGATCTCCTCCTTGTTTGCTGAGGTGGGGCTGTCTGGGATACCTCCAGTCCTGCACGTGTTCCCTTCAGCCACAGCAAGAGGGACTCTCCTTAATGATCTACCATACTCTCCCAAGCTGAGAGGCTATCTGCCCCATCAGCGATCCCACTAATCCAGGATTATTCCTGGGGTAGTATCCTCTGGACTTTTCAAGGTCAACAAGGGGAGTGTATGAGCACTTACAGATCACTCCACCACTTGGCTCCTAGAAGTTCAGGTAGGTGACTTTCAAACATTTAATCTATGGGATGATAGTCACAGGAGTGGCTGCTGCTGTTGTTGGAGGTGGGCGGGGTCCTGCTCTTCTCTCTAACTCAGTTCCACTGGACACCCTTTCTATGCTGATATGTTTGAGAATCCACACTGCTGCTTTTGATTCAGTCCACCCCGGTGGGGAGTGGGGTGGGGGAGGAGAAGCTCCCCTCCTCTGCTCTGCTATGCTGACGTCTGTGCTACTGCAAACTGTGTGTTCTGTACTCCCCCAGCCCCATGTAACAGATCTATTCTATTGACCTTCTTGGCTGTCCTGTACACTGTCTCTCAGTGGATTCTGCCACTCTAATATTTATTTAGATTCTCTTTTTAGAAATATTTAAAAGAATTTTTATTAGGACTCAGGTGAATCTATGAACTCACTGCCATCTTCACTCTGACCCAAAGTTTCTTACTATGTCAAATATCTAATGACAGGGCAAGCCAAGTCATGTTGGTTGGTAATGAAGTGATTAATGGCAACTTTTCCTTAGATAAAAAGAAGTGAGAGAGGTTATGCATATTCCCAATAATTATCATAGTGACATTCTATTATTGAAAAAAATCCATTAGCTCATAGGTTGATGAAATTGACATTATAAACTCTATTTTTAAAACCTCTTTTAAAGGTGCGATGGAGGAGGAGGTGGGATATGGAGAAAATATAATCTTTTTAAGGTAAGGAAAAGCTGCGTATCATACTGAATAGAGTGCTGGACCTGGAGCAATGAGTACTCATCCTCATGAGTTCAAATCTGAGCTCAGACACTTACTAACTTTGTGACCCTGGGCAAATCCCTTAGCCATGTTTGCCATAGTTCCTCATCTGTAAAATGACCTGAAGATGGAAATGATGAACAAGTCCAGTATATTTGCCAAGAAATGCAAATGAGGTAATAACAAGTCAGCATGACTGACTGGCAAAAATAAAATTTAATTTGAAAAGACTTAAGACATGCTATTTTTATATGTTTCTCTCTCCTACTCCTATTAGATTAATCAAATTACAAATTCATTAAGAAGAATCTGTTTCAAAGTGGTTAACGATTTTGCAACGTAAAGTGGATGGGAGTAAATCGAAGGACTGGATTTGAATCATATCATATTTTTATAACCATGGATAAGTCCCTTGGCCATTCTGGGACTCATTTTACTCATGAAAGGAGTTTGTGTGATTTTTAAGGTCTTGACAGCTGTCAATCTATCATCTTATCTTTTGTTTGTTTGTTTTAAATTCCCTCATATCTAGTCAATGCCTTCAATACAGTAAGTCCTTGATAAGTATTTATTGAATTGAATTTCAAAGGTCCAGAGACATTAAAAAATTTCCTAAAGTTATATAGCTAGTGAGTGGTAAGAACCAGATCTCCTGACTCTTATTCTCATGTCATTTCATTCAGACTCTCTATGCTTGTTTTTCCTATTATCAATTTTTTTGTAAGCATTGTGTAGCCAGGCAACACTGCCAGGAGCCCAGATATCAAAATATATGAGATCATTCTATAAACAGTTATTACAGGAAAGTTTTCTCAATTTACAATAGTGTTCTCAAAAAACACCATCTATTTAAGCTTGTAATTACAGGTACTCTTCTGCTTGCATCTTCTTATGGTATTTCATGTTTCCTTGGAGCATTTTTCATAGGCCTTCCTTCCTACCACCCACTTACTAGAAGTTCAGTTATCAAGGAACAGCTATATTACAGTGTGAAGCTCAATTGTCTACTCATTGTGAGTAATTCCCTTAGGACTAACATCACATCAGAGGTTCAGCTTAATCTTGTTATTTGTAATCTGTTCAAGGGATGAGCATTTTTTAAAGATAGATTTCCCTTTCTGTTTGTCCCTCAAGTGGTTATTGCTTTAGATCAACTGACAGTGAGTTTCACATCCTAATACTATATCTACCTTCCTAGATTTACATTGAAAACAATTGTTCTCATTTTTGATAACAGACAAGGCAATAAGTCATTTCCTTTTTCTTTCAATGAATTATTTTGTTCAGTGAGCTTTTGAAACTTCTCAATTTGGCTAATTCTGCTTTTTAAAACCTCCTTCTCATCATTGGCTTTTTAGACCTCTTTTTCCAATTGATTTAGCCTCTTTTTAAAACTATTATTTTCCTCAGCATTTTGTTTTTGGTTCTCCTTTAGTAAGCTACTAATTTGTTTTTTTAGGGTCTTCTATTTCTTGAGCCCAATTAAAATTCCTTTTGGAGGCCCTGGAGGCAGAGGCCTTGACTTCCTCTGACAGTATGCCTTGTTCTTCCTCATCCAAAAGGACGAGCAGAGACACCTGTTCCCTAAGAAAATGACCTTCTATGGTCTTGTTTTTTTTTCCTTTTTGGGGGCATTTTCCCAACCAGTTACTTGACTTTTGAGTTCCTCTCTACAACCACCTCACCTCCAGTTCCACCAAGCCAGCACTGGGGGCTGAGATTCAGATGACCTGCTTCTAAGTCTCAGGGGCTTTGGGGGGGAGCAGGACTGCTATACACTGTGAGATTAAGATCAGCTGCTCAGGTGGGGGCAGGGCTGCCACACAAGGTTCAGTTCCCTCAGGGGGTTTACGATGAGACCTTCAACAATGGATGCAGACTACTGCCTGCTTTGGGAGCCACATCTGCTGCTGCCTCTACTGTTGCTACCTGAGGAGACCCGAGTTATGGGGACACCCTGCTCCCTTCTCAGACAGCCAAAAAGACCCTCTCACTGACCCTTGGTGCCTGTGGGTTGAGGGATCTGTTGGAGATTCTGTCCCTGAATTTATTTGTGCTTATTCTTTAAAATTTAGAAGGCATATATCTAGGTACAAATCCAGACATCTGTATCTTTATTCTTCTAAGCATATAGATACAGGTAAATATGGACAAGATATGAGTATACATAAATATCCTATAGATTTTATATATGTGTGTATATGTGTGTAATGTGTGTATTTGTATATACACACTTACATATATATGCATATATATACACACACACATATATATATGTATATTTCTCTGGTCATGTATGTGTTTTTATAGTTTATCTACTTGTTTATACAAATACCAAATATCATTTGTTTATACAAATACCACAGGCAGTTCAGATATCACTAAACCTAGGCAGCACAATGGTTAGAGGACTGACAGTTATGAGACAGACAAACAAGCAAGCAAAGAAATAGAGAAAGGGAGAGACAGATAGGAAGAGAGGGAAGGAGAGAATGAATAGTCATAAGAATGAATTGTTTTATATAATTCATTTATGGCCTATATACAGTGGTGTGTTGGAAACAGTTTGTAGTGATTCAAGAGAGCTGATTGCTAAATTTTCTGGGTTAGCATTTACACCTTGAAAATTGGCAAATGCTACCAATCAGAATTTGATTTACTGTTTGATTGATTGTTGAGACTTAAGAACATTTTGGAGAAAGTATTAATAAAGCCATTTAAACTTAAAAGTATGTCCTCTGTACATTACCAGTAAACAAATGCTTATATTTCTATGGAGATCATACCACAGAAAAATTGTTCAATATTGTTCATCTTAACCTCTAAACACTGTTAAATACCAGTCCCAATATTGACGAAAAGTCTAGTCCAAGTAGAATGAGTTTACTCATTCTAATGATCATTCCATTTTTTGATAATGCTAGTGAAGAGGGATCAAATCTCAATCAGATTTTTATAGGAGAAACCAATTTAGACTATTTCAAATATCATATTTATTGCTTTCCATCAACCTATGTATAACAGTCTTTATGAAAATTGCTAGGAAGCTTAACGAGTAAGTAACTACAAATATATTCCTCTTTTCTCTCCCCATTAGCTATAAAAGGTAATGGATATCCTGAAAGTGTGTCAAGGATTGTAGCCAAGGGAGAGAGCGAGAAAACTGAATAATCAGCTCTCAGATGATTTGGAACTGACAGCATATATTCAATCCCTCTTGAACAAAAATTGTGTATTTCTTTGTCTACGAAAACCCCCATGTCTGTAGCGAATAATTAGGAGGGCTCATTATGAGTTATTTTAATACCATGTCCAATTACATTTCATGCCTTCAAGGATTCAAATACGGTGGGCATTACTTTGCCCATACTTTTTTTTTAAAAAAGAGTCTTAATAAAAATTAGCAGTTTCATAATTCTTTAAGTTTTGCAAAAATTTTCTTTAAATCTCACAGGAATCCTGTAACATAAGTACTGAAGAGGTTCAAAGTTAAGTCATTTTCTGAGACTTAGAATGCTAAGTACCAACAACAGGGTTCGAGTCTTTTGGATTTGAGGTTTAACACTCTATTTACTATGTTACATTGATGATACATATTTATTTGGTAGTTTGACGTATTTTATTATAACAAATGGCTATCTCTTGATTGTAGTATTCTATTACATGGATTATATCCCAAGCAGTTTAGGTTACTTATAGCAAGACTCATTTGTCTAAAAATGCTGACAATAGAATTATTTGTGTTAACCAAATCAACAAAAAATCTGAAAACAAAATAGTTGCCCAACCAAATAGACAGTGATCATTCATTAAGTGCTCTTATTTTGCTAGACTACAATGTGCTGAGGATACAAGGAAAAAAATGAAATAGTCCCTGAATTCATGGTGGTGTTATTCTATCTTAGGAGACAAAATATCCATCTACAAATACCTTAAAAATAAAATAAACAAATAAATATATATGTATATGTATGCATACATAGGTGTATATATACATACATAGATATGCATGCATCTTTGTATACATGTATGTATGTGTCTATATATTATGTGTATATATCTCTATATATACATATATATGAATGCATATATATGTATATCTCAGTGGGTGAGAAATGGCTAAAAAATTTGTTATATGAGTCAAGTTTCTAAGCACCTACTCTTTACCAGGTCCTCTACTAAGAACTGAGGATACAAAAAGAGGCAAAAATCTGCCCCCTTCCTTCAAGGAACTCACTATCAATAGTTTGAAGGAATTGTATTGACGGGACCCTCTGACATCTTTGCTTTTGTTGATGATTAATTTACTATAGAGAAAACTCAACCACAAATAGGATTCAAAAACAGTCTATGATTGTTGTCCTGGTAGAAATGACAGTCTTTCTGAGAATAGAAAATATGTTCACATGAAAAAGCAATAAAAGACAACATAACAGTGAATTCTTAATATACTCTTAATTCTTTTTATTTTCAGAGTGAATGGATGAGTTCACATCATAGCATTAGCTATTCAAACACAATTAACTCATATAGTACATGGCACTGTTTCCTAAACCTATAATATTGATCGCAATGACAGACCTAGGTAGAAAATGTTGATGACAAAGTCAATCTATCATGATTGTGAGAGGGGAATGAAATAAATCATTTGTCCTATAGAACAACCATCTCAAACTCAAAATTCATGTTGTTTATAATACTTATATATTTTTTATTATCATCTAAATTCATTTTTCTTCACAAAACCTTTTTATACAGGATATTCCACAAGAAATAGTACAACATTAAGCTGTTGAAAGATTTTGGGATACCCTTATACTACACATACATAAACACACAGATTCATCCACACATCCACACAGATGTATATACATGAATAATGAGTAGAGTATATTTATTATAATATGTACCTAGGCATATATTTACCAGATACATATTAATATTAATTATATTAATTATATATTATATTAATTAATAATAGGCATATTATGTATATATGCATGTATGCACATAGACATATATACATATGTATATATGGCTGGCTTCATGAAGATTTTGGGATAAATACATATGTGCATATGAATGTATTTTATGCATATACACCCTTGTATGTATGTCTATGTATGTATAAGTATGCACAAAAGATAGTGAATAGAAAAACCAGGAGATCATTTGACAAATACCTCTTCCAGAGTTCAGGGGAGTGTTAATTTGATTACATAATTACAGCTAGAATTAGAAAGGATACAGTGAAAGGGATGTGTCAGAGGTATGTCTGAGATGCACAGGGGTGAGTGACTGAAGCCTACTCAGGATAGATCTCTTCTCTAGACCTCTAGCTGGGAAGGTGGAGCAGTAGCTGAGGAACAGAGGAAAATGGCTAGACTAGTAAGGGTGATTCTGTTAACATTCTACAAAATGTTAAGTTTTAAAAAGTGGCTCATTAAGTCCTACCACTGATGAGGAAATTAAGACTCAGAGATCTTATGTAATTTTCTCAACAGCTTAGCTAAATGTTACAGTTATGCTACAATCCCATGTCTTGTGGCATCCAAGGGGACATATATATGTATACTATACCTTGGAATCAAGTGCTGTGGTGAGGGACAAGAAGCCCTCTAGAGTCTGGGATTTTTGTGAATGATGAGGTGGTGTGATTGTCTTTGAAGAATAATTTCCTAAATAGCACAAGTAGGGTCAGACTAGCATCAGGAGAATAATCTTTGATGTCTGAGGATGATTTTTCTCCATAGGAAATAAATCTTTGCACAAGACTTGTATTAAACTGTAAAATTCAAAGAGCAGAACTAGTAAAAAAATCTTTTCATCCAACTTATAGTGCTATTTTCAAGGTATTTTTAAAGGAGAAAATATATACAACAAAGTCAATCTTAACATTTGAATTTCTGCTCAGATTGACTGTTCTGTTGTCCTATTGGAATCAAATATAGCTAGGGTATTATACTTGTCTAGGAGATTTAGGATTTTATTGCAGATATATACTCTACATGTTAATCATCAAGCAATATTATTACAGTTGTATATCATAAGTGAGTAAAATTCTTGTTTGGGGGTAATGGTAAATTAAAACCAAAGAATTCAAGGGATATTTTTATTTATTGTTTCTATCAACATAATTTTCATCATCATCATCATCATCGTTTTTAATTACTGTGTCCAGTAATTTAAAGAAAACCAAAATTTCAATTATACTTTATAATCTCATTACAGATAAATATGAATTGCAAGTCAATTAGCCATACTATTTTATGCAACAATTATAATAGCATTTTATAAAATTGTAATGTTTGCAAAGTACTTTACAAAAAAATACTTCATTTTGTCCTAACAATAATCTTAAAAAATAAACTGCTATAATTTTCTTGATGGAAACTGAGACAGACAGTGATTAAGTGATTTGTCCAGTGTCATAAAGCTCAACAATATTTTGCTCTACATTTGCACGTAGATATTATTGACTCGAGACCTGGCACTCTGTCTGCTGTGACACCTAGAACATTGGACTTGTAGTCAAAAACATCTGAGCTCAAATTTCTGCTCAGTCATTTATTAAAATGTGACCCTGGACTAGTCACTTAAGTTCTTTCTGCTTTGATTTCCTCATAATAGCATCTATATTAACAATTGTGATTATCAGAAGAAATAATATTTAAATCCTTTATAAATACATATAAAAATTATAAATACAAATCCTTTATAAATACATATATACTATCTACCACTACTATTAAAGATAACATAGCAACAATCACCTTAATGCACCTTATTACACTGCCTAGGATTTCTCTACTAACTCACAAATCCCTCAGTAAGGCCTGGAGTAAGGAAGACCTGAATTCTAACCTAGCCTCAGATAGTCACTAACTGTGCGATCCTAGACAAGTCACTTAACCCTATTTTTCCTCAGTTTCCTTGTATAAAAGATGAGCTAGAGAAGAAAATGGCAAATCATTTCAGTATCTTTGCCAATAAAACCCCAATAAGGTTATGGAGATTTGGACATGACTGAAACAATCAAACAACAAAGATAAATAGTGGGACCTGAGCATTAGATTGGTATTCTAAAAAACTTGGTTAATTTCCAGCATCACCGCATTTGTTAATTCATGAAACAGAATGAATCCCTTAACCTCTCTGTTCAGGTTTTCCTTGTGTGTAGACCAATGGCAATATTTGATATGTTCGTTAGTGACATGCTACAAAAGTGAATGAAGAAAGACCAATCCAACCTTAAGAGCTTAGAACAGGAAAATCATTGAATCAGTGAGGCATAAATATAGCTTCAAGTTAGTAGAATGGAGAGAATTCTCCTTTTGTGTGGCCTATAAGAATAATTGTAAAATGTTTGTAGATATTTGCACTGTGCTTTATAAAACAGCCACAGGCATTCTCCTTATCCCTGGGAGTTTATAATCTTGGCTAGATCTTAAACATCATCTTTATGGATCTTATTTTTTATTCCCTATTTTCTAACCCTATTTCTCAAGTACATTCAGTTGCTATGTACACAAAACAGAGGGAGACTTGTGTGTTTTTGTCTCAACTGCCCTCTTGCTTTGAGTCATTAGCATCAATTACTACCTACCCCATTGTCAATTAAGACTATAGCTCTGCAGCTATTCCAACACAATGATCTAATTGGCATCAATTTACTGCTTCAATTATATGGTCATACTCTTGCCTTAAGGTATACTGCCTTAACATAAGACTGTTAAAGGGGAAAACAAGCTCTACAGGATTTTTTTATGAATATAAATAGTAAAAGATGAATGAGTGTTACTAGACTATCTTATGCAGTATGTTCCCAAAAGTTCAACATTCTTTGCAAGTCATAATATTATTTCACTATAAAACAAAAATATATAAAACACTTCAACATGAGGTTTTATGGATTTTTTTGTTATATTAACTAGGGAAACACTATGACCTATTTCTAAGGTGATATAATGTGGTGGGGTGAAAAGGTGAGGAAAGCAATATGGTCAAAAGTATAATATGCACTAAATTTGTTTCAGAAATGGAAAAGCAAAGCCCTAATACATACCCAAACCTCAGTTGTTACTGCATTTCTGCAAATTCTTGGGCAAGTAGCCTAGATGGTGGCAGCCCTATATCTTTATCACATTCCTTCTGCATTTCAGAATCAAAAAGGATAATTGCAGCCTCCACACCAACCTGCACCTCTAAAGAAATCTCTTCTTCCTTACACTCAAAAAGTAGTCAACCAATTTTTGCTTAAATATAGACTAGATGAGGCTTAGAAGAAGGACTTCAAGATAATCGATAGACTGCAGGTAGAGGAATGTCTGAGGAAAGAAATGAATGAGAGTTGCATAGAATGTATAAGCACAAAAGAATTTTATTGGGGGGGGTTGTAGGCTATAATTATTTTGCAACATATTGATCAACTGATCTCCATACCATACTGTGACCTAATGGTAGAAAGACTCCAACTACTATCAAAAGAAGAAATAAATATCTCAAATAATGCAAGGACACAATAAAGCAAACAGTCCCAATACTATAGAAACAACTACTTGGTGTTCCTGGATAAGACACCTTGAGGTTCTATACAAAAGGACTTCACTCACGATAGCAAACATATTTGGTTATTTCCTTTTGCCTCCTATTAATAGAGCATGTATCCTTACTCTGATAATAAATTCTGCTAGTAGAATTCTAAATTCTTTTAATCCCTTGACTGGTCCTCCCATTTACCCTTCCTTCATTGAAATGTTGATGCAAACTGTTGTGAATTGGCTGCATATTCTAATTATGACTGATTGGTTGTAAAAACCAAATCTATACCCTAGTAATATGAAACTGCTATTGAAAGAACAGTGTTCTTTAGCATGTTAATACATTACTTTTAGTATGACTTCCTATCTTTGACCCACAGACTGATCCCCATTGACAGATGCAACTCTCCCAAGAGGAACAATTCTTCTCAATCGAGAGAATTCCAGACAATTGCAAATCTGCATCACTATAAGAAATATCCACATAGGTAAGTTGCTCATCCATCAAAGTATTGAGGGAAAAATATTACTAACATCTGTGTTAACTCATGTAATAGCCACAGAAGTATGAGATTAAAGAATATGAGAGTTGAAAGACAACTTGGTGACTATCTAATACAATCCATACCCTAAAAGAATCCCTACAACCTCATTACCCATTCATATCGAAAGGAAGATTGGGGAGGGGTTAAGTCAAGATGTCAGAGTAAAGCAGAGACTTGTTTGAGTTGTCCCCCAAAACTCTCCAAATACCTGTAAAAATGACTAAAAAATTTTAGATTATCAGAACCCACAAAAGGGCAGAGTGGTATGAATTTCCAGTACAACATAATCTGGAAGATTGACAGGAAAGGTTTGGTGCACCAGTCAAAGAGAAGAGTGCTATGCTGGCAGAGATGGGGACCTAGCAAATGTGAAGCAGGTCTCAGGGCACTAAATCACTGGCAGCTCTGGCGGTTTCCAGACTTCTCAAACCCCAAATGGCAAATGGCAAAGAAAACCTAGAAGGTCAGGAGGAAAGGTCTGTTAGTGTCAGGGTGGCAGCAGTGGTAGCGGCTGCTTTTGGAGCTGGTAGCCTACAGACAGTGAGAGGATTGAGCAGCTGGCCAGAGTCAGATTGCAGAGACCTCTTTGCTGTCTCTCAGGAAAGATTCTCTAGTTTTTCTTACGTTTCAATCTAGGTTGCAGTATTTGGTTGCGATCTTAGACTTAGGAGGAGCACTAAAATGATAGAGCTTATGGTGATGGTGGAGAGGGAATCCTTCTCACAGTTTCTAGACAGAAAAAAGTGCTTGTGGTCACTCACATACCAGAGCACAGACCTGGAGAAGAGGAAATACCTCTCCTTTCATCATACAATCTTGGAAGAACTGAAAATTTACAGGTCCCTAAAAATATCTCTGAAAAAACCTGCACAAAACCCACGAAGCTTGGGACCGAATACTCTCTGTACACTACAAGCACAGCCATATCTTAACACTAAGCTAAAAGGTCAAGTAATTGACTGGGACAAATGAGCAAGCAGCAGAGAAAAAAAGGCAGAATATAGAATCTTGCTTTGGTGACAAAGAACAAAACATACAATCAGAAAACAATAAAGTCAAATCACCTATTTCCAAAGCCTCCAAGAAAAAATATGAATTGATTGCAGGCTATGGAAGAGCTCAAAAAGGATTTTGAAAATTCACTAAGAGAAGTAGAGGAAAAGTTGTGAAGAAAAATGAGTGATGGAAGAAAATCATAAAAACAAGTCAACAGCTTGCTAAAGCAGACCCCAAAAAATGATGAAGAAAATAGACTAATTCAAAAGGCAAAAGGGGTCCAAAAATCCAGTGAGGAGAAGAATGCCTTAAAAAGAATTGGACAAATGGAAAAAAGTTCAAAAGTTCACTGAAAAAAATATTCCTTCAAAATTAGAATGGGAGGGGAAGATGTGGAGCTAAGATGGTGGAGTAGAAAGACACACATACTCTAACTCTTGCCCCACAGCCCATAAAATACATGTAAAAAATTACTCAACCAATTCTAGAGCAACAGAAGCCACAGAATAACAAAGTGAAAGAGATTTCCAGCCCAAGGCAGCCTGGAAGGCTGACAGGAAAGGTCTATCACATGAGGTGTGGGATGGAGGGAAGCTCAGCCTTGGCTGCATGGCACTAGGAGGAGCAGGCCTTGGGGGTGAAATCCCCAGCAGCAGCAGCAGTTCTCAAATATGTCACCCCACAAGCGCCAAAAGCAACTTCAAAGGTCAGTGAGAATGCTTTTTCACCTCAGTGACAAATTCCAAAGTTCCTAGATCAAGGAGAAAATATTGCAAGCAGCTAGAAGGAAACAATTTGAGTATTGTGGAAACACAATCAAGATACACAAGATCTAGCAGGTTCCACATTAAGGGATCAAAGGACTTGGAATATGATATTCCAGAAGTCAAAGGAACTAGAAATAAAACCAAGAATCACCTATCCACCAATACTGAATATAATATTTCAGGGGGAAAATGGTCATTCAATGAAATAGAGGACTTTCAAGCATTCTTGATGAAAAGACTAGAACTGAATAGAAAATTTGACTATTAAACACAAGAATCAAGAGAATCATGAAAAAGTAAACAGGAAAGAGAAATCATAAGAGATTGAGGAAAAACAACAACAAAAAAATCCAAGAAAAACAAGAATTTGAAAAGAAAGTCAACCAATTAGAAAAGGAGATCTAGAATCTTAAGGAAGAAAATAACTCCTTGAAAATCAGAACTGGGCATGGGAAAACTCCTGAAGTTATAAGACATCAAGAAATAATAAAATATAAAGAAGGAACAAAAGAAAGGAATGTGAAACATCCCATAAGAAAAATAACTGTTCTGGGGAACAAATTAAGTAGAGAAAACAAAAAATTGAACTCCCTGAAAACTGTGATTAACAACAAAAAAGAGGAGAGCCAAGCCAAGATAGCAGAGTAGAAAGATGCATACACCCTAGTGCTTCCCTCACAGCCTACAAAATACTTGTAAAAATGACTTTCAACAAAGTCTAGAGCAGCAGAATTCACAGAACAACAGAGAGAAAAAGGTTTCCAGCCAAAGGTAACCCAGAAGGCCAACAGGAAAGGTCTATCTCTCATGACACTGAGAGGAGCAGAGTATAGCCCTATCCACACAGCACTGGAACAGGACCTGAACAGACCTCCAGGCAGAGTTCCTAGCAAGGAAGGTCCCAGATACTTCAACCCATAAGCAACAAAGTAAACTCCAAAGGTCAGTGGGGGAGGACTTTCCCAGCTGGGCAAGAGGGAATGGGGGTTCTCCAGCAATAGCCTCAGGTGAAGGCAGACGTAACAGAAGCAGACTGTAGGCAGCTCCAGAAACTGAGAAGCAACATGGACTCATTGTTCAGGCAGCTCAGCTTAAAGTCTCTGGTGGTAGGGAGCTGCTGATCCAAACTTCAGCCTGAGTGATGGCCCTGTCCCCAGCCAAAGCCCAAGGCAACCAAGCAGTTGAGTCTAATCTCTTGACAAAGGATTCAGAAGTCAAGTAATTGGCTGGAAAAATACCCAAAAAAGGGGAAAAAATAAGACCACACAAGGTTACTTTCTTGGTGAACAGGTGTCTGCTCCCAAACTTTCACATGAGGAAGAACAAGGTTTACTGTCACAGGAAGTTAAGACCCCTGCCTCCAGGGCCTCCAAAGTGAACTTAAATTGGTCTTGGGCAATAGAAGAGCTTGAAAAGCTAGTTAGCTGCTTGTTAATAGAGAACCAAAAAAGGGTGAGGAAAATAACACCTTTAAAAAGAGGCTAAATCAATTGCAAAAAGAGGTCCAAAATGCCAGTGAGGAAAAGGAGGCATTAAAAAGTAGAATTAACCAAATGGAGGAAATGGTTCAAAAGCTCACTGAACAAAATACTTCTCTGAAAGACAGCATTGAGTTCATCTTATTGGAAAAACAACTGACCTGGAAAATAGATCCAGGAGAGACAATTTAAAAATTATGTGACTACCTGAAAGCCATGATCAAAAAGAGAGCCTAGACATTATCTTCCATGAAATTTTTGAGGAAACTGTCCTGATATTCTAGAATCAGAGGACAAAAATGAATATTGAAAGAATCCACTGATCATATCCTGAAATAGATCCGAAAAGAGAAAATTTTAGGAATATTGTGGCCAAATTTCAGAGTTCTAAGGTCAAGGAGAAAATCCTGCAGGCAGCTAGAAAGAAACAATTTGAGTATGTTGGAAATACAGTCAGGATAACACAAGATCTAGCATCACATTAAGGGATCAAAAGGCTTGGAATAAGATATTCCAGAAGTCAAAGAAACTGTAACTAAAGCCAGGGATCACCTACCTAGCAAAACTGAGGGAATAAATAGTCATTCTGTAATTCTCCAGCATCACTTCTTTGTATAAGTCTCTCTGAGTAGGGTCCAGGTGCTGCCACTCTTCCTGAGAGAAGTCAATCATCATGTTCTGGAATGCCACAGACTCCTGAAACATCCAACACAATCCAGGTCAACCAGGGATGACCTCTTATGCAGAACTCTTTGGAAGAGGTAAGAAGTTGGCCAGTTACAGAAAGAGAGATTCTTCCAATGTTCAGGATTCTGAGAATTCCAAAACAAATATTTTTAAAATGTTGAAGTATCAAACTTGTAAATATATTCACATTCAGGAAGGCCTTAATGCTTATTTGAACTGATTAGGCCTCTCACTTGGTCTGCCACTTGTTGATCAAAATGGTTTTATTTTATGTTTCCCTGTAATTTAATTTTTCCTTTGTGTTAAGTTTAAATAAATGCTAAGTCATAAATGCAATAATAAAAAAGAATCTTCAGAAAATAATTCAAGACATAATTCAAGAAAATTGTTCAGAAGCATTAGAACAAGGGAGGAAAGTTGAAATAGAAAAAAATCTACTGATCATCACTTGAAAGAGATTCTGTGAGAAAAACCTACAGGAATATTATAATCAAATTCTGAACCCCAGCTCAAGAATAAAATATTATGAGCAATAAGAAAAAAAACAATTTGGTCATAAAGTTGCCATAATTAGGACCATACAAGACCTACCAGCAGTGAAACTTAAAGACCACAGGTCTTTGAACATTACATATTGAAAAGCAAAAGACCTGGGATTCAAGCCTAAAATATCATACCCAGCAAAGCTAATCATAATCCTGAATGAAGAAAAAAAGGGGACAGTTAATGAACTTTTAGGACTTTGTTAAAAAAAAAAGCTGAATTTAATAGAAGATTTGACATACAAAAGTCAAAAGAAATATAAAGTACATCCCAAAGACTAATTACAAGGGACTCAATAAGGACAGACTGTTAAACTTTTACATATGTAAAATGTTTGTCTAAGATTTTTATTAACAACTGTGTAGTTCATAAGAAAGTTTGAGGTAGACCTGAGTATGGTATGACTTTCAAAAGTAAAACCATTTAGGAACAGCTAAAATGAGTGATTATTTTTCACAATTCATGTGCTAGAGAATGAACCAACACAGAGGAATTAGAGGTGGGAGGAGGGTTGTTAGTCCTGGAAACCTACTTTCATTGGGAATGCATTCAAAGGGTGAACAATACATATATATCTAGTAAAATATAAAAGTATGAATTCAGAAAGAAATAAAATACTAAGGGCATAAGGAGGGGAGAGAGGATAAGGGAGGGATCTCGACCATGGAAGGCAAGAGAATAGGTTAAAGGCTGGTATAGAAGGTTGTTTAGGTTTATGGGAATTGGAGAATGAGGGAGGGATCCTTGGAAGGGTGGGTAGATTAAGTAATATGGGCAAGGTAAGGGTTAGAAATAAAGTAGAAAAGTTAGGAAGAATAAGAAACAAGAGACCTGCATAAAAATAAAAACAGATTAGAAGTAGAATTTGTTAGGGAAAATCTATGTCCATATATGAATGTATGTGTATATAAGTATATATATATATTAGAGCTTAAATGTAGCCTTCAAGGGGCGGTGTGAAAAAACAAAGTAAAAAATACACAGCAGAGAAGAAAAGAAAACTAGCAAAGAAGAAAAAAAGATGATTGGCTCTCAACACAGCATGTAATAGTTATTATATTATATAGATTTTCTTGAAATGGAAATTTATTGCTATATATTTTGAATCATCTCTTACATTTTGCTGTGCACATAAATTTTATTTTCTTATGTATTTGTTTCGGTATCTAAATTTATGTTTCTTTTTCTTTTTTATTGTTGTATTAAAATTTCAATAATAAAAACAATTTTGAACTAGAAGTAACCTTAGAGATAGATCATCCATAGTAACCAATGGTGGGGGGAGAAAAGATATGGAGACTAAGGTCTAGGGAGATTAAATGATTTATCTAAGGACACAAAACAGTAAAAGGCCATGTTGGATTTTGAGCTAAGGGCCTCTGTTTCTATATTGTCTTTACCTTTCAATAGTGTTGCCTCATAACATCCTTTCTTCTGTTGCTTTGAACTACTAGGACAACAACCATCTCTACAACTTGTCCTACAAGAGATATATGCAATATTTACATAAAGAGCTCCTCTCAAGAAAAGTCACCAAAGACAGCAGATTGCATTTTTGGATAATTTCTCTTATCAGATACAAATTTGCTTCTTTCCTTTGCTTTACATCTACTCATTGCTCCTTGTTCTGTCACCTACAGCCAAGCAGAGAAAGTTACTCTATTAATTTAGAGCTTTTCAAATGATTGAAGTCAGTGATTATAATCCTTCTCCCCCCGTACCCTCCATTTTCTCTTCTATATTTTAAACCAATGAAGTTCCACTAATCATTCTATGACTTGAATCATCATGGTTGCTGTTCATTGAATGGTTTCCCATGTATGGATGTCCTTGCCAAAATGAGCTATCCATAACTGAACATAGTACCTTAGATGCAACAGAACAGTTCAGAATGGAGAACTGTCACCTCCATAGTTCTGGGTACTATGCTTCTCTTACAGCAACTCAAAATCACATTAGTCTGTTTAGATATATCTTAGAAGTGAATTAAATTTAACTTCCAATTCATCTAAACAGACACACATGCTTTCAGATGAACTGTCTTTATTAAACCTATGAAATCACCTATTAAATATGAAATTGTTTTTTGATTCAAAGAATGTCTTTACATCTATTGCTATTAAATTCTCTCTTATTATACTGAACTCAATGTTTAGTCAAGACCTTTTTGAATTTTGATTTGTTGTCCAATGGCTTAGCTACCTCTCCTAAGTTTTGTCATTATTTCTCAGCCTAAGGAAGTTCATTAGCGATAAAAGCCAAGAGCATCATAAGGTTACCTTCTTGTACTGGACATTATAATTCCTAAACTGATTAGGACCTATAAGGAAATGATAAAGTAATAGAGAGTGATTGAGGCTTCACAGAGATAAAAAAAAATACAAATAACTGTAGATTTACTAGAAAATTTTATTCACATTTTATGAGAGGAAAAATAATTTAGATTCTTTCAGCAAAATATTGACAGCCCCAACCAAAACAATAACAAAAACCCTATTAAGTTGTGAATTGTAGAACTTCTGTTACTTCTTATAAAACAGCAATGATCTTGAAATGATGGTAAGGATTGCTGGCATCACCTTTAGAAACATAAAAGTTGGAACATTGACCTTGATGTCTACTTTTGCAGATTCCTTTCAAGTCATTCTTAAGCCATTATGATCTGAGAGATTCATAAGATTAATCTCAGTCTCAATTGAGTCATAGGATCATAGGTCCACAGATTTGGAGTTTGAAAAATCCTGACCTAGAAGTCATTTATAATATTATTGACTAGATACTCAGTTCAATCACCTCATTTTAGCAATTAAGAAACTGAGGCTCAGATAAGTTAAATTTAATTAGAAGCAATCTATTTTTTCCATCTGGCAATATTTCTTTTTAATGCTGTTATAGATCATCCCCCAACTCCTCCCTCCCCGTGATCCAATGTTTTAATGATAGTATTATTCTGTATCCTATTTTTTCACAGATAAAAGGATGTTTCTTCATAAAATTATACATACATGCATATATATATGCACATATAGATGTATATGTATGTATATGTGTATATTGCCCAAAGTTACAATTACTAAGTGGTAGAGGTAAAAGTGGTTGAGGTGAAATACGAATCTGGGTTATTTAACTCTATATCCATTGCTCTTTGCACTGCTAAGATGGTATCACCACAAGATGATATATTTAGTAAAGACAATATTAAATCTAGATTTCATATGCTCAATCCAATGTTCTTCTAATTAAGCTATTATTAAAAATAATCTTCATAGTTCTAAATCTATAAAAATCAGTCCAGTGGGGATGAGCTTGTTAATATCTACTACAATAATCTGTTTCACATATTATAGTAAGTATGAGGATCATCTAACATCCACCTACCTTTATATTCCTTATTTAAGACCCTCCTTCTTTAGTTAATTTGGCTTCTCCCATCTTGACTAGAGTAGCTGTGGTATACTTTTTCTGGGTTATATTCTGCAAATATGTCCAGAAGCTGTGCCAATTCAAGCAACTACTACACAACTTAGAAAATTACTCCCTCTAAGCGTGAAATGGTTCCCAAGTGAACTGAAGGAGTTTTGAGTCTCTCATGTACTTTCAGGCAGTTGAACATGTACTTACAAGGACTTGTTCAATATCTGCGTGTGAAACAATGATGATCATGCTGGACCTGGAGTCAGGAAGACCTAATTTCAAATCCAGCCTCTAAACTTACTAGTTGTGTGACCCTGGTAATTTATTTGACCTCTGTTTACTCAGTTTCCTCCATTGTAAAATAGGGGCTATAAAAATATCTGAATATCAGGGTTTTGTTGAGGATATAATACACTGCTTTTAACCATAATAACAATTACCAATGTTGTTTCCTCTGTGCCAGTAACCATGTTAAGTGCTTTATAATTATCTCATTGACAAATCTGTAAAACACATAGAAGGCAAGTAATAAATGTTGGTTTTCTCCCTTCTTTCTTCCTTCTATTCAGTTGATCAGTTGAAAAGAAGCTACCTTTGAAATAGAAATGGCCAGTAGGAAAGGCAAATTTAGGAACCCAAGGCCAGGTACAGGTGTATGATAGGGAGGGTTTGTTGTTCTTTCTCCTTCATTCCCAAAGTGGATCGATGATGTCAGGAGAGCAATGTCTTGCCTTGCAAGTATGTTTGATTTAAGTGAGGCAGAGTCATCAGGGATAAAGGGAGAAGGTGATTTAGGGGAATGAAGACATAGCTAAGGTACAATGTGGATAGAATATTTTGACTTTGGAGTAAGGACATCTCAGTATCAAGATGGAAGGCCTTCAGTAGCTTTTCCACTAAACAATAAAAATCTTTGAGAATGCCAAAAGCCCTGAAACACCATATCAGAATTAAACCAGCAGCAATATCCCAAAGCTCTTTTCTTCCCAGCAGAGACTTTGGATATTAACTAGCAGTCATTACCCAAAGATTATTCCTAGAGCATGACTCAGCATTAGTCTCCAGGCTTGGAACTCTTTGCTCTCTCTCCCAAAAGCCTACTGAGCATTGACCCAGACAAGAATTCTCCACAAGCCACTAATCTCCACTGATTTAGATTTGAGTTCTCAATGCTAGTAGAGGCCCCAGTGAGATGTCCAGTCCTATCCAAGTACTTGATCTACTTCCATTATCCTCTTTGACAACTGTTCATACTGTTGGCTTGCTTTATGATCTTTTTTGTTGTACAAACATACATACATACATATATAAATACTAAAATGAATAAGAATATATCGATATATATATATATACATATCATTGCAAAAATATAAATTAATACCTATTACAAATATACATTATGTATCCTTTATGTGCATATATATGTGTGTGTGTGTATCTCCATACTGTAAACTATTGATATTCTGAACCTTCCTATATCTATCCTGAGACATAAAACTATCTCAGATTAGTCTACTGGGTTAGGAATAAGAGGACCTTGGGTCCATTCCTGACTGTTTAACTATCTGAATGGATTTGGACAGAACATTTAGCCTATCTGTCCTTCAGTGTCTATGTGTGAAATCTCAGGTTGAAACTAATTGGCCTTTGAGGTGACTTCCAGTCCTAAAGCAATTATTTTGTAATACTATGTATGACTCATACACACAGGTATATACATGAATATATGTATGCGTGTATGTATGTGTGTGCATGTATATTATCCTGGTCATTTAACCTATTACAGTTTCTGTTTCTTCATATAAATTTGGGGTCTTAATACTTATGCTAAATAGATGGGACCCAAAATCTTGACCCTTGCTAAATTTGGAGAGAGAATCTCCATGTCCCCTTTGCCCTGGATGATAGTAGAGATATGATTATTAGTATATATATATATATATATATATTGCATTGATGAATAAATCATTTCAGTTGTTCTGGCCTCCTTATTTTTAGTATCTTTGGCTGATATTATAATATATGACCCTTCTCCAATTGATCAATTTTTGCAATAATAGATGATATTTTTTTAACTTCAAGACAGGGAATAGAATAGACCTTTGCTTGGGCACAATATTCATGCTGTCCAATTACAGATCCTTAGATAATTCCCAAAGTTTTCAAGCTAACCTGGCATGTGTGGTAATATTTACTCAAAAATATTAAGACATTCAGTACCTTTTTTTTCTTTTTTTTTGTATTTAAATTTATTTAAGTTTTCAACATTCATTTCTAAAAAATTTTGGGTTCCAAATTTTCTCCCATTCCTCCCTCCCCCAACCCAAAAAAGTCAAGCATTCTAATAATCCCTATCATCAATCTGCCCTCCCTTCTAAAATCCCTTCTTTCCCTTATCCTCATTTCTATACTTTCTATACCCCATTACCTGTATTTCTTATTTCCTAGTTGTATGAAAGAACAATACTCAACAGCTGTTCTCATCCTATTCAAATTCACCCTGTCATCTCTGTCTCTCTTTCTCTGTGTGTGTGTGTGTGAATGTGTGTGTGTGTGTGTGTGTGTGTGTGTGTGTGTAATCCCACCAACTACCCAGATACCAAAAAAAGCTTCAAGGGTTACAAATATTGTCTTTCCATGTATGAATGTAAAAAGTGCAACTTTAGTAAGTCTCTTATGATTTCTCTTTGCTGTTTACCTTTCATGCTTCATTCTTGTGTTTGAAAGTCAAATTTTCTTTTCAGCTCTGGTCTTTTCATCAAGAATGCTTGAAAGTCCTCTATTTCATTGAAAGACTATTTTTTCCCCTGAAGTATTATATTTAGTTTTGTTGGGTAGGTGATTCTTGGTTTTAGTCCTAGTTCCTTTGACTTCTGGAACATCATATTCGATCCCTTAATGTAGAAGTTGCTAGATCTTGTGTTATCCTGATTGTATTTCCACAGTACTGGAATTGTTTCTTTCTAGCTGCTTGCAATATTTTCTCCTTCACCTGGGAACTCTGAAATTTGGTCACAATGTTCCTAGGAGGTTCTTTTTTGGGATCTCTTTCAGGAGGTGATGGGTGGATTCTTTCAATATTTATTTTTCCCCCTGGCTCTAGAATATCACAGCAGATTTCCTTGATAATCTCATGAAAGATGATGTCTAGGCTCTTTTTTGATCATGACTTTCAGGTAGTTCCATAATTTTTAAATTGTCTCTCCTGGATCTATTTTCCAGGTCAATTGTTTTTCCAATGAGATATTTCACATTATCTTCCATTTTTTTCATTCTTTTGGTTTTGTTTTGTGATTTCTTGGTTTCTCATAAAGTCATTAGATTTTAATTTTGAAAATTTTTAAAAAAATTTTAAAGAACTATTTTCTTCAGTGAGCTTTTGAACCTCCTTTTCCATTTGGCTAGTTCTGCTTTTTAAAGCATTCTTCTCCTCATTGGCTTTTTGAACCTCTTTTGATAATTGAGTTAGTCTATTTTTAAAGGTGTTATTTTCTTCAGCATTTTTGAGTCTCTTTTAGCAAAGTATTGACCCACCTTTCATGGTTTTCTTGCATCTCTCTCATTTCTCTTCCCAATTTCTCCTCCATCTCTCTTACTTGATTTTCAAAATCCTTTTTGAGTTCTTCAAAGGCCTGAGACCATTGAATATTTATTTTGGATGTTTGGGATAGAGAAGCCTTGACATTTATGTCTTTACCTGATGGTAAGCATTGTTCTTCCTCATCAGAAAAGATGGGAGAAGGTATTTGTTCACCAAGAAAGTAACCTTCTATAGTCTGATATTTTTTCCCTTTTTTGGGCATCTTCCCAACCAGTTACTTAACTTTTGGATCCTTTGTCAGGAGTAAGGTACACTTTGGGAATCTGTAAGATCTCGCTTCCTCCAAGGTGGCATAGTGAAGTGTGTACACTACTCTGGGAGGAAAAAGAGATTTTTGTGCCCAGAATCTTAGCAGTTACCTCTCCACAGCTACTTGGCAGGGCTGACATTCAGTGTGAGATAAAGATCAGCTCCTTCAGGGCCTCTATATAGCGCTGAGGTCATAATCAGCTCCTCAGTGCCCCCAGGGGTTTTATGATCCCACAATGGATGCAGGCTGCTATGAGAACCACTGCCGCCTGCTGTGGCCTCTGTGGCCACTGCCTACTGCCAGAGCTATGGGAAGGCCCTTCTCCCTTCCTGGTCAGCTGAAAAAACCCTTTCACTGACCTTTGCACTTGTGGGTTGAGGGATCCATGAACCTGCTGCTGCTGTGACTGGAGATTCCACCCCTGGTGTGTCCTCCTCCCAGAGCCACACTGCATGGCCAAGGCTGGGGTGGGCTCTGCTTCGCGTTCTGTGCAACAGTCATTTCCTGTGGGCCTTTCAGGTCACTCTGGGCTGGAAATCTTCTCCACTCTGTTGTTCTCCACTTCTGTTGCTCCAGAATTTGTTGAGAGTCCCTCTCTACAAGTATTTTATTGGCTTTGTCGGAAGTGCCCGCATATGTGCATCTTTTCACTCTGCCATCTTGTCTCCACCCTTCTGAGTACCTTTTCAGTGACAGAAAACACCCCAAGAAAGAGTAACCTCCACACTGGATGTTTAAGTCTTCTGAGGCAAAAATTCTTTGGGAGAGTAGTGTCAGTGCAGAGTTGATACTCCACTTATTTTTTTAGCTACCTATGTTTGTGAGTCTGAGTGACAACATAATCAGACAGCACTAATAAGCAGTCCCCAGGGAGAAGGGATGGTAAGATGATAAGGCCATAGCTAAGTTAAATAAATACTGACTCATTCTTACCTAAAAGATAGGGGAAAATGTAATTGAGATGCTTTCTCTCTCTCTCTCTCTCTCTCTCTCTCTCTCTCTCTTTCTCAGCTATTACTAGGAAACAGGGTATGTTTGTGGTTTTTTTTTCAAATGTGTTCTAATAAATTCCTAAGTCAGGGCACTGAGTAGCAGATCTCTGTTCTTTATGATCACTGAACCCATCTCTCTAAACCCATCCCATCAGTTAAGGGAAGAGTTTCCAAACTTCCAAAACCTCAAACATATTTCAAACAATCATTCTTTCTTTATGCCAAAGATGGAGAGAATTTTAGAGACAATATAGTCAGGTCATTTATTTTACAGCTGGGGAAACAGGCCCAGAAACTGACTTTTCCTGTTCACAATGAACTTATTATGTAAAATATAGATTATATATATGTACACATATATGTATATATGTATGCATGCTTATGTGTGTGTATATAAAGTATGTGTATGTTCACATATATTTGTACTGTGGGAATGTATATAAACTCTTATAACAACAGGTCCAGGCCCATTTTTGGAGAGCTACTCATTTCTCTTGGCTTATATCAACCTTCAGGTAAATTTCAGATGAACTACTGCACTGCTAAGCATATTAAAAAACAGTTTTATCTACCTAATAGAAAAGTAGAACCTTTGGATTTGGTTCAAGCCATCCGACTGTTTCCTCTGTTCTCGGATATAGTCTGTGTTTTTTTTTTTCATTAAAGCCTCCCACAGTTAGATTTTTTTGTTTCCCCTGTAATTCCTCACATGGGACTATCTAGCCACACCGTGTATCCTTCAGTTACAAGTTTGGTTTTTTCCCACCAGATGAGAAAAAAAAAGGGGGGGGGCGTGATTAATCAAAGGATTATAGACTTTCAATCTCATCTATACCCTATACCAATAAGGTTTTACTTAGTACTCCTGATTAAGATGATACAAAGAGTCACAGAGAAGCCTAGATTTCCCAGATAAATCTTAAAAAAATGAATAAGGAAGAGAAGGGAATAAGTATATATATATATGTGTGTGTGTGTGTGTGTGTGTGTGTGTGTGTGTATACACACATATATATATGTACATACATATATATATACGTATATAAGTATTTGTATTTATATGCAGCACCTACTATGTGCTAGGCACTATGCCAAAGACTTTTTCTTTTTCCAAATGTATCCATTTGATCTAAAAATAACTCTGTGAGTTCGGTGCTATTACAATTCTCAATTTGTAGTTAAGGAAATTGAGGCAAACAGAAGAAAAGAACCGTATGATAAAACTGAGATAAATCAAAAGTATTGTTCTCCATCCTCTCAAGAACTACATAAAACTATCTGTAGAGGGTTTTCCCCAGGAAACCAGGTGTGAGTCCTGATAGATAAGAAAGAGAGGGAAAGAGAGGGAGAGATAAGATTAGAAATACTAGTCCTAACTCAGGAGGGTCATCCAGAAGTTGGAAGAGCAGGAGAGATGAACCACAGTAGAGAAGTTAGTGCAAGTCTCATGAGTGAATATAAAACAAATAAATAAATAGCACATTGAATAAGAGGATCTGTAATCTACAAGCTCCAACTGCCAATTAGTCATCCCAAGTTGTGTATCTCACAGACTGCTTAAATTCAATTTATTAGAAATCCAGTTCTGTAAGGGAATTGACAACCTCCAGCCTCTTGGATGGTCACTAGTCACGACTCAGGTAAACTGAGGGGAGACTGGTAAGGCACTGGGAGAAAGGGTTCCACCCCTGTTTGCTCAAGGCTATTTCCTGGACTTTGAGAGAACAAAGAAGGCTCAAGATGTTTTGCTAACTAGGGGCTACGTGGCAGTCCTGGTACAAACTATTGGGATTTCCTTATTAGCCAACTATTAGCTGATAGGTCCACTAAGGGCTCTTAGTGTAGGGAAAGAGATAAAAGCACTGCTGGCTGTTACAATAAAGGGAGTTGCTCACTATCTCATCTCCTGCCTCAGTCATTACTTACAGCTTGCTCCACCAAGGCTAACAGGTCAGATGAGGCCTGTTGGTCTGAGGGCTCAGGTCAGTCCAGACATCCTAGCACAATTCCTTATCTTTTCCTTCAAGACCTCTCCTCTTCCAACTTTTCCTGCTGAGATCACATATTTCTAGTCATGTGAGGTCAAAAATGAGGTTTCATCTCAATTCCTCAGTCTCTTTCACATCTTCACCATGTGTAACTTGTTGATAACTTTTATAGATTTCTACCTTCTTAATATCTCCCCACTCTCTATCTGATATTGCCAACTGGGATAGGCTCTCAATTCAGGCCTTAACTCTTGTAATAACCTTCTGGTAACTCTCCCTTTTTCATATCCTTCCCAAACCAGGTCATCATCTAAATGATCTTTCCTAAATATCAGATAAGGATCAAGCTATCCCATCTCTTATTCAATAAATTCTTATAGCAAACCCTAAATGCACAACTCTGATGGTCTGGCCAAGTTATTTGAATGCAAATTGTACACTTGCCAAAAAGACTGTTTTATGGAGAACTCACACAGAGCAAGCATTCACATGGTGGTCAGAAGTGATACAAGGACATTCTCCAGGTCTCTCTTAAGAACTTTGGAATTGATGTGTGTGACATGGGAGACACTGGCACAGGACCACTCAATATGGTCTGCCCACTTCAGAGATGCTGTGCTCTATGAACAAAGCAGGATTGAAGCAGCTCAAAGGAAATGCAGGATGCATAAATTTAGAGTAACACCCCAAATGTTCACACAGACTATTTGTGCCCGACCTGTGGTAGAGAATTCTGAGCTCATATTGGTCTTATCAGCCACAGTCAGACACGTTACAACTTCACTCTAGCATAATGATGTCATTTTGATCCTCTTTGTGAATGAAAGACAGCAACCAAAGCTTCATTTCCATATTAAAATATAAAATTCTTTGTCATTCACAGCTCTTTATAATTTGCCTCCATTATATCTTTACAGGCTTGTTAAATCTCACTCACCCCTAAAAACATTGTCAAGTGACACTAACCTCATTACTTTTGCTTGTGCAAGTCACTAATATATCTCTTCCTGGATAGGCTTCTAACTCTCTGGACTTTGTCATTATTTCCATGAATGCCTATTTTTTCCTCCTCCACCCCATCTTCCTTCCCCCATTTTGAGCTTTCTTTTATGCATTGCCTTCTCAGAGTAGTATTTAGTAAGTTTCTTGAGGATAGTTCCTAGCACTTAGTACAATATCTGACACATAGCAAAGGTCTTCTTTTAAGCTTTTATTGTGTTTTCTTTTCCCCCAGTTATATGTAAAAAAAAATAACATTTGTTTTTAAAACTGTGAGTTTTGAACTCTTTTTTCCTTCCTTCCCAGTTCACCCCTCATTGAGAAGGCAAGCAGTTTGATATAAGTTATGCATGTGTAGTCATGCAAAACATATCCATAATACTGACATTGTGAAAGAAAACACAGACCAAAAAAACCTCAAGAAAAATAAGGAAAGTTTGAAAAAAGTATCCTTCAATCTGTATTAAGACATCAGTTCTTTGTCTGGGGATGGCCAGCATTTTTCATCATAAGTCCTTCAGAGTTGTCTTGGATTATTGTATTGCTGAGAATAGCCAATTAATTCAAAGCTGATTATCTTACAATATTGCTGTTACTTTGAACATAGTAAATTTCACTTTGCATAAGCCCAAGTCTTTCCAGGTTTTTTGAGAGTATCCTTTTCTCATTTTACAATAGTATTCCATCATAATCACATACCAAAAATTATTTAGCCATTCTTCAATGATGGGCATCCCCCAACTTCTAATTCTTTACCACCAGAAAAGAGCTTCTATAAATATTTTTGGACATATAGGTGCTTATCTTTTTCGACTTTTGTTTTCCATCTTGTTTGGGTTAATAGTGGTATTGCTAGTTCAAAGGTTTTGCATGGTTTTATAGCCCTCTGAGTCTAGATCCAAGTTGGTCTATAGAATGATTGAATCAGTTCATAACTCCACTAACAGTGCATTAAAGTTTCATTTTTCTTTTATGCTCTTCAACATTAGTCATTTACCTTTTCTGTCCTTTTATCCAATCTAGTAGGTATGAGGTAGTGCCATCAGGGGCTATCCCTTCTCTATACCAACTGTTGGTGAAGGGAGAGGAAAGAAAGAATGCAGTTCTGCTTACAGAAAGAAATAATCTTGCCTGTGTAGCAGATCTTCAAGTTCCTCTCCCTCTTTACATTTTTTTTTCTTTTGGACAGGCATAAATTCTTTAGACATGATCTAAATTCTTCTCATTCTTAATTCCTCATTTTTCCATTTATGAGGCCCTTGTTTTGACTTTCATTTAAGAGTAGCAATTAGCTATATTACTACTAAGTGTGCACTTACAAATCTTCATATAAACAATGATCCAGTTTCTTAGAATGAAACTTGAATATTCATAATTCTCCTTCAGGGAACCACAAAATACTCTCCATTACTATCAGGAGTCAAAAAGAAATAAAGACTGACATGGAAAGACACAATGGCTATGAGTCTCAGATGTGCTACAGAAGGTGTGAGGGCCAGATTTAGCCATATAATGACAGAAAGCACCATTGTCAGTTAAGTATAGGAAAAGAAGAAGCAATAGAGATGAGAATCATGATACAGAGAACCAAACTGGACAAATTAAATTATTAGTACTTGTGAGTCATGTGGACTGTGTAGGTCCCAAGAAAGGTAAAGTCTACCAGGAGAGAATGTTTCTAGACCTCTTAAAACTTTCACATTTTGTTCCCGTTTTAGATTTGTTCTTTCCAGAAATGGTGGATAATATTTTGAATAGTGTTATAATTCTCAATGACTATAGAGATCTCTGAGAAGGCAGAGGCCTAATAAAAAGGGAAGAGGAATTTTTAGACTATTGTGGATTTCAATCATGAGTACTTTTTATTTTCTGTCAGTTTAAAAAAAGTTGTAAAATTCATCTTTCATTTTGCTATGTTCATGGGATCTAGGGATATATTAGAAAGAAAACAAATTCCAATATTCTCAGTAGTAGATCTATAAGCCAGCAGAGAATATTTTAAAGAACTGCCCAATGTTGAATCTGGCCTATGTTAATCAAATAGGCGTTTCTGCAGCAATTTGGAGCCGTAGGTAAATATATGATGCTGGATGCTCTGTTTTCAAAAGCTGTAACTACAAATTCTTTGGTATGATTGGGCCACTTAGTTGATATTTTAAAGTCAAATATTGACTGCCCACCTACAGACTTTTCTTGTTAATAAAATACCTGGACCTTTTGTTTCTCCCTTTTCTCTTTCTACTAAGTCTTGCTGGTACAATTCTCTCCTATTCTGAACTGAGGAGGGAATTAAAAGTTATATGTAACCCAAATAACATAGCCCATTGCTCTCCTTGTCAACAATTCCAGCTTACTTTCTCTTGCTTTCTTCATTTCTTTCTTTCCTTCTTCTTTCTTTCTTTCCTTCCTTCCTTCCATCCTTCCCTCCTTCCCTTTTTCTCCTTTCTTTTTTTAAACTTTGGGTGTTGAGGAGAGCAGATATTGAAGCTACTATCTTAGATTAGTGTCAGTGTTTGCCTGTGGATTTTAGGTTTTACACACTACCCTTGTATCCTCTTACCACAAATAATCAGAGTGCTTTGACTCACACGCATCGTTATATCTGAAAGGTAAGCCTCAATATGATTCCTTTTGGATCATGCTTGATACAAAGATGTATCAGCAAAACCCTTTAATTACCCATCATGCCACTTATTGCTAAAAGGATGGTACCATGGAGAAATGAAAAACTGTTCCCAGAATACTTCTAGACACCAAACCCTCAGAAGATGATGGCTGTGAATTCAGTTCTGAACAAGTATTTGTTGCAGGGCCACAAAAAAGTAAAAATAAAGTTGCAGTATGAAAGGAAAACATAGTATCCTATTACAGCTCAAAAGTGAAGACTCTTTGCAGAGTAACTGCAAAAAATAGTAGTCAAGTTATTGCCTTTAAACATAGTCTTATTCTCAGGTCACAGCTGCTTATAAGAGACCAGTGCAAAAACTACAATGGAGCTAAATAGGATATATTTTAAAGTAACAGAATAATCTTCCTTTGACCTCCCTTATCCCAGCAGCATTCTCTCATCCGATTTAAAGAATGATCTATTTCAAAGCCCCAAATAATCCTAGTATTGAAACTCCAGGTCTCTTCCCCACTCATTTGGGATTCATACCTATATTCCAATTAATATTAAGATTGTTGGCTTTCTACTTAGTAAGTTTTAATAAATATCAATTGAATAGAATTTACATAAAACTAACACAAAAGACTATACCGAATAAATAACAGTTGAGAAAGGAGGATGAGATGGATTAACCTGCCAGAAAACACAAATTGGGAGGTGTTACAAGTTCTCACAAGGACAAAAAGTAATCTATGGGCCCAGATACCTTAGAGTTACTTCAGGGAAATAAATTGAGAGTCAATTTCGGAGACTAAATGATGAGGAGTTTGGAGAAAGAGTGATCTGAGAAACGGGTATTTAATTAGAGGGAGATCACATTTAATTAGAGGGAAAGAGTTCATCAAAAAACAAAACAAAACAAAATATTTTGGAACAAACAGATATGATAGAATCTATTACCTCCACTGTCAGGTTTCCATTCATTTTGGGAAATTAGATTTTTTTTGCTTGACTCTGATCTTCCATTATTTCCAAGTTCTGTCACTTTTCCCCCTTAGCATGAAACCATAGATTTATAGTTTGAATGTATCTTATGATGTTATATATTATATTAAATTATTTTATTACATCACAGGATTATATAAATCACACTATAACCTATTCTATTCTTTACCCTATACTGTTACAGTTATATCATTTCATATCATGCCATAATATGTTGTGTCATATCATATCACATCATATTATATCATGTGATATCGTCTCTTTATTTTTATTCTTTTAATAATGCTTAGTATTTCATGGGAATTGAGAACTCCAAGAAAGGAACTAATTTTATTAATGCAGATCAATACCTAATATGTGATTTAGAACACTAAAGAGTTGTCTCTGGGCACCAAGAGGTTAAACAACTTGTCCATGGTCACATAACCAGCATGTATCAGGGTCAGCATTTAAACCAAGATCTTTCTGGCTCTGAGAGAATGCTTGAGACACTAAGATAGACTATCTTTTAAATTATTGTTTTGGTATTCTAATTTTTATTTTTTAAATGTGATTCAAAAATGAATGGTCCTGGGATAAGCTACTCTAATCCTTTTTCATAGTTTTCTATGATCCATTGAATGGGGACAGGGGAAAATAACTTCTTTGTATGACTGAATAAACATAGTCATATATATGTTCATCCACTGATAATTTGCCAATAGCTAAAATAATAGCAGACAGGAACCCAGGAATCAGATGTGCCTTAAACTATTCCCACATGATTTTGGACTCCTCTTTTAAGTTTCCATGTTTTGGAAATGTTTCTTTTCATGCTGCTTGAAGATTATGAATAACTGGTACAGCATCAGACATTAAAATGGCTGTTCTTAGTAATTACAAATTAAAGTTGTCAGAAGACAACTGTGAAAAATAGTTCAGTCTTTGATCATGTTCAAGTTCCAATATCATGACTTTGTGATTGGCTACTTCAAGTATGTTGAGGCCTAAATTTATTACATGGGAATTTGTGCACACAATATTGCAGACTTCTGATGGATAATTCTAACCACCAGCTCAAACCTTATTAAATATTCAGTTAGTACTAAAATTTTACAGATTATAGGTCATAGTTTATATATTACAAGGTTTGCTTGACTCAACCTGTTCTATGCTTCTGTAATAAGGCTTTGGGCATTCCTAGACCACCTAAAATGGAGGCATCCATGTTAAAAATAATACTTTAAAATTGTCTAGGTTATGGCATGTTTTTGGATGGTTAGCCCTTTGAGCTGTTCCTCCAGTGTTCAGAATGTCACTGAAGCATAATAGTGGCCTGAGGCTAGAATTGAATGAAAGTAGGAGAACAGGCTAGATTACTTTGGGGAAATTATATAATGTTTTCCGTAATCCCATTTTGCTCCTGTCTTCAAAGCCTGAGTTTTCAAGACCAATATTGGCTTGACTCTGTCATGAAACACCATAATTTCCAAAGAATCAATATTTCAAGTGACACAAGAGATAATTAAAAACATAGAGACAGCAAGCTTCAGTATGTTATCAACTTGGATGAGCACAAAGAGCAACTTAAAAGATGTCAAGGATATGTATGATCTGAAAAGAAACAAGATCGGTTGTGTTACAATACAAAGAGATGACAAATGTTGAAACTGGGAACTACATTGGAAACCATAAAATACTTCATGATCCAGAAGGATGTCTCTAGTGTATTGTGTAGAAGATATCCTGTATGCATAGGAATGGATATCTCAATTTTTCTCATGAAAGGGATACTCACACTAATGGAATCACAGATACATTCCATAGTGATTCATTTTTAAGTGGGCTGTTTTGAGAATTTCAAGTGACTATCACTAAGAGTTAATATGTCTTCATCAATGAAGATCATTTCATACTCTTTTATTTCCTTTTTTATGTCATGTTTTTTAATTAGTATATTGATAGGTCAGGAAAATTCTCATATATAGTTTACTCAGTTCTTAGTGAATCATTTGATAAAGTCTTTCATGTTATTTTAATGAAATGTTGGATATAGGTGAATTAGAAGGTAATAAAATTATATTGGAACCATTTGTATGTTCCAACCCAAAGACTGGCCATTAATAGCCCTATATCTGTTGGGAAAGCATCCTCATTGTTATATGCCAGAGGTGACTTTGGCCCTTAGCTGGTTAATAATTTTATCTATGACTTAAACAAAATAAATAGATGATATGCTTATTAAATTTGCAGATAGTCAGTTCTACTATAAAATGGCATATGTTTTCTCAAAAAGCATCACACTATGCAAACCTGAGCAATAGAACCACAGGGTTTATATAAAGAGGTAGAAGGCAGCAGAATTACTGGTCTTTGGCTATAGCAAACCCCAAGCTTTTGCTTGGCCTGCACTTCAGTCCCCTAATAAAAGTTCTTGGGCAACTTTGGAAGATCAAAACTCCAATCCAAGGAGACTGGAAACTGTTGCAGAAAAAGGGAGGAAGGTGGTCAGCCCTTCTTCACCCACAGTTCCTACTAAGTCAGAATATACGCACAAAAAAATGACATTTTAGGTTGATAAAACCTGACATTGACTTGTGGAATTAGGTGTCAGACAGGTTACAGTTTGTGAATTATTGTAAAATGGTGCAGTTTTCTAAATCATCAGTGTTTCGCCTATAGGAATTCATGCATAAACCAACTTAAAATTCCCACTGTGCTAAAAATGTTCCCTAATATCCAGTGACATAATATCCATATTCCCTAATGTCCAGTGATCAGATATGCATCAAGATGATGGAGATGACCTAGGATGAGGCAATTGGGGTTAAGTGTCTTGCCCAAGGTCACACAGCTAGTGAGTGTCCCTAACTTGAGGCAGCTAGGTTGCACAGTGGATAGAACACTGAGGCTAGAGTCAGGAGGATCTGTATTCAAATCCATCCTCAGACACTTACTAGTTATCTGACCCTGGGCAAGTCACTTAACTATTTGCCTCAGCTTCCTGATCTGTAAAATGAATTAGAGAAGGAAATGCTCCAGTATCTTTGCTAAGAAAACCTCAAATGGAGTCATGAAGGATCAGACACAAGTGGAAAACAACTGAATAACAAAATATGAATCACATTGGAACAAATTCTAATTTTGAAATCAAGCATCACAGGAAAAGTTACCATACCATTTATTTGACATTGATATTAACACATTGAATGGCAGAGTCACGTTCAAAAATGCTATAACAACGGGAGGGATCTAAGAAGTTGAAAGTTAATAGTAATAAGCAAAATGTCTTAGGTTTGGATTATTTTTTTGTGTTTGTCCTTCATTTTCAAAGAGGACCATAACATCAGGGAAATGATGGCATGACTTGCAGTTGACTTTGATATGAGTGAGGGAGGGCTGTGCAAGGTCACCAGCCTCACTTTCTCTCATGAGACTTCTGGATCCAATGACCAGATATTCATCAAGATGACTGGAGATGACCTAGGATGAGGCAATTGGGGTTAAGTGACTTGCCAAAGGTCACACAGTTAGTGAGTGTCACGTGTCTGAGGTGAGATCTGAACTCAGGTCCTCATGATGCCTGCACTGGTGCTCTATCCACTGCACTACCTAGCTGCCCCCCAATCCTATGACAATAGTTTAAATGAAAGAAATATAGAATTTTAAAGAACTCCCAAGGTCAACATGAGTTTATAGTGGAATATGGAAATACATAGGCAAAATCTAACTTATTTTTCATCCTAATTAAAGGAGATTTTATCCTCTCTCTGTTTTACTTTGGTTCAGATATGCATAGTAAATTATATTCAGTTCTTGGTGACACCTTTTAGGAAATATCAAATTATGGTGGAAAGATCATAGACATTGAAATCAGAAACCTGAGTAATAATTCTAGTTCTCTGTCACTTATGATCTATCTGATCTTGGATAACTTAATCACTGGAATTTCATCTGTAAGCTCAAATTGCACCAAACTAAAGCTCTCCTACATGTCTCATGATTTCCTTAAGACAAGAACATCAGTCAACTAGATGATTTCCATAAAAAGGTAGTAGGATTTTATGAGGGGATTGTGGGGAAAGACATGCCTTATAAAAGCCAATTGAAGAAAATTGAGATATTTAGCATGGGGAAGAGAATGCTTAAAGGAGATATAACAGCTGTCTTCACATTTTCAAAGGGACTTAAAGTGAAAAGAGGATTTGGTTGGGTTTCCTGTTCCAGAAAACAGAACAATAACCAATCTTCAAACAAATATACGATGACTCAATACAAAGAAAAAATTTTCAACAATTAGAGTTGTCAAAATGAGTTTATAGCCTTAGGAGTTACTGGGTTTACATTCATTGGAAGTCTACTACAAAACTCAGATGAACACGACTTATCCAATCAGTTTTGAAAATTGTACTCTGGGACCAAGCTGTCCTGATTGATGATGGAGTTTGTCCATTAGTATGTAGCCAGTTACAAAGCACAGACCATGCTTCTATCAAGCTCTTCACCTTGACTATTCTTTGGTACCCTGACCCATTTCTAACAAGCATACCCTGTCTCAAACTTTCCACCTTTTATTCATAGAAGCTTAAATAAATCAATACTAATACTGCTTCTGGGAAAGGGACATCACTTGTCAGCTTTATCACTACATTCAGCAGGCTTGAGTCATTCCAGAGAAAAAGAAAACACCATTTATTGGTCACCATTCCATTTTACATGTATCCAATGACTACTGGGTGGGTTTGGAAGGCATCAGCATTTATTGAGGGCCTACTATGTACCAGGAAATATGTGAAGTACTTCACAAATATCTTCTTATTTGATCCTCATGACAACTCTAAGGAGATAGTGTTATTATCCATATTTTACATATGGGGAACTGAGGTGGAGTTAAGTGATTTGTTCAGGGTCACAAAGCTAGGAAGTATTAGAGACTGAATTTTGACTCGTCTTCCTGATTTCAGGCCCAGAACTCTATCCATTCTGCTATTTAGATACCACTAGAATATAAGCTTCTTGAGGGTAAGATTTGTTTCACTCTTTATTTGTATACTTAGATTGTAGCTCAAAAAGTCAATGAGGAGAAGAATGCTTTAAAAAGCAGAATTAGCCAAATGGAAAAGAAGGTTCTGAAGCTCACTGAACAAAATGGTTCCTTAAAAATTAGAATGGAGCAGAAGAAATTTAATGACATTGTGAGAAACCAAGTAATTACAAATTAAAAACATAAGTATGAAAAAATAGAAGACAATGTAAAATATCGCACTGGAAAAACAACTGACCTGGAAAATAGATCCAGGAGAGACAATTTAAAAATTATGGGACTACCTGAAAGCCATGATCAAAAAAAGAGCCTAGATATTATCTTTCATGAAATTATCAAGGAAAACTGCCCTGATATTCTAGAACCAGAGGGTAAAATAAATATTGAAAGAATCCACTGACCACCTCCTGAAAGAGATCTGAAAGGAGGAACACCTAGAAATATTGTAGCCAAATTCCAGAGTTCTCAGGTCAAGGAGAAAATATTGCAAGCAGCCAGAAAGAAACAATTTGAGTATTGTGGAAATACAATCGGATAACACAAGATCTGGCAACTTCTATATTAAGGAATCAAGGGCTTGGAATATGATATTCCAGAAATCAAAGGAACTAGGATTAAAACCAAGAATCACCTACCCAGCAAAACTGAGTATAATACTTCAAGGGAAAAAATAGTCATTCAATGAAATAGAGATTCTTGATTAAAAGAGCAGAGTTGGATAGAAAATTTGACTTTCAAACACAAGAATCAAGAGAAGTATGAAAAGATAAATGGGAAAGGGAAATCATAAGGGACTTACTAAAGTTGAACTGGTTACATTCCTATATGGAAAGATATTTGTAACTCTTGAAATTTTTCTCAGTATTTGGGTAGCTGGAGGGATTATACAAACACATACACACACAAACACACACACACACACACACACACACACATATATGGAGAGAGGAGATAGGGAAAAATGGAATGAGGCAAATTGTCTCTCATAAAAAAAGGCAAAAAAATGCTTTCTCAATGCAGGGGAAGAGGGGGAGATGAGAGAGAGAAAGTGAAGCTTACTCTCATCACATTTGGCTTAATGAGGGAATAACAGGTACACTCAATTTGGTATGAAAATCATCTAACACTACAGGAAAGCATGGGAGAAGGGGAGAAGTAGGAAATGGGGGAATGATAGCAAGGAGGGAAAATGAGAAGAGGGGGGTAATTAGAAGTAAACACTTTTGGGGAGGGATAAGGTCAAAAGAGAGAAGAGAATAAATGAAGGTGTAAAATAGGATGGAGGGAAATAGAGTTAGTCTTTCACAACATGACTATTATGGAAGTCTTGCAAAACTGCACATATATAGACTGTATTGAGTTGCTTGCATACTCTGTGGTGATGAAGGGGGGAGGAAGGAAGAGAAGTTGGAACTCAAGGTCTTAGGAACGAATGTTGAGAATTGCTTTTGCATGTAATTGGGAAATAAGAAATACAGGTAATGGGATAGAGAAATCTATCTTGCCCTACAAGACAAGAAAGAAGATGGGGATAGGGGAAGAGAGGAGAGTGATAGAAGGGAGAGTAGATTGGGGGAAGGGGTAATCAGAACGCATGGCGTTTTAGGGTGGGGAGAGATGACGAGAAAATTTGAAATTCAGAATCTTGTGGAAATGAACATTGAAAACTAAAAATAAATAAATAAATTGAAAAAAATAGAACGCTCTTGTTTTTATGGGAAAGTTCCCAAAAGGAATGGCTCTGGAACTTAATGAATATTTTGTATTCTCGAAGTTTTACATTAGTTGAGGTCAAAAATAGATCCATAGTCATAGCAAACTAATGAGCGTTTTGCACTAGGGCATCAATATTTAGAGACTGTTGGGAGTACTTTTTGACAGGTAGAAACTACTGAACCTGACACCTATATAGTAAAAACAATTAAATTATATTTATCAACTAAGTTCCTCTCTATTCTACCTCTATTCCCTGATCTGATTATAATCTCTCCAGCAATATAAACATATGTATGTACATATACACATATATCTTCATATGTATAAACATATGCAGATATGTAAGTATATGTATATTTACATATGTGCACATATGTGCATATATAAACACACATATGTGTCCACATACCCACATATATGCGTATATGTGTACATGAGTATATGTTAATATTCAGTAGAAACACTTCCAATTTCCAGGGATTGAGAATTGTTTCATAGTAAGATGGTAGCACGAGTCAGTGGAAAGTGCTCTGGATATAGAATCAGAGCACCCTGGCTCAAATCCCAGCTCTGCTACATCCTAGCCGCATAACCTTGGGCAAATCTATTAATCTCTCCAGTCTTCAGATGCTACACTGGCCAGATGAGGTACCTGAACATAGCAACCCACAATGTGCTTTGCAGTTTTAAATCTGTGATCTTCAGACAGTGGCATTGTTACTACTAATTATTGAACAGTATGTCACTTGTTACTGGCCAATGCAGCCAATCAAAGGCAGGCATTGTTAAGGCAAATCATCGCTGGTGGAAAGGTTCTATGTCTCTATTATTGGAAAGAGTTTTTCTGACCCATCAAAGAGATTCGCCAGCCTCCCACTGGAAGACTCAGGGAAATGTTCACTGCTCGGAAATGAAATTGTAGAGATGATGAACATCTTCAGGTTGATTAAATGAAATGGAAATCCATTTTCTCTTTCATACTGCAAGAGGCTTAACATTAAAAAACTAATCTTTCCTAAGATAAAGTTCATTAACACAATGATTATTCATTTGGCTCCTATAACGATATTGCTGTTTAATCACCAGAACATTGCTTCCTGTGCTCGCTGGGAGCCAGCAGGAAACATTTGAAGAGTGAGTCCTGCCGCTAATGTGACGGGAGAGGGAATGGAATTCTCACTGCTCCTCATTTCCGATGTGCAGCACATTCTTGCTTGGGAGTCATACACTACCCATCAAACAGCAGGAGCTTTAAACCCCACATTAAACGCAGAATAAAGTTATACAACCCTGAAGGTGAAATCTCTGCCGCACGTTTCCTGCCTCTTCCTGGCTTTGAGATAATGTTTCTCGAGGGGGTATTTCCATTAGAAACTCAGATTTGGGTGGATTTAATCTTGGCAATTGTAGATAATATTGGACCGGATTTTAGATCTGTTTTGGCAGCCTGGGTGTTTAGCTTGGTTTATAAGGACATGGATTAGACGATTAGATCCAAATTGCTAATATAAAAAACCAACGTCCTTACCAACTCAAAAATGTTATCCACTAGACAGATACAATTTTCCGTGTTGAGCTGTATATTATGAAGGATTCTTAGCTTTTGGAGAAGCTTATAGACATAATTAAAATCTAATCAATAAATGTTAATAATGGCATGAACTTCGGTGATCTAGCCATTAGATCACAGATTGAAAGGTATATAAAACATAACATCACATAATCATATGATAAAAAATACAAATCTTTGATACTAGAAAAGTCAATTTGATTAGCAGGATGGCCACAAAAATACATACATATATGCATACATACATACATATATACATAGATGTATACAAAGATACACATACTAGTGTGTTTGGAGTTTTTTTGCCTACAGAATGTAATGAATCTATAAATTCAGACATGGCAAAATTACAAGCGATATAACTGAGTATTAAAGGAAATAAAATAGCAGAAATGCTTTGGTACAGTTAAAAAAAAGTACCAGCTCAGGAGATATAAGGCCTGACTTCAAAACTTGCCTCTAATGCTTAATATTTGTGGGACAGGGAAATTTTTTTTTATTTTCTCTGTACCCTGGTCTCTTCCTCTATAAAATGAGGTGTTAAACTGGATTGCATTCATGGTTACTTCCAACTACCTTTCCTAAGAAAGGATATATCTTTTAAATAAAAGAAGTTTTATTTAGCTTAATAATAAAACCAGAATTCAATAACACAACCATTTTGGTGGTTAGTGGCTGAGGGAATTCTATGTTCCTACTACTGGGTAGCATAGGAGTCTGTTTTTTCACTTCATGGAACTGAACTTGGCTTTTCACTTACCTTACTTCTTTGAACAGAAAATCAAATCGTAACTGATAAATATCAGCTTGTAGCTTACACGTTCAAAAAAAACAAAACAAAACAAAACAAGTTGACATGATTGTCTCAATTTTGTATCCTGATCCTAATTCTGGGTTTTATGGAAACTGGCGTGCCCAGTTTGTCACCCTTGCCATAGCACCACTGCCTACCTCCTGAATCATGTCATTAGTTTCTATTGGTCTTGTAAACAGAGACTTGATCTCACTTTGCCTATTAAGACTGGGGCTTCACATGCTGCTATTTTGCTCATCTCCATTCATTGTTCTCATATATTACCCCCTTCCTTTCCAAGCAAAGGAAACTATCTAAGGAAAGTATTATGTTCCAAGGGAAGGAATGCTAGATTTGTAGTAAGTGGACCTGTGTTCAAATCCTAGATATGCCACATGCTTGCTACCTTTGTGACTTCTCTCTGTCCCAGGTTCCTCATCTATAAAAGAGGGGTTGAATTAAATGACCCCTAAAATTTTTTATAGCACTAAATCTATGATCTAGGGATCCTACTAATAACTGCTCTGATAGGGGAGCATTGCACAGCCACTAAGACTGGAGTACTTGATCATTCTCAATGGAATGTGAGAAATCCTCCCCCTCCTCCCAAAAAAAGAATAATCCACATGCAAGTAATTAAGAGTTAACCATTGCAGCATAGCAATCTTTCTTGAATTGACTAATAGGGTTACAAGTGTGTGTCATGAAATCTTGTGACTGTGTTCATTCAACGACAGCCTCTGACAGAGTTAACATTTTCTGAATAAAAAGCAAGCAGCATTAGAAAAGTTTTTGTATTAGGAGCATAAGGTTAGCCATAAAGAAGTAATGTTCCCTAGATGTGAAATGAAATCACAGTGACTAGAATAGCTTAAAGATACAAAGCTATTGTATAAGCACCATCACCCACAAGTGGAACAGTAAGGGAAGCAAGAGTCACATGTAGAAACCTGAGTCATTGGCCTGAGGTCAGATTCTGTGGTCATCTACTGTGTAAAGTCAACTCTGACTACTTATTTCCCTGCCACGTAGAAAGCAGATGCTCAATAAATAGGAAAGATAGTGAGGTTAAATACTGGTTTTTCCAGTCATAATCAGACTCACAGAGAATGAGACACTCAACAGTGCCATCTTCAAATTTCAAGGATAAGTAAAACTGGATGTAGTCACTTACAAACCTATAGGAAATTGTTCACAGAGTATCTTTTTTCCCTAATTTTTTTTTACCATAGAGAAGAAGCATTGTCATTTTTTTTTGCTGTTGTGATTTGTTTGTTTGCTTTTTGACCAGATCTCTGATTTTATCAGAATAGGGAGGTCTGGGTAAGATGAAGTTAAGTGGAATCAACAGAATACTATCCTTAATTTCAATCCTGCCACTTAAACAAACTAAAATTAGTCAAATCATTTAATGCCTCTGTCCCCTTCTCCTGATTACAACTGTGTGATAGAATAGTTGCTGATCCATTTAGAAGTCTGCTGATAATGACCTATGAAAGGATCAGACTGGCCCAATTTTAATTAAAATTTAATTTTAAAATTGTTGACTCTAGAGATCACCTACAATCCTCAAGTCTTAAAACTGAAAAATGACTTAGAAGTTATCTAAATTTAACCCTCTTATTTTAAAACTCAAGAAACAGAGAATGAGACAGATGTCATCCCCTGGGTTTTGCATTTAGAACTGGATGGTGCCTAGTCAACTAGGTGATATAGCGGATGGAGTACTGGACCTACCATCAGAAAGAGGAGTTCAAATACAGTCTTAGATATTTAACAACTTCATTAAGATGAACAAGCAACATACTGCTTGCCTCAGTTTTTTATTTGTAATAAGATAAAAGAGATACAAATAACAATTCTCAGGATTATTTTTTAGAATAAAATAAGAAAATGTTTGTAAAGAATGTTGCTAGTCTTAAACAATGCATAAATGCTATTTATTATTATTAAAGTTAATCTAGTTCAGCTGTGGGCCAGTGAAATTAAATTATTTTCCCTAGGCAAATCCAAACCCTGAAGCTAGATCCTCCTTGACCAAAGACAATAATTTTCCATTACATAACCCTGTCCTAATAATTCCCCCCAAGGTTATGAAGCTAGTTATGTATCAGAGGTAGGACAATATCTTATAGGAAGTTTTTTTTTCCTCTAAACCACTCTAAATCTGCCCCAATCTAATGGAAATATTTCCCTGTGTATTTGCCTTACTTAAGGAAATTCAAAGAAAGAATTTCCCACTTTCAGTTTTTGAAGATTATCCTAAACAACATCAGGCTGCCAATATGAGATATGTAATCATTAACACTAGTAACATTAGAACAAAATGCACCAACATCTCTCTTGAATCATAAGTGACTGTAAGAACACCTGTGACCCAGTGACTGGTTCTGGTATTCAGTATTTTCCAAACATAGAATGGTTTCTCTTCTGGACACTGAACAGTTTATCTTCTTTAATTTCTACTTTTGACTACTATCCCACCAATGCCATTATAAGATGCTAGGAATTTTGATTTTCCCTTTTGAATTATACATATGGAGTAATTCAATGAAAGATATTGACATTGTAGCAAGGTTGATCTCAAATACAGACCAAGGAATATATTTAATTGGTTATTCAGTGAATTTTTTTTTAAAGTCAGTCTGACCAGAAAGAAAGCTCGAAATTGCTCTTTTATCTTTGTTGATTTCACTATGCATCAGCATTAGGAACTATGCCAGGTATCCTAATAGAGGAGAACTAGGTAGGGCACTGAATTTGGAGTTAGTGTGAAAGAGTTCAAATTTCAGCCCTGTTACCTACTACTTGAGGAATCTTCATCAAGTCATCAGACCTCAAATAACTCATCCATATGAATTCTGAGGGAAATTTTACATCTCTGTTTTTGCCTACTGAATCCTACCCCAACCCCATGCCCCTATTTTAGAGCAGGTTGAAGCAAAAGAGGAATAATACTGGGTATATTCTAAGAAACTTTGACCCTAAAAGAAAATGCCCTGAAATAGCACTCACCTATCTTCAACAAAGAGAACAGGAACAAAGGGGCAATAATTGTGTTTGAAAGACCAGTGTTGGGACTTAGGTCCAGAAAAGGGCAGCCAGCTCCAAGCAGTCAGCTCCAACTAAAGACCAGGTGGAAAGAAAATACCATACCACATTCATTTTCCACCCAGAGGGCTCTGATGACTAAAAACCACTCTGAATCCTCATATAAATGACACTAGTGAGGGGGAAAGAGTATAGTGTTTTCCTTCTTTTGTCCCTTTGATGTAGGAGCAAAGCTTCTTCCTTCTCTCTAACTTTTATGAGCCTCAGGTGTGTAGGCATGGAAACTATTCCCTCTCCACCCTCCCCCCATCCACACAGATCACAGAGAGAAGGAAAAGAGGCAACAAGAGATACTTATTTCCACTCAAGGATAGATAAGGTTTTTTTCCCATTGGTGTTATTCAGTGACATTTAGAAGGTGTGTGTGTGTGTGTGTGTGTGTGTGTGTGTGTGTGTGTGTGTGTGAGACAGAGAAAGACAGAGTCAGAGACAGACAGACACAGAAAGAGAGAGGAAGGGAGGAAGGGAAATGGAGAGGGGAAGAGGGAGGAGAAGGAGAAAAAAAGGGAGAGGGAAACTTATGGGAGTAAAAAAATTGGACCATCAAGAGATACTTTTTAAGCACACAAACAGAAAACATGGAAATGGCATTTACAGGAATAAAATTGAAGTTAGAAAAATAGAATCAATGTATCTCGAATAGGACCCTCCAGTCCCAACACAGGTGAACTAAAATAGTTCGTGTGACAAAATTGAGAATGTAAACATATGGTGAAAGTGGAGATGAGGAGAATGAGTAATGTACCCTTGTCAATTCCCTGTGTGAACAGCACAGAGATAGCATCTCAACCTGAAAAGGAGCTACAGAAGAATGGGAGAGGAGGAGGAGGGAGGAATTGAAAGTGAAGAAAATAAAATCAGTGCTTAGATTCAAAGAGGAGATCTCCCTGAAGTGTAATTCTGTGAAGAAGAGGCATATGTCTTCAGTGATATTTGGGAAAAAAAAATAATGGGATTACTCTGAGCAGAATTTGCACATCGAGAGACCACCTTCTAAAATAGCTTTGTGTCTCTATGTCTCTCTCTTCAAAAGAACAGTTATGCAAGTTTTTGGAGATCAGCTGCCAATCTCAAAAGGGAGGATAAGAGAGAGGGCATGAACTCAGACATGAGACAGCATGACCAATAAGAAGGAAAAAATTGGGGAAAAGAGAAGGAAGGGAAAATTGGAAAACATGATGTGAGATGTAGATCATTCCTACCACTGAGGTACTGAGGTAATCAGCAGCAGCATCTATAGAGCAAACTAAGGTTTGCAAAGCATTTCACATGTGGTGTCTTATTTGATCATTGTAACAATGCCATCCGATAGGTGCTGTTAGAATTCCCCTTTTACAGATGATGAAACTAAGTCATGAAGGGTGAGGTGACTACCCCAGTGTCACATACCTAGTAACTGAATCAGGATTAAAGCCAAAATCTTCCTGATTTCAGGTGCAACAATTTACCCATTGACCACTTATTTCATTACCTTATTAATTCTCTGCAACTTCTGCCCATCAATTCAATTCTCTTAGGACTGGCAGTGGAAGCCTCAGGAATTTCCCTCCTCATGAATTTCCCTCCTCATGTTTTCTTCATAAGAGTTAAACTCAGTTTTTCTCAAAAGATCCCTCCAAATCTCTCAAGTTTACAGCAAACTCATTGAATTTCTCATAGACATTTTCCTCAAGGCAGTTAATTCTCCAGGTCTTTTCAGAGAAGAAGCTCTCTTGATTCTCTATTAGGGCCACACACAGACCTCTATCACCTTTCACAGTTAATTGTTAGTTCTAAAAGTGCAATCCTTCTTCTTAAGTTTATAGTAACAATATTCAAAGTTCCTACGAAAAGGGCTTCTTTAAACTAAGGTTATGTTACAACTGCAGAAATCCACATATTGTTTCTAAATGAATGGGATACACAAAAAGAACAAGAGTACCTCCAAAAGATAAGAGCTATTGTCCAATAATTAGAATAAATGCAATTTTAAATATTAATTGTTAGGATTCTTAAAATAGTACTATTTGAGCAAAAGATGAAGCTTCCTTTGAACTCATAATGGCCACTTAAAGAAAGGGAAATACTAAAAGCCATAAGGCACCATGTTGGGGGCAAGGAAAGTAGCTCAACTTTTTTCAGGTTTTGATCAGCCTGATGAAAAGTTCCTGTGGACCAAATGATCCAAGGAGACTGCCATCTGGTGTTTAAGACAGATAATTCAGGCTGAGTTAATTTATTCCCCTTACTAGCACTTTAATCTAGGTAGCACAGGAAGAAATCCAAACCAAACATTTCCTCATGAAATACCACCTGCCAAGTGTGTAAAGTGGAATAAATGACCTCTACAATTCTTTCCTAGGGGCCCCCGCAGTAGCAGATCTCATAATTTATTATAGAGCTGTCATCATTTAAAAAAAATTGGTATTGGATAAGAAATAGATTGGTTGATCAGTTTCTGGTCATGTATGATAAATTCCAAGCTCTCTGTTTTGAGGAAAAAAAATCACTCTTCCTTCTTTGGGGAAATAACTCACTTTGGGGAAGGAATCCCCACTTCACTGAATTTCCATTCTTTTGCCTTTACTTATCTGTAAAGACCATTGCAAAAATCATCTCTTTTTGATAAAAAAACAAATGCAACATTTGACAAGAACTGTTGGGAAACTGGAAAGTAATCTGGCAGCATCTTGTCACAGATTGACATCTCACACCACAAACCAAGATAAACTCAAAATGGATACATAAATGGTGATATCATAAGCAAATTAGGGGAGCATGAGAAAAAAATACCTCCCAGATCTATGGCCTGAGTAAGAGTTCATGATCAAATAAAAGGTTCAAAGGAGGTAAAATAGATCATTTTGATTATATAAAATTTAAAAATACTAGTTTTTTATACAAACAAGTTCAAAGTGATCAAAATCAGAAGAAAAGTAAGAAGGTGGGAGAAAATTTTTGCAGCAAATTTTTCTATCAATCTATTTAGTAAGTTGGTGGAAAAGTTAATAACTGAGAAGTTATGGAAAGGACTGGTGGTGGTAAATGATCTGAGTTTAAATGAATGTAAGCCATTGCCATGAGGAAGTAAAACATTCTAGGTATGAGGAGGTAAAATATTATCTACATGATCATGAATGTTTGACAGACATTTTGCATTTTGCTTTTTTGAATCACCAAAGAGCCAGCCTGCTATTGGTGGATCAACGAATGATTATTGGGTTGCACCGGATTTCCTCCATTTCAAACTATTCTTGCTTCTTAATGGAAATGCAGAATGGTCCATACAAAAATTAATAATATTATTATTAATAATAATAAACATCCATTATAAGAATTTATGATGCAGGGTCTGTATGTAAGAGAGCACTGAAACCTCTCAGATATTTGTTAAAGCAAAAGTCATGATCTGAGTCAAATGAATAGTAGTGTGTGTGAAGTATGTCAGGAAGAACGGGAAGAATTCTTTTATTCTCCACACCAGTGGAGGAAAATACTATATTCAGTGAGGTCTGTCACTACCAGGATGAGGCAATGTCTTTGACAGAAGTTATTTAGAAACAGAAATCTGTGCGTGCACAGAACAGAAGATTGATGCTTGTATTTTTGTCTCCCAGAAAGATCACGGTGATTATGCATGTGATAATATTTTATTTCAAACAGAACTGGGATATTAGTTAATTATGCAATTACCATGTTTTCACCACTTAAATCTCCAAAGCACTGACAGCTTACAGCTTGAATTGTGAATGTCCTCAAACTAAAACAAAATATGGTTTGAGGAAATTACATCTTTTTCCTTGGTCCTAAATGTGAGTGCTTTTGATGAGCTGATCCATTCCTATGGACTCTTAAATGTGACTATATATCCTGTTGATTAACATAGCTCAGCAACATAAATGGACTCTTGGCTAAAATCTTTTCAGTTTTTGAAATATCAATTCCTATTAGGGAAAAACAAACAAGGACCACATTTTAGTAACGAATAAAAAAGGAGTGTATTTTCACAATCTTGTTAAAATTGTACATGCATGATTGTAAAACGAATCATTAATCTGCATAAATGTTGGAAAGAAAATAACATCAGGAGATTACAAAGATAGGGCAGATACCGCAAAATGGGAAAACCACTGATCTGGTACCATGCGATGCAGAACTATCTAAGTAATAACTGAGATTCTACAGAGGATACAGATGCTTTTTGATTGTGGAGTGAAAAGTTAGAACTGCATGATTCCTACCTTTACATGAGCAATAGGTCTCTCATCAAACAGTTGAGAAAGAGTAACTGAGACCAGTCAACAACCCAGTAAATATTTTATTTATTTAAAATTTGCCCACACTAATTTCTAAAACATAGGCTATAGTTTTTGATTTGCTTCTTAGGAGAGCATCAGCATTCAGTAAGTATTTATTATGTGCAGCACTGGGCATCCCAAAATAAATGTGATGTAGTAATCCACCTAATTGGTTTCCTTGCCTTTAGTTTCTTTCTGTTCCAATCCTTCTTTTAAACATATGTCCAATTGATAATCACAATAAATAAAGCACAGGACTTATCCTGTCACTTGTATATACAAAAAGTGGCTCCCTATTGACTCTAAGATCTAATACTAATTCCTTTATTTGGCACTTAAAGACCATCACAATCTAGCTTCAACCTATTACCTTTCCACATCTTTCCCATTCCTCCCCCTCACTCATTCCAATTTTCAAGCAAAATTGTCCTCTTGCCATTTCATTGGTCAATTAATCAATAAACATTTATTAAACTGAACTACAATGTACTAGACAGTGTACTAGGCTGTGAGGACCCAAATAAAATGATTTCTACCCTAACGTATATTCAGGGGAATACACACCTGCATATGCATACATAAATATGTGAGTATGCATATAGTGAATAAACTAAATAAGTCATTCAGAAAGGAAGACATTCATAATTGAGGGAATTTGGAAAAGCTTTTTATAGCAGATGATACTTGAATTGTGTCTGGAAGGAAGAGAGGAATTCTATGTGGGAGAGGCAAGGAGTCATGGTAGACAATCAGGAAAATGAGAAAGGAAGAGTCATGCACAAGAACTGGACTTTGCCCGGTTTGGCTAGTTTGAGGAGGGTAGGGTGTGGAATAATGTGAAATAAGACTGGAAACCTTAGGAACAGATGGTGAAGACCTCTAAAGGGTAAACTAAGGTCTTTTTACTTGATCCTAGAGCTAATATGGAGCTACTGTAATTTGTTAAGTAAGAGAGTGACTTGGTCATGTAAATAATATTTTATCTCCCCATACCCAGAATGCTTTACTTCCTCATCTCAACTGCTTATATTCACTTAAGCTCAGATTATTTACTGCCATAGGTCATCTCCTTATCTCCTCAATTATTAATTCTCCTACCAAGCTACGAAATAGGTAGATGAATGGCTGGATGGATAAATAGGCAGACAGAGAGGGATATATAAATTAGATAATATCAAGAAATAATATTTATGTATCTGTGTATGTTTTCTGCTACAAAAATATATGCTCCTTGATTGAAGCATCTGTGGTCATTTTTGTCTTTGTAACACTACTGTCTAGCACAGTGACTGGCAGTATAGTAGCTGCTGTTTGAATTCATTATGTTCTATGAAGTATCTTGTGGAATTAAAGGGGGAACAGGGTAGATACATAAAGAGAGAAACATTGTCAAGGAAAATCCAGAAAAATTACTTCAAGGGGAAAAACAAACGAACAAAAGCTTTGAGTGTTATGTGATTATTTAGTTCTCCAGCACAATTTTATTATATTAATATTAAAAATGAAGGTGATATATCAATAAATTCTACAATTTTACAGGTAGCTTTGTATGCTTGACAGAGCTTTAGTTACTAAAGGCCTTAGGTTCAAATACTGCTTAAGATATAACATCTGTCACGCTGGGCCAGTTGTTTAACCTGTGATGCTCCTATAACTGCCTAGGACTGATCTTCTTTTCCATATTGAGAAAATCACATCTTTCACTTGCACACATATGACTTCCATACTTTACAGGACAAAAAATTTAGAGGTTATAGGGACTTAAGACACCATGTAGTCCAACCCCATCATTTCACAGATTAGTAAACTGGGTCTTCGAGAAGTTCAATAACCTGCGGAAAGTCAAACATGCAATTAGTATTAGAAGTAGCATTTGATTCTATGTCTATTGACCACAAAACCAGTGCTCTTTATTCTTAATAAAACAAATGATCAAAGAAAATGGATTTGTGGGCAGCTAACAAAATTAGTAAGATAAGAGATAACTTTACATTTACTCTTTTGCAAATATTTTCCTGACAGTATATTAACTCCTTGACAATAAGCATTGTTTCAATTTTTGTACTTGTATCTCAAGGGCATTATCCATACTAAGAGTAGGACTAGGTATTTGTTGTTTCATAGAACATTCTAGTGAAGTAGTCAGTGTGTGTGTGGTGTGTGTGTGTGATATACATATTTACATATATATTAAATGTATATATTGTACATATACAAATATATAATATGTATATATACACATATAAATATGCATATATGCATATATACAGACATATATATATGTATGCATGAATATATGTGTATATGTATTTCTATATGTGTATGTGTGTATACTATGCATATGTATGTATGTATATTGTGTGTATATCTATTTTTATACATGTGTATTTATATAAATATATAGTTGTGATATACATGAGAAAATTGAGATTCAAAGACTTTTCCTTTTTTTTGTCTACCATCACATTTTTTGTAAATAACACAAGCTTGATTCAAATTCAGATGGCATTGTGAAGTGAGTGGAACATTGTATTTCAGTCCAAAAGGTTTTACTCTGAGATTTCATTCTGCCATTTCCTGGTTTGTGACTTTGGAAAAGTCACTCCCTCCTTGCTGAGTCTGTGTTTTCTGCTTTGTGTAATGCAGATAGCACAACATACCACTATCCTCCCCAGGTGGCTACAAGAAAAGCTTTTATGCACAGAAAAATGCTATATGCATTTGAGCTATTTTCATTCTGCTCCAAGTCCTAGGTACTTGCCCCAACACCCAAAAGTTTCTTCAAAATTGTTACAATTCAGGTTTGGAAGGGTTTCTCATAAATGATGACAGTAAGATAAAACATTTTTTCTATCTGCATAATTATTTTATTAATCTTTCAGTATTTGCATCCAGATTCTCCTTCCATCCTTGCCACTTTCTATGAATAAATCTTGGTATAAGAAAGTTCCCTTCAATTTTTTGCATAGACTAACCCTAAGCCCAGAAATGACTTAATGGAGAAGCAAATCAATCTCCTTTGCTGCAGGGCTGATTTCCTAGACCTGCCACTAGAAACCTCTCAGACCAGAATAGTTATCACTCCCATAGAATAACTTCATCCTTTCTCCACCTTGCCTGATCCACCTTAGCTTCCTTCCTCCTTGTTCTGCTATCTCTTATCTCACCAGTCTTGGTAAGATGTTACTGACGTACTTTCAGATCCTTCAATGTGAGCTAAGGAGGTTTATGATATTGATCATGAATTTATTTTTTTAAATCAGATCCATTGATAACTCACTGTAAAATACAGACTCTACTCAAGTATGAAACCAGTTTGTAACAGAGGAATCTTTTGCAGGTTTGACCAGTCTCTATAAATATTGCTATAAGATTAAAATGAGAAAAAATAGTACATTTTGCAGAATATGCAGGTAATAACTGAATTGTACAGTTGGAAGGAACTTTTAAGACATCTAGACCAATCTATACCTCTACAGTAGTTGACTTCTAAGCTCAATTCCCACATTCAAGAAGGTTTTCCTGAACTCCCCTAACTCTAATGCCTTCTGTTGATTTTCTTTCCAGTTTATCCCATACATATTTGCATATTTTGCTTCTCCCTAGTTGTAGGCTTGCTGCCATTTTCATCAGACTGAGAGATCCTTGAAAGAAGGTACAATTTTTTTGCCTTTCCTTGCATCTTAGCACAGTTCATGGAAATTAATAGTTTTTAAAATAAGTATTTGTTGACTTAACTTGAAAAACGAGGCCATCAAGTCTTTGTTTCAGGACTTACAAAGAAGAGGGACCAACTGCTATATAAGACTGTCCATTTTGATTTTGAACACTCTTAACTGTTAGCAAATTGTTATTTTCCCCTGGGATCAAGCCCAAACTTAGGTCTTTGCAGCTTCTACTCATAGATTCTATTTCTGCCATATGCAACCATGGAGAACAAATCTATTCACTCTTCCAAGTGGCAGCCCTTCAAATACACAAAAATAGCTACTGTGCCCATCTTCTCAATTTCCCTTGATAATTTTATTATAATTCTTTTGCCATAATAATGGAACATTTCAATATCAAAACATGCTGTGAAATAAAATTAATGGTATCTGGCTATTTATTATAGGCAATTTCAATCAATAAATGTTTGAAAGTCAACAGTGATACTCCTTTAAAGTGCTATCCTTACAGTTCAATGTAAGAGATCACCTTATTTTCCAAAACACACTTGCTTAAGGATACTTTCATAATTAAATTTCTATGTTTGCTAAAGATCCATGATATAGAAACTGTAGATTAAATCCTGTTATGCACAAGTTTGTGTGTCCATGTCATAGTCACAGATCAATCATGATCTCCAAAAAGTTAGATATACACACCCAGTCATATACATACAGATATAGATACACACACATGGATATCTGTTTGTATATCTATATGTATATGTGTATAGATAGATAATAAACTGTAAATAGCTTAGCTATTCTCAGTAATACAATACTGCAAAACAATTCTGAAGGACTAATCATGAAAAATGTATGTATATATATATGTACATATATATATTAAGAGAAAGAACTGATGAAGTCTGAACATAGATCAAAGCATACTTTTTATTTTCTTTATTTTTTATTTTGTTTTGTTGTCTTTCTTTTTTTGGTCTGTGTCCCATTGTGTAACATGGCTAATATGAAATATATATTTTGTTTGACTATACATACATAATTTATATCAAAGTGCTTGATGTCTCAAGGTAGTAGATAGGACATAGAAAGGAAATCAGGAACTCAAAAAATATTTCAACAAACAAACTAATGTTGAAAAAGACTCCACCGAAGAAAAGCAACATGAAATTTTAGGGGCAAATATTTTTTTTTATAAAACACTTTAATATGGAGTCCATACTCTCAGGGGAAAAACAACAACTGAAACCATTCCAATTGAGTTCAATTCAATTCCATTAGCAATAATTAAGCATCAACTATAAGTATAGCACTGATGGTCTTCCCCTCCCACTTTGCTTTCTTTTTTTTTAATTAAAGGGGCCATCCCTTGAGTAACTACTTAGAGTAACTACTATTCATTGAATGGGTGTATCTCACTCAAAGTGAGACATTAGCCTGAAAGGGCCAGAGTCTCCCATTGCATCCTAGGCCATCCCTTGAGTAACTACTTAGAGAAAACTATTCATTGAATGGGTGTATCTTACTCAAAATGAGACATTAGCCTGAAAGGGCCAAGGTTTCCCATGCATCCTAGGCCATCTCCAGTCATCCTGATGAATATCAGGCCACTGCACCCAGATGGCTCAGAAGAAAGTGAGACTGGTGACCTGCACAGCCCTCCCTCACTCAAATCAAAGTCAACTGCAAGTCATGTCATCATCTTGATGTCATGGTTCACTTCAAGAACAAAGGGAAACAAAGATAAAAGAAAAAGCTTTCCTTGTCATCTAGAGCTTATATTTTACTGGGAAATACAATATTTAAACACACAAATGGAATATACCTTGAAGAGAGAATGAGCATTCAGTTCACTAGTGGAATTAGGAAAAGTTGTCCATAGCTGATATTCATAGCTGAGGTTTAAAAGAAAATCTAAAATCTCTAAGGGCTAAAAGGAAAATAGAAATACCTTACAGACATGGAAAAAATACAGGGAAAAGGGAGAGATGGAATTCCATGGATGGAAAAATGCAAATTTACCCATCTGATAGGAATAATCATGGCATGAAGGGAAGAAATGTGAAAGGTCTGCAAAGGTAGGATGGAGCAGTTTAGTGAAGAAATCTAAGTGCCAAGTTGAATTTGGATTTTAGCCTTTTAAAGGCAATAAGGAGGTATTGAAGATTCCTGGTATGAGATCACAGAGTAAACTTCATCGTAGGCAAGATCTAAGTAATACTTACTTTAGGCTACTTCATATAGATGAGTAGCTTATAGTGAGTTCTTGATGTTTTGCTATTGTTACATTTTTGCTTCTAGTGTGAAGTTTATCTTTCAGAGAAAAATTAACCCTTTCTGTCACTGATCATGTATCTCCAATAATTAATGCACTGGAGAAAATATTGCCTTGATCAATCAAAATAGTATTCCAAATATAATTTTGATATCTTTTCCAGTTCAGAATGCAGTCAATACTGTCATGTAGCTTTTCTTGGACCAGAACATTTGGAAAAAAAATAATAAGACTATATGCATTGCTTCGCTTTATATTAATAGTATTGACAGTTCCTACTATGAGTATAGTACCATTTTACCTCAGAATGGAGCAGAAATAATAAAGTAGAGTGATCTTAAAACAATCATGAAATGCTCTACAGAATATTTAAAAAATGACAATTTTTATTTTGTAATAACTTACTCTGACTGGGCTGGCAAAATAAGGAAAATAGGCATACTTTTGTCCTTTATCTGGTTGCCTTGGAGCAAGCAAGGCCTCTGCTGACATTAGTTTTCAAAGACACTGGAATTAACTCTATTTTCTGAAATGAAAGGGTCTCTTTCCCCTCCTCTAGCAAAGAAGGATCAAGCCCAACCAAAACCTCTCACATCTAGATGGTGGCCTATAGCATTTCTCATTCTTAATGGCTTCTCTCACCAACTGGAAAAACTAGAATAACAGCAGAGACCACAAAAATGCTCTTAAATGCTACCATTACCTCTAACTATAGTAACCTGCCAAAGAAAAGTGTGTTCAAAACATGCCCTATGATAGGACAGGGAACACATTCACCTCCTTTCTTAGTCTCAGAAATAAACGACAAAAAATTGTCACATAGACCTGAGCTCAACAAACTTTTATTTGTTTTTATTTTACATTCAAATAACATGGCCAGCCCATTGGAGTTGTGTTCTCTGAAGCATAGTTTGAATGCTTGGAAGTTCAGCTCGAGCAAGGGCCTCAGTGTCTGGTACCTTATCCAGCCAGCTGATCCTTAGAATCTCCCTAAGACAGTTCAAATGGAAGTGATTCAGTTTCCTGAATGAGTAGATTATCCATGTAAGCCCCAAAGTAAGACCTCACCTCAGAGTATTTTTATACTTTTCTGAGAAAGAGGGCAGGACCCTCAATAGAAATTAACAAAAGGTACTGAGTTCTATTAATGGGCAGGGAAGATCTTCAACTCTTCCCCTACCCACCATTAACCTTATCTTAACATTATACATCCCAAGTTTTCTAGTCTGCTTAAATGGATAGATTTTATTGACAGAGAAGGGTTTAAGCATTCATCTTTCAAGGGAAGGAAACATTCCTCAAGTTGAAGCTGCCAGCACCCTCTATTTCACACACTGGGGTAAAAACCTAATGTCTTACCCTGATTACAGTTCTGTTTATTCTGCAGCTAAAAGTTATAACAAGATATGATTCTCCCTATCCCCCCAACAGTATCACATTTGTTAGAATTCACTTAATGTTTTTATTTTGCATGTATATGTATATATATACATATACATATGTATATATATACATATATATTTATATATATAATTGATACATGGGCAGATGGGGAAAAGATTAATGTCCCAATGACTTTAACTCTCCATAACTTAATATTTAAATATCTTAGTAATGTAAGAAATAATGGCACCTAAAATTATAAAGAGTTACAGCAATAATCATAATTCCTTAGAACTAACATTCTTATCGGGACATCTAGGTGGCACAGTGGATGGAACACTGGACTTGGAATCAAGAAGACTCATCTTCATGACGGCAAATCTGACCTCTAACACTGTCACCCTGGGCAAGTCACTTAACCCTGTTTGCCGCAGTTCCTTTTCTGTAAAATGAGCTGGAAAAAGGAATGGCAGACCACTCCAATATCTCTGCCAAGAAAACCCCAAATAGGGTTAGGAAGAGTCGCACATGGCTGAACAACAAAGCATTTTATAGCATTTAGGATGTGCCAAACACTGTGTTAAGTACTTTATAAGTATTACCTCATTTGCTTCTCATGACAACTTTGGAAGGCAGGTGTTAATAATACGCTTATTCTAAAGATGAAGAAACTAAGGCAAAGAGAGGTTAAATGACCTGCCTAGGGTCACACAGCTAGTAAGTGTCTGAGATGGGCTGGCACCCCTAGTGGCCCCATAGTGTATATAAAGTGTTATCTATCCATTTGCTCATTTGATCAATCAATAAACAAACATAATAGCTTATGATGTGCCTAGTACTGTAACAAGATCTAGCATTAAAAAGCAAAGCAAAAACAGTCTTTTGTCCTAAAGAAGCTCCTATCTTACAAGGAAAGACAACCTATAAATGCAGGAGCACATATTTATGTATATATGTATACCTATTTATGTCTAAATGAGCACATACAGGATATATACAGAAAAGCAGAAGTTTCAAAAACAGTGAGGTATGTACAACTAGTGTTATTGCCCCCATTTTTATCCATGAGAGATAGCCATGAGCTGGTAAATAGAGAGCTGGCCTCAGAGTCCAAGGAATGTAGGCTTCTATCCTATTTCTGCTACATTCTGTCTGTGTGACCCTGGACAAGTCTCTTAATATTTTATTGCCCCAGGCAGATCTATAAATCCATAAGTTGCAGAGCAGGGTGAGTCTTTGGTGGTAGAAAATTTCCTCCAAAAGAATGAAATCACAAGTTATTTTTTTAAAAATAAAATCATAGGAACTGTCCTTCTCAAGGTCAAGTAACTTGCCTCTAGTCACATAACTCAGATGACTAAGCAGGACCCTGTGTCCACGGATCCCTTATTTCAGCATTCTAACCATCATCCTCTGTTTTGAAAGCATGTGTCCTTCCCAAACTGCTTTTCTCTTTCTAGACACCTTCCTGACTCATTAACACTCCTCCTAGCTAAGGCAGTAAATAATTGAAGATTCCTATTTGAAGGGGTGAGCTGAATTCCTGCAAGGTGATGTGATCGGCATCCTTGTTCTCACATTCAGAGCCCATTTCATCCAGAGGCTGTTTATGCTGCCACCACTGCAGATGCTATTTCCCTTCCTACAGGTTTTTAGCTCATGGCATCCACGACTGATGTGCAAAATGCTGCTTCAAACTGACCAACTTGAAAGCTACTTGGAAATTCTCTGAAGACAAATCCCTCCCATTCATTAAACATTAAAAAACTATGGTATTGCTGGTACAGGGGAGGCTGGAAGAGGGGCCAAGGAGGTCCTACTGCAGATTTTTTCTTTAAAAAAAGAGAGAAAACTCAACAGCTTGGGTTGCCCACCCACAAATGCTTCAGGCTAAACTTTGTTTTTTGGTAAGAGAAATATTGAGGAGCAGAGAATTTGAAATAGTGGACTGTCTTTGAGATAAATGCAAGGAGGATTTACAATTTTTTTTGCTAATAATCTCAGACAGCTCGGGTTCAAGTCTAGTTTATGATATTCTATGACTATGAGATCCTGGCCAAATCACTTAACCTCTGCTTGCCTCAATTTCCTTATCTATAAACTAGGTATAATAATAGTGCCTACCATCCAGGATTGTTATAAGGATTGAATGAGAGAGATGATAGTTGTAACAGCATTGAGCACAGTGCCTGGCACATAAGTGTAAGCTTGTTGTTCTTTTTAGGTGGGGGAGGAAGAGGAGAGAGTGGCTGAAATTCCATTTCTAAAACCTTCATTATGCATCAGTATCTTTCATAGTGAGGGTCAAAACTGAATTGTGTGCATGGTACACAAGCAGGACTAAAATGGCTATGAAGTGACAGAGCACATGTAAAACTTGATCAATCAATCAACAACCATTTTATTCAGCACCTACTATGGACCAGGTATTGTTTTAGATACTGGAGATATAAACTCACAACAAAAGTGAAACAAAATGATAACGATCCAGCATAACAAAATAACACAACAAAATGATAGAATCGTCAGCCTTCAAGAAGCCTAAATTCTTTCATGTACGTATCTAAATAAATATATATATCAAGACCATTGGACAGTTTTTATAGGTCACTTTCAGGTTTAGAAGGGTCAGCCAGGTAGCACAATGTGCCAAGCTTAGAGTCAAGAAGATACAAGTTCAAATTCAGTCTCAGATACTTGCTTGTGTGACCCTGGGCAAGTTATTTAACCGTTTGCCTTGGTTTTCTCATCTATAAAATGAACTAGAGAAGGAAATGGCAAACCACTCCAGCATCTTTGCCAAGAAGATCTTAAATGGCGCCCAAAAAGTTGGACATATCCGAAATAACTCAACAACAATGACAAGCTTTATAAAACTCTTTACATATATTATCTCACCCTATCATCACAACAGCCCTGTGAGACAGATTTAAGTATTATATCCATTTGACAGGTAAGGAAACAGTTTGAAGGAGATTAAGTGATTTGCCCAATATCACATTTAAGTGTCTGAAGCAGGATATGAACTCAGCTCTTCCTAATTCCAAGACCTAGTTTCTTGACCTTTTTGGTATAGAGAACTCCAAATCAGGAAACTTAATTTCCTGATCTAGATTAGTGCCTACTTTGCATTTTATACTTTTAGAAGAGTTACCTGGAACACTGAAAGGTTAGGTGTCATGCCTAAGGCCACTGAAGCAGGGTCAGAAACAGAATCAAACTGCAGGTTTCTTGATTTCAAGGCCAACTCTTCATTCACTATGTGATATTGAAAAACAAAGCAGGAGCAGTAGAATTGACTAAATGGAGAAATACTAGTAGAAATATCTTCAGTAATCACTTTGGCTGAAACATTTATCATACTTTCACCAACCTGGTGACAAGACATGGTGGTATCTGGTGACACAGGACACTTAGAGTCTGAAAGATCTGAGACCAAATCTGGCCTCAGATACTTACTTGCCCAATGGCCCTGGTCAAGTCATTTAACCACTATTTGCCTCAGTTCTTCAGTAAAATGGGGATTATCATAGCACCTAACTCACAGGGCTGTTCTACCAAATAACATAATAAAAACACTTAGCCAGTGCCTACCACATAACAAACGCTATATTAATGTTTATTCCCTTTCTCCTCCCCTCCCCTCCCTTCCCTTGGATAGATTTAGACAATTGGCATGAAGTCTTTCATGATATCCAAAAATGTCCTTAGTACCAGTAAATAGTTAAGACCATAAGATAATGCTGACTAGAACATTTAGATATTCTGTCATCCATTGGCCAACATCTTTTACTCAGAGATTATTGAGTGAGAGACAGTGGAACCAACCAGGTTGACCCCCCTCTCCCAACGGATCACATAGATCATGAGAGATTTTCCCCTTCCCACATATAGTGGGTTTGACTCCTCCATGCCTTGGCTGCCCACTTCTGGTTTCAATTAAAAAGGAGTCACCAGCTACAATGCTGCAACCAAGGTGAAGGAATATGAGACTTTTCACCCTTGCTACCAGAATTGCTACCACCTTTCTACCTAAGAATCATTGAGCCTTAAAATTCCCCTGATCCTCTACCTTCCGTAATTCCAGGCACTATAATCATCCTTGCCATGGAACCCTAAAAGTAACCTGAATTTTTCATCAATTCTGTAGGTATACTCTTATACATATGTTTCTCTTCCAAATACTTTTTGAGAATAAGTACTATTTCAATTTTCTTTTTCTTCTTAGTAGAGCTTAAAAGTTAGTATGTTTTATATCTCATCCCATTCCCTATCCCTGGGTCTCTCCATTCTAATATATCTTCTACAGAATTACCAAAACTATATTCCAAAAGCATGGATCTGACCATGTCACTTTCCGACTCAATTTCAAATGAATTTCTTTTAACTTTTACATCAAATATAAATCTCTCTCTTCATAGCCCTATAGTATCTGACTCCTAGCTACTTTTCTATCTTCATTATATATCACTCATCCTCATACACTGACTTCATTTCAAATGGACATTTTTCCTATTCCTCACACACAGTACTGCATCCCTCTTCTCTATGCATTAGCAGAGATTATCTTCAATATCTGAAATATACTTTCTCCTCATCTCTGGCTCTTGGATTCTGTCATTTCCACTGAAGTGTAACAAATTCTGCCTCATATCTGAGCCCGTTTTGGGAGTTGAGAGAGACCTTATTAACCATTTAATTTAACCCACTGACAAAAAGAGTCCCCACTATAAGATATTCACCAAGTGGTCATCAAGAATCTGTTTAATGTTCTCAAAGGAGGGGAAACCTCCCGCTTCTCCAGACATACCATTATACTTTTGGAAAACTCTAATTCTTAGGAAGTTTATTTTGTTTAGTTTTTTCTCCTTGATATAAAGCTAAAATTAACCTCTTTGTGACTTTTACCCATTACTCCTGTTTCTCACCTCTGGGACTAAGCATAAGAAGTCAACTCTTTCTTCCACGTGGTAATCTTCCAAAAATATGAAGTCAATTATGATATTACTGCTGAATTTTCTCTTCAGTGAATCCTCATAAGATAGGAATACAAGGTTCTTTATCATCTCGATTGCCCTCATCTAATTTATCAACATCTTTCTTCAACCACAGAATCCAGTACTAACTATCATACTCCAGATAAGCCTGATAAAAGGAGAGTACATCAGGCCTATCATCCTACTAATTTTTTTTTTACAACTTATTCCTCTCTTAATGCAACTTAAAATTTTGGGTTTGTTTCATGCTGCTGACTCAAATTTAGCATTCAGTACAGAAAAAAAAATCTGCTCCCATATCATATTTGTGAAATTGACTTTTCGTATCAAAGAGCACTAATACATTTGTCACTACTTGATTTCATCTTATTTCAACCCATTGTTCAAGGCCATCATGATCCCTTTGGGCACTGATTTTGTCATTTGCTGTGTTCACTTTTCTTCCCAGCTTTGTGTCATCTGCATGTTTGAGGAGCCGATCATATATACTTTTATCTAAATCATCGACAAAACTATTGAACACAGATCCAAAAATAGAAATATAGAAATACTCCCCTAGAGATCTTCTACCATATTGAGACTGAATTTTCTAACAACTACTATTTGAGTCTAGACATCGAACAGGTCCAAATCCACTTAATGGTAATCTCATCCAACATGTTGATAAATATATAAAACCAATATGGTTTATTTCTCATTTTACCAAATATATTAAGTTTCTTAAACATGTCTTATTTTTTTTCACAACAATCATTCCTCCCTTTGAGCTAGGGCCTCCCTGAAATAGAAATGGATCCCTATAAATTGCATGTCAATTTGGAAAACTACAAATTAACACTATGAATATTGTATTTTTCATTATTTGGTGAACCATCTGCCAATTGCATTTTAATCTAGTTCAGATTGTATTCAGGGGTTTTTGGCATCTAGGCAACAAGTTTGACACTACTGAATTCATATTCATCTTATTCCCCCCAAAAAATAAATAATAGGAGTTACTTTATGAAAAGCTCTTTTAGAACATAGGTAATTTGTATCTACAGCATTCCCCTCTTCTATTAGTTTTACAAAGTTTCTCCTAAAATGCTTTACCTGATTCCCCTAGTTGCCAGTGCCTCACTGTCCCCAGTTAACTTATATTTATTTGACACATATTCTCTGCGATAAGGGATAGAGAACTGAGAGATGCTGGGTACAAGTCCTATCTCTAAGATTATTACTTGGACAGAAGATTCCAAACTTCATTGAATGAGGAAATTTTCTCTTCCAGGATATCCCTGCATTATTGAAATTACAGGTTCAGGCTCTTTCTCTATATTCTGTATTCAATTAATTGTGTACACATTGCTTTTCATGATAGAATTTAAGCTTCTTGAGGGCAAGAATTATTACATTTTTTTTTACTTTTTATCCTTAGTGCCTAACATAATAACTAGTAAATAATAGGAACTTAAATAATGTTTAAAATTCTCTCAGAAATGGTCAAAATCAGAATCAATGTCTCATATTCATCCATTTCCCCAGTTATGAAAATAAAGTGTTTGTTAAAGTTGGAAATGTAATTTCACTCAGTTTCTTTTCAACTTTGCTCAGTCCATATGAAGTTGATTTGGCCATTAATGTTTCAAAGTGAGGTCTGGATGTACAGATGTCAAAGGTAATGCCAGACACAGAAAAATAAGTGAACTCTAATTAAGGAGTTATCCATTTCATTAATCCATTAGCATTTACCTTGAAGGTGGGAGTGGCTAATGGCTAGGAGTTCACTGTTTACTTTAGAGCAGTTGAATAGCAATAATGTTTAGGACTGAGTGGTGTTTTATATATTATTATTCAAGTCACTTCACAGACACTAATTAATATTTTTTAAAATGGCCTCAGCTCAATGTCCTTTTGTAAGCAAGGTTTGTTTTCTGTTTTTAAAAATAAGAAACAAGTGGTTATCATTTAAAGCAAACCAGACGGCTCCCAGTTTGAATTGTCTCTGGAGAAATTAGAAACAAGATTCTTCAAGAAAATGAAAATTTTTCATGTCTCCCTTTCATCTTCTAAAAGGTTGCTTTTAAAAGTTAACTCCTGAAGAGAAACAGATGTGGCCTGAAATTAAGCATTCAAGGTAACTTCAAGAGAAATCCTCTGTACATCCAACAGAAAATGAAGATGTCTCTGTAGCGAGGGAAATGTACTCTGAGAAACGTTTTGATTTTCTTGTGTTTAATATCTCAGGTCAGACTGACCTTGTTAGGCTGGGATATGTTAGGACAAATCATTAACTTTCACTTATTAATATTCTCATCAGCACCATGTTGATAAATGTATAGAATCAATATGATTTATTTCTCATTTTACCAAATATATTAGCTTTATTACATATATGTCTTATGTTTATCTCAATAATCATTCCTCCTTTGGAGTCAGAGTCTCCCTGAAAAATCAGTATGTATATTTCACTTTAAACATTGATTTTCTTTTAAATGGGAATCTTTAAAAGCCATATCCAGATTATGGACATAAGCCCCCCCCAAAAAAACAAAAAGAAGGAAAAAGATGAGAATCAGGTATGATTACATATAATATCTTCTTGACTGTAATATATGATAAAAATAACATAATAAAATAATATGACTAATATATGATAAAATAACAACACAAAGTTGATAAGAAACTTACTTTTCTTGATTAAAAAAAATTGAGACTATAAGGCAAAATATACATACATTGCCAGATACTTGTGACTGTACTACTTGTTTTTCATTTAACTGTTTTAATTTTCTTAGAAGGAAAGGGATTCAACATGTAGGTTTTATTCTTGAATCAGTTATATTCAGAAATAATTATGACATATCAACCAAACTATTATTTTCCCCAAAAAAGAAATCAATCAAGGAATTGTCTAATAAACATATTGAAGTTTTGTCTGTAAAGAACAGAAAAAACACAGGAAATGGGATTTCAGATGTTCTTCTTCCTTCTACTTTGTTTAGTTTTTAGATTGGTGTTTTAAATTTACCCTCCCCAGTGGCAAGGTGAAGTAAAGATATGTACAATAAGACATATTAAGGTCATTACCAGTGATTCAGAAGTTTGAAAATAGAAGCTTTTGGAGCCCTATAATTAATAAGTGCTGAGTTAATTAGGGCAGTTCAGTCTTAGTGGCTTTTCTCTGATATGGGAATATGTGAGGTTGTGAAAACAGAGGAATTCTCTATGGTTTTATTTTCTGTTGTTAATTTCACGTAAGTAAGATCTTTGTTCACTGCTGAATAACTCACTTGACTATTCTAATCATTCTCTTTCTATATAAAAAATAAGGAAACCTTCCCTTTCCCCTATTTATTTAAAAAATGAATCTGTGAAAATTAGGTCACAGAAATACTCTAGATAATTTCTGGGAACCAAGATTTAAAGCAAATGTGGTTTTTGGTAATTGTTTAATTTTTTATCTTCAATGAAATTCATGCTGTTAAAAGAAAGATACAGTAAAAATTTTAATGACCCTAGAGTCAGGGGACAACATGAACGCCTGTACCTGTTACTTGATATTAAATCTGATATTAAATCCAATTCTAATATGCAATAATTGTGGGATCCCAGAGTTCTAAAATATTCAGGAAGGCATTTTTCTGTTTTAGTGAAATATTTTGTCTATACTTTATCATTTCTAGTTGAAGAGGTAGGGCTTTGACAGAGTCCAGATTGAAACCTTCTCTCCTCCCTCTACCCTTGTAACACAGAAAAGCAATTAAGCAAAAACAGCTCGGAGAGTGACAAAATCTGATAATGAAAACAATGTTCTGCTCAATTATGAAGAAAGAAACATCTTTCATTATCTGTTTTCTCATATCCTAATTGATTTTTCAATTACCAAAATTTAACTTCCTTTTAGTGATCTCATTTACATTGTTATAGTCATGCTGAATATTAAGTTCATTCTCTGTCACTGTGCACCATCATTTTATAGGAATCTTCCCATTTCTCTGAATTCTTTATATTACTCATTTCTTACTGTACAGTGGTATTTCATAGATTTTCTTTTCAGCCATTCCCTTCCCCATACATTTTTTCCATTTTGTTTCTGCAACTCAGCATACTTTGATTTTTGTTTTTGTTTTGTTTTGTTGTGTTTTTTGTCTTTTCCCATTGTCATTAGGGGTGATTTCTGCTTCCTACACAGATTTTGCTTCTTCACTTAATATTCAGTTGACCTCTTTAGATAAAGAGTATGTTTTAAGGATCTATAATTGAAAGGAAACTTCATTCAAGAAGATCAAGAGTCTTTTAATGACCTTCAGTCATGTGATTGTTTATATGTCTTGTCAGAAAATATCCCCAACAAGATGAAAAGAAGTCACATCTCCATGAACCAGAACTGTGATTCTTCTGGGAAGCTGGTTTAAAATCACCCTCCTAAATTCAATTCATATTGTATTCAGTGTCCAGCAAAGCCATGGCTCTTAGATCAAATGAGATAACATTTGTAAAGTCCTTGACATAGTATTGACACATAATAGGCAGTATAAGAATGTTTGATTCTTTCCCCCGAAGGAGAAATGCATGTCCCCTGGCCAATACAACAAACTGTGAATCTATTGTTACTTGGAATTTAGGTATAGCAGTGCTTCTTCTTTTTGACAATTTTTTTCTTTCTTAGAACCATGTTCTTTCTAATTCTCTGAAGGGCTACCTATGTTTGTCAATACTGTCTGAAGTTAGAGGGCAGGTGTAGTTCTAGCTTTGATCACCAATAGCAGTTACATTGGTTTAAATAAAATATATATGGAAATCAAGAGGAGCATAAAAAACAAAACTTTTTTTAAAACTATGACAATCATTTTTACTAAAACATCCTCCTCCAAATGAATAAGTATGAAATAACTTGCATCTTTTGTGATGAGAAAAATTAGAAACTTTCTCAACAAATACAGGAGTAAAACAAGGCTATTTCCTTGTCCAGTATATTCTAATGGTAGGAAAACAACAACAAATAAATTAAATGAATATGAATAAATTAAATGCAACCCAAGAGGCAATAATGTTATCCATATTTGCTTATCACATGGTGATTTTATTAGAAAACACTTAAAAATTATCTAAATATCAATTGCAAAATCCAGGAAGGAAGAAAAAGAGAAAAGTAAGATGTATTTAAAGTAACTACAATATAATTGAGAATCAATAAATGCATACTCAAGACATAAATACAATTACAAAACACATTTAAAAAAGATTTCAAGTCCTGCATTGCCCACTGGTGTCTGGATACCTTGAAATACATGACCCCTAGATAGCATAAACTCAACACATTCCTAAACTCATTATATATTCCCAAAATTCTCCACTCTCCCAAACATTCCTATTTTTAGAGAGGTATCCCCATCTTTCCAGTCATCCAGGCTCTCCTTAGCATTATTCCTGACTCTTGCCTCATATTTATCCTAGGTATCTAAACACTTGTCAAGTCTCTCGGTATCTTCATAGTATTTCTTTTGAGCATCTCCTCTCTGTACCCATATAGCCAGCACTGTAATTTTTGAAATAATCTTGTATTGACTCCATGCCTTAAGTTTTTCCTCCTCTCAATCCATCTTCTACTCATCAGACAAAGTCATATTCCTAAAGAATAATTATACCAGGAGGTAAGTAGTATTCTTCATCATCAGTCTTCTGAAATAATCATCAAAATTATAAAATCTTCCAAAGTTGTCAACTTTAAAAGTATTCTTAATACATAAACTGTATTTATTTTACTTAAAGACTTTCCTAGTATTTCTGAGTCTCTTTCATTGGAACTTATGGGTCATTGTATTCTTATACCATAATTTGTCTGTGGATTCTCTAAATGAAGGGCATCTCATTAGGATGATCTTATCTGTACATTCCTAGGGGTCATTCCCTTATATTTCATCTCTCTTTTATAGCTAAACTTCTAGAGAAGGTCATCTACAGCTGATGCCTCCATTTCCTTTCTTTTGTTATAGTGTTCTAAAGTCTGACTTCTGCCCTAAATATTCAATTGAAATCATCTCCGAAATTATCAATAATCTCTTATTGTATTGTAACATTTAAATATCTTTTCCCAATATTCACTTTCCATGGCTTTGACACTATCCATAATCTTCTTCTCCTTAGTATTCTCTCATTTTTATAAATTTTTAAATTAAATTTTCATTTTGTGACACTGCTCTGTAATGTTTCTGTTTCTATTTATGTGATCACTCCTTTTCAGCATCCTTTGCTGCATCTTTAAGTCATTTCCACTATTCATTGATATTTTCTAGGGCTTTTTCCTGGTAATTTTTCTTTTATCCAAACTCATTATCTTTCCCCTCTCCCTCTTTTCCATTATTTTTGAGCACCTAGTCAACCCTTCAGTCATTTAAACTTTTGACCTTATTGTTGTCCTTACCTTCTCATTTGTTTTCTCCTCCTTAAATAATTGTTGCCTATTCTTGCAGATTTTCCTTTGTAACTTTTCTCAGATATGCACCCTTCTCTCCTCAGACATTGTCATCCTCCTGCTGTAGGCTTTCATCACCTCAGACCTGGACTTCTGCGGTAGTATTTTACTTGGTCTACCTACTCCAAGTTGTTCCCCACTCCAATCCATCTTTCATTCAGCTGTCAAATTGTTCTTCTTAAAGTATACATCTAACTATTTAATCTCTCTATCTAAAAACTTCAACAGTTCCTTATTACTTGCGAGAAAAAGTATTAGTTTGCCTTTTTTTATTTTCTTTCTCTAATAACATTCTATTTTTCCCCAATTATGTGAAAAACAATTTTTAACATTTTTTTTTTAAATTCTGAGTTCCAAATTCACTCTCCCTTCATTACATCGTCCTTCCCTGAGATGGCAAGCAATTCCATATAGGTTATACATTTGCAATTGTGCAAAATATATTTCCATACTAATCATGTTGGGAAAGAAGACACAGATCAGTATGCTTTGATCTGCATTCAGACTCTTATCAATTCTTTTTCTGGAGGGTGGTAGTATTTTTCACCATGGTCCTTTGGAATTGACTTGGATCATTGTATTATGGAGAAGAGCTAAGCTATTCACAGTTGAGCATTGTACAGTATCATTGTTACTTTGTACTATGCCCAACTATTTCACTCTCAGTCAATTAACAGATATTTTACCAGATTTTTTCTCTCAAACTGTCCATTGTCATTTCTTGTAATATAATATAATATAATTACATTGATATATCAACATTTATATAACTTTATCCAGTTCATTGATATCTACTTTTTAAAAGTTTTTGCTGCCATAAAAACATGCTTCCACAAATATTTTGGTCTATATGGTGACTGTCTTATTGTCAGTGACTTACTGCAATTATAATGGGCCACTCTGCAGGACTGTAACTTGTAAGTCAGATATGATCTCAATTGGCAGAAGAAATTGCAACTTCTCTGTACTGATGAAATCACTGGTCAGTTTAACTTATGCACACATAGATATGTGTGTATGTGTATATATATATTATATATATATATATAATATATATATAATATATATACATATTTATGAAGGTGAAAACTCTTTGGGGGTTTGTTTTGTTAATTGCTATTTCTGGATGAGTCGGTATCCATAATAATTTAAGTATTTCTTTTTTTCTGGATTGTATTTTCTGGGTGTCTGACTCTGTAGAACATGACAAATGACAGAACTGAGCTATTTGAGGTCCTATCCTATATGCATTCCATCTTAAACAAACAGAGAATTTTCTTTTTTATCATTGAAACTTAGCACAATGCCTCCAGGAACTATATATCCCTATACCCCTAAACATAATTTGAAAAAAAAATAAAGTCTTCAATCATGATTTTTTAAATATTTGCATATATACACAGGTCATACATTTCTTTTCAGCAAGTTCTCATGGACTTTTCAAAGGATTTATGCTCTGTGTCTGTGGATATGCCTTTGTGTATGTGTGCATTTCTATGTGTATATGTCTTTGTGTATTGTATAATTTAAAGGTCATTTTATGAGCTGCTGTGCCAGAAGCATCATATATCCTAAATATAATTCTGTTTCCAGGAGGGGAAATGCACAACAGCTTATGCCATTTCATTTCCAGAGACAATATTTATTTACTTTAATATAGAATGTGCTAATGAACACCAGAATAGCACATTCTAGAGGTAATTAACACTGGTAACATTGTGCATGACTCATTTAGAAGTCTTGATGACCTTAGTAGGTCTCAGGGCTTTCCCCATATTTAAATGGATGTCTTGTCAATTCAGAAGTAGCTGACATCTGGCAGAATTGTGGATATGTTATATACCCTTTTGGAAGACAAATTGAAATGTTTTTTTTTGCTTAGCCCTTCTCTTCTGTTGTTTTATAAATCTTGATGTATATATACAATAACAATTTCTTTTATCTTTTTTAGCATCTTAATGTTCCATGATACTAATAATCTGGAATTTACTTTTTTAATTTAATCTTAGGCTTAGTAGGTTAGCTACTGGACCTATGATTTCATGAATATATGTAACTTGCTCATGGCGATTTGTTTTTAAACAATTCAGTTCTGCCACCTTTCTGCAATTTAAAAGTATTAGAGATTTAACATTTAAATGTAAGGTGCCTTACCCAGGGTCACAGAGGCATTATGTGTCAGTGGGATTTGAAATTACTAATTCTAAGGAATGATTTTGATGAATAGATAAAATATCATGATTAAAGAGTTTTTGTAAGAGGTGCTAAGTGTCTGCATGTATACTTGCTGGTAGTGGAGTAGCTATTGCCACCCACATCTGACTTTTCCCCTTGCTTTCTATATTCAATTAAGAAGCAAGAGATATATTATGGTCTCTAGGTGACACTATTTTCTGATCAGCAACCCTTTGGATAATTCAGCGGGTATTCAATGGACATGTGTTGGGTTTTCTCCAAGTACCGTATTATTCTCTGCACTCACTGTAATGCCAGTGTGATACCCACAGCAGCCTCTATGGATATGCACACATATTTCCAGGGTAAATTGAAAAAATATAGTCTCTCTTCCTCAAAGAAAAAACCAAAATATTTATTCAGTTACCAGAAAGTCAATTCCACCATGGTAGCAATGGAGTTTGTACACATAATCAATATAAGGAGCACCACTATCCCCAAGCCTTCCCTCCATTAGGCCACCCCAGAAACAAGCTCCCCTAGGCATCCTCTCTCACTTTCTCCCAGTTCTGTCTCACTCTGTCTTTCTGCTACACCCTTCCTGCTTCACCCATTTGGCAAACTCCTCCTACTATTGTCTCCATGTGACTCAGGTTGTGGGCTGGACTGAAACTCAAAGCATGTCCCATGGACCTTTTAAGGGGCAGGGAAGATCTTCAAATTCCTTCAACATTATACTCACAAGAGAGTATTCTGCCTGTCAAGCAATTATTAAGTGCTTCAATTTATCAGGCAATTTGTTAGCTGCTAAAAATGTAAACAAACAAAAAAATCAAACAACATCACCCTTAAGGAGATTAGATTCTTGGGGGAGACAAAAGAACATATTTTATTGAAGCATATTCAGAATAAATATAAAGAGACTAAATATGAATAAATATGAATTCATTTATAAAAATGGAATAGTTTGGGAAAGAGAACACTAGAAGTTAGAGTGATCAGGAAAGTTGCTTGCCAATATTGAGGTTACTCTGCCTCTAGTCATGGGAAGATGGGAATGCTAACATGATATTGAAAGACCTGAGAATAAACTAAAACATTCTGGAAATTAAAATAAAAATAATAATTAGAATTTATATAGCACTGAAGTTATGCAAAGAGTTGCACAAGTATTATCACACATCCTCATAATCACTCTGGAAAGTATGCACTGTTGTTAGCCTTTTTTTTTTTTAACAGAAAAAGAAACTGAGATCAATAGAAATTAAATTATTTGCCCAGGGTTCCACAGTTAGGAAACGAATCATAATCCTAACTTAGGTCTTCCTTATTCCAAGTTGAATACTCTATTGATTGTGCCCTCTAGCTGTCTCCTTACATAATTAAGATTACATAATCAATATAATTATTTGACCATATAACTTGACCCAGAGATCCTATTGTGAGAAGTATCCCCCGGGGTGGGGGGCAAATGATTAAAAAAGAAAGGATTGCTACTTATAAAATACTTATAATTGCAGCTTTTGTTATAACAGGTACTGGAAATAAAGTAGACATTCATCAATTAAGGAAGGTCTCAACAGATCGTGGTATGTAAATACAATGGAACATTATTGAATATTAATGTATCATGAGAAACAATGAATATGATCCATACAAAAAAGTATAAAAAGATTTATAAACTGATGCAAAATGAAGGCAGCAAAAGTGTACAAAAATATTCACAATAATTGCAGAAAACAATGATATAATAAGCAAGAATAGTTAAAATCGAAAGCTTTAAAATTATAATGAATGAGCTTGGTCCCAAAGAACAATGAGAATATATAACCTCCCTTTCATTGCAGAGGTAAAAGACTGTGGATGTGGATACTCTGTATAATGACAGGCATTGTGTGTATGTTGATTGTTTCTTTCTGAGCTCTTAATCTCCCATTAGTTTTGTTTATTTTTATAGGGGATGCTTTTTCTGAAAAGAAGAAGCAGAGGAATACATTGAGAAATATAGGTAGTAAAAATGTAATGGGGGAACTGATTAATGGACTGAGCCTGGTCAATTAATTTCACTTCACCTCCAACTAATGAAATTAAAGTACATTCTGGGGATATGACAGAGATAATGGGCTATCATTGTGTTAAACTAAATATGAAGAATGTTTGCATCTGTTCCCCTTGTATCCCCTAAAAGATATGACAATGTTTTGAAATCAACTAAATGTACTTACAGGATAGATAGATAGATAGACAGGTAGATAGATGACAGATATAGATGGATGATAGTTATAGTTGATAGATTCATAATGGAACTATTTTATAAAAAACGTATTTTAGCCTAACTTAAGTTCAAATTTTGACAAATTACTAATTAGTGGTTTAAATTAATGTTATCATTATCAAATATCCTTTCACAGATTTCATGCCATACTTCATTATTTTTGAACAAACATAAGTTATGCCAACATCTTAAGCAAAGTTGATTTGAAAGGAATGGGTGCCAGCTTTCTTAGCATCATCACCAACTGTCCTATTAATGAATGATACTGTGAGTAATGAAAGGGTGATGTTGTTACACTGGTAGCAAAGCAGTGGGTGGTGGTAGTAGCAGCAGCAGCTCATCTGACCTTCTACAATTTCTGGCAAAGAGCTGTTTCGAAAAGGTCACCACTCTTCACTGGCTTGGCAGTTGTACAAAGTAAGTGGGGAAATCAAAGGGAGAGAATCTACCTTGATTGACTTCTTTGGAGGCGCAGTGCTTCTACATGGAATGATGACTTCTATGCAGTGGAAAGCCCTATCTTTCAGCTACAAACACCTACGCAGAGGAAGCCCTAGACCTTTGGTTTTTATTGTCAAGCATGTTTCAGATTTCTGGTGTAAATATAATGCATTGGACAGGTAACTCAACAAATAGACTTCTGCTTGCCATAATGGGTGATATGAAGCACACTAAGACAAGATAAACAATGAGCCTGAGTATTTAGGCTGAAATAGAGTAATATAACATCAAAGTCATTCCTGTTTGAAGAAAAAAATACTTTATCCTGATGGTTTTGGGGGAAACAAAATAAAACTGTCCCCATTTTCGTTGAAGTGAACACAGTTTGGAAAGATAATCACACTTCCAAGTGATTGATGCTATTTCTTGGGAGTTGTCACATTACTGCAGGTCTGATTTGGAGTTCTCAGTTTGTACTGCCACTGACTACAGCTGTTTTGCTGCCTAGAACCAAGTGAAAATGAGAGGTGCATGGATCACAGGATCCATCAGTGGCTTGATGGAGCCCTGTACTCAGGCCTCCTTCCCTCCCCAATAATCAATCTCAATTGGCCTGCCAAGAAAGCAGTGCTGACTACAGTCTCCTCCACATCCAAGCTGTAGCACAGTGCTTAGGAAAGCAATTTACTTGATGGAAGTTTTTAGAAGGAGATAGGAGCAACATGCAAAGAGTACTGAATTTGGAGCTGGAGGATTTGGGTTTGAATCCTAGTCACTTACTACCTCTGTGATTTTGGACACATCACTGAATATCCCTGAGACTTCATTTCTTTATTGATAAAATGAGGAGATTAAATTAGATGACCTCTCTGGTTTTTTTTCCAGCTCCAGTATCAATGTTATTGTTAAATTATCTCTTGTCATGCAAAACAGAGATAAAGGAAAGCATGCATTAGTCAAAGGAGATCATATATTTGCCAGTCTTTAGGATGAATGATGTATATGTATATGGGATGAGTCTAGCACTTTCTGAATTGCAAAACACTTTAACTCCATTATCTCATTTGATTCTCTTAGTAACCCTTTAAGGAAAGTATTATAGATGTCCCTATTTTAAAGATGAATTGACTGAGGCTCCAAGAGGTGACATGAGTGACCCCAGGGTCACAGGGCTAGTAATTGAAGTGAATTCAGTGATATCATGGCCGAAAATCACTTTAAGCTCATAGAATTTTAAATTAACAACTGGAAAGGGCGCTAGAATCCACCAAGTCATTTTGCAGCTGACAAAAAATTAAAGGTCAGAAAGATCCTACCTAGGATCATGCAGCTGGTAAGTATCTAAGGCATGATTTCAACTGAAATCTTCCTGATTCTAAGTCCTGTTCTCTACAAATTATACTATTGTAGAAGCTCAGCTTCCTCATAATAGGCACTTAATAAATGCTTGTTGCTTGATAGATTTTTTTTGAAAAAGGTAACTAATACATATACTGTCTTCTTCCCAGGTTATGGTGTGCAGACAACTTGGTAAACCTAAAGGCACTATTAAGAGACAATTTGGTAATATGGAAAGAGCCTTGATATGTAGTTACAGGACCTGGCTTTGAATTCTGGCTCGGCTATTCTGCAGCCTCAGATAAACCTCCTAACCTGATCTTTCCTATTCTGCAAAATGAAGACCTTAGATAAGATGACCTTTTGATGTATCTTCTGGCTCCAGCTCTATGTGGGTTTTCCCAGTGTACTCATTGAACATGCCTACCTTTGGAGGTTGGTGGCATTTTTAACGAGTAGGTATTCAACTCATCTGTCATCAAATTCTATCTATGTTTTCAGAGAGGCAGCTTGTTGTTCAACAGCTGGGCAGAAGAGTTGAGCTAATGCTGTAAGTAAGCCACTTAAATTAAAATTTCAAATATCTCCTCAACTTATAATTAAATGCACCATATGGTTCTACTTTACTGAAAGTTGGGACCCAATTTCATGTTGTTTTCCTTTTTCAGCAACAAATTTTATTGGCTTGTGCTCAATCATTTTTTATGACAAGAAAACAATTACAACTGAGGCAATTTTCTAAAATTATTAGTCTAAAATGATCACTTGCCTGGAACTGGGAATATGTTTGCATTGAGAGGACACAGGGAAAACAACAGCAGGGGAATAAATTTTGGGTATATCTTTATGCTGTGAGACACAGATATGGGATGGTAGATACAGAAGGGGCCTAGGAGCAAGACCCTGGTCCACTCATCTAAGTTGTCAAACTCAGGTAACTCTGTGAGGTTTTATGTTACAAAATCAGTGTTGTTCTGCATGGCTAGAGGGCATTTCTTGACAAGGGAATACAATAATGAAATCTTGGGTGCAAGCCAAAGATAAGTTGAACTTTACCAGGTTTTATAAGCAAAAACAGTCATTAGTCTATTAAAATCAACCATTAGCATGACATTTCCAACAACTTTTGCACTCTCTTCCAGTTTGCTCTCCCTATAGTTTGCTTAATTTGTATGCCAATAACTACCTCCATTATTGATGAGTCATTTCTCCCATCTGAGCCTCAGTTTCCTCAGGCATGAAATGAGGGTTTGGTATCAGTGCTTTCCAAAGCCCCCTTCAACTTTAAAATTCTATGATTTTATGATACCTTCTGATACATGAGACTAACATTGTTTATATATTTTTAAATACCAATGCATAGTACCTCTGTTATCTGGAAAAGTTCATTATGGAGTTTATAGAAGCCTTTTGAATTATCTGAAAAAGGAACATTTTCTCATCACCTTGTCTAGATTATAGAAGATTTAAAAGTTGTTGCCACTTCTAGTGTATAACCAGCACTTCCAATTATTGCTTTATAGCCTGTCTATGTGAACAGCATCACAATTTTCTAGGTCTGGGGAACTATATATTCATTACAAGCCCATCAATCATCAAAGTCTCTCCCTGATCATGTTTGCTTCTTTGTACTTCCTTCTTGGGATGACAAACTGTCCAAGTATACTCTAAAGTTTCTCACTGGCTTAAATGTTGGGGAAAACCTGAAAAACCTCACCTTTTTAAATTACTTAGCACATTTTTTAAAATTTCTACTGTTGCATAGAATCTTTAGCTCATTCTTCAGTTGGTTAGAAGTGGAAAGGGCCTGAGACATAGAGCAATAAGAACTGTATTTAAATCCCAATTAAGCCATTTACTCTCTGGGTGACCTTGGGCAAGTCATCTTTATTTCCCGTAAAAATGGTATTGTATGAGATTGAATTTAAAGTCCCATCCAGATCTTGTGAACCTGTCATTCTATGTGAATGGCACTGTACTAGAGCCTGAAATATAGTAGAATAACAGAGAGGTAATAAGAGAAAATCACCGTTCTTCTTGATTTTCCCTTTTAACACTAGAAAAAATCAATCATTCAGGAAAATAATAGGAAATAGGAACTTACAGGTACATTAGAGACCATCTATTCCTATTAACTCATTTTTTAAGGTAAGTAAACTGAGTTCCAGAAGAGCGATAACCTAAGAAAAGGACGGACGCTGAAATTGAAAGTAAATTGTAATGATGTAAAATTATAATGCTTCAACTTGAACTCATAGAGATCAAAAGACAAGCCCTTTTGCTCTTTTGCAGAATTTGGGGGTTCATGAATATGGAAAGCTGCATAGAACAAGAAATTCTTTGGTTATATTGAGTAGTTTTTTGATGCTTTTCCCCCTTTCTACAACTTTGTTCTCTATAGAGGAAAGCTCTTTGGGAGAGTATGTAGATACAAACACAGTGTAGTCTATATGAAAGGTAAAGAAAAAGAGAAAAAAAAGTTATATTTTACTAGTAAGCTTAGTAGGCCAGAAAGATGACCCTGTTACCAAGCTTCTGGAAGAGGAGGAACTTTCAGAGTTGAGATCAATTAGGATGGAATTTCCAGCAAATGAAAACTGTCAGATGTTTAGCTTTCTTCTGGTTTTCCACAATGCCAGCATACCTACGTGGAAAAGTGATTATTTCAGGCATTCATCTGAGTGGTCTGTGTTTAACATGCTATGTGTAGAAACATCCTTATGGGGAGAGAGAGAGAGAGAGAGAGAGAGAGAGAGAGAGAGAGAGAGAGAGATCATTTGAGAAATTCACTTAACGCTTCTCATTTTGTTCAGACCTTTTGGCATTATTCTAAAGGCATCATAGTTCAGAGAGTTAATTCACTGAACTAATTAAATTAACAATGAATATTGAGATAGTTAAGGGCAAGAATGATTTCCTGTTTCTCTTTATATTCTCAGAAATGGTCATGGTGGATAGCATATTTTGATTTTAATTCAAGCTTATGATTTCATCTTTATAGGGAATTCTTAGTATAGAAACTCCCTTCAGAGATACTGATCAGTGTTTGTCTTTTATGTTGTAAATAGGAGTCAACAGTAATTATTTATTGAATTGAATTTCTTTGAATTATAAACCATTACTGCTGCTTACTTGATTAATGTATCATTTTTTTCCTGTCATATTAAGACCATGTGCAATAAGAGCTTGATACCATCCTATTTATAAGAGAAAGGGGTTTTGCATAAGGCAACTTCCTCTTGGACATCATTCCAAATGAATTACTTTCAAAAATATTAAACAGTTTTCATGTAGAAGTGCCATATCACTTGATATTTCCCAGGTACTGACACTGAGGAAGATATTATAATCATGGTTGCTTATAGAATGTAGACATTATTTTACAGGACATATGGCCCATGCTATGTAGACATCTATAATTAGAATGAGATTTCAGTGTTCTCTTTGCAATGTATCTTCTCATTCAAAGAGTATTCTTTAAAAGCTTCAAATGTCCTTGTCCCTCTAATGCCTAAGCAAAAATACCTTAAGTTTTAGATAGGTTCAGGACCAAGGACAGGTCAGGCTATTAGTGGATGATCAGACTATCTGTCTGTCACCCAAGAAAGGAACAACACTTTAGAATGATGAACCTAAGAGAGAGACTCTAAGTTAAAATCAAGATTAGCAAAGTCAGAAAGATCATCAGTCTTACAAGTGAGATGAAGCAGCTGGGAGATACTTAGAGCAGGGCAGAACGAGTAAATAGCAAAAGAGCAAGAAGGACAACAGCAAATAGCTAATCCTTATATAAAGTTATAAGGTTTGAAAGTGCTTTACATATATTTAATTCTATCCTCATAATAATCCTGTGAAATAAGTGATATTATGCCTATTTTGCAGATTTAAAAAATTGAGATTTTGTGATTTTGACTGACCTTGTCACACATTTATTACGTGTGTGAAACAGGATCTGAAATATGTTATTACTGAATCCAAGTCCAGTATACATTTTTGTTGTTATCTGTCCTTCATTTTCTAAGGGGACCAATAACATCCTAGGGTGATGCCTTAACTAGTGCATGAATTGGATTTAAATGACGCAGTCTTACTCTCTGTAATGGTAATTTAAATGAGAAGATCTTTTCCATTCATTAATAGGCCCATATGATCTGCTTAAGTCACCTGGAAGCCTGAGTCACACAAATCTGTCACATAGAACAGGAAGGGGTGGAATAGAAAGGGTGGAACAGGAAGAGTCAGAGCTAGAGAAGAACTGAAAGGAACTTTGGTGAGAGTAGACATAACTGAAGGAAGCAGGCAAGCAGGCAGCTGACTAGTGTGAGTGAGAGAACTTGTTTGTGATTTTGTTTAAGGGATCCTGCTTGTGATTTATTTAATGAAACTGGTTTGTAGGAAGCCTAGCCAGGGGAAGGCTTAGGGATAATGTTGTCCTCTACATTGTTATTATATATAGTTTTTTTGTTATTATGATGGATTTGATTTTCTGGTTCTGTCTTCCATGTGGAGTCTGTTGTATTTTGCAATTCAGAATTTCACCAAATAGTCATGGCTGCCATAGACACTATGACTATTTCATTGGTGCTACACCCTCTCTTCCAGAATCATTGAATTCCAGGGGCAAGACAAAAGTCAAAATGACTGGGTGGCCTGAGATGCAATGCATGATCTTAGTGTCCACAATATCTGATCAAGTTCTAAGCACTCCATGATGCCTATGCTATGGCTGTTGGAACAAACTGTTCTCAACTACCAGTTCTGGCAGGGGAAGTCTACACATTCTTGGGATAGTACTGTAGGTTGCCCTCAACCTGGTTTAACCCATCTGCCAAGATGATTTTGCCAGGGTGTGGTTGCTGCATTTCCACAGCTTCTTAGAGTCACAGATGACAGGTGTGTGATAGATGGATGCCAAAGGTGGATGAGAAGTCCTGAAAAAGGCTCTAAAATCAGAAGTGCTAGTCCTCTGGAACACCCTATATATCCCACACATAGACACACCTACAGACCACACAGAGGACTATAATATATTTTATATAGCAAAATTAAGAACTGACATTTATATATATATATATATATATATATATATATATATATATAGTTCTTTAACTCTTCCAAAATGTTCTTTGCTTATTGTCTCAATTCTTATAACAACCATGTGAAGTATGTGCTATACATATTATTTGCATATTATTTTTTATCAATGAGAAGAATTAAGGAAAGACAAAGTGACTAGTCATTCCACACTTTGGGAATGAATTCCCTTCCTATCTCCACCTCATAAAATCCTTCCTTCCTTGAATATGCAGGTCAGGTGTCATCATCTAAATTGTACTTTTCTTGATCTATTCAGCTATGTAGTACAGTGAATAGAGGGATGAGCTTGGAGTCAGAAAGATTTGTGATCAAATCCAGTCTCAGAATCATTAACTATGACTGTCTGTGTGACCATGGGCACATTTGCCTCAGTTTCCTGAACTGTCAAATGGGCATAATTATAGCATCATCCTTCAGGGTTAACATGAGAATCAAGCAGGATATTTGTGAAGCACTAATAAGTGCCTGGCACATAGTAGGTTCTATAAAAATGCTTATCTCCTCCCCTCCAAGCTACTTTATATCTATTTCAAATATATTTGTAATTACTCATTTTATTTTTATTCAATATGTAATTACATATGTATTTATAACCTGCTTTGTTAGAATATAAGCTCCTTAAGAGTAGGGATAGTAGCATTTTTTGTTTCTATGGTCCCTAGCAGAGTGTTTGGCACATGTTCATTTCAGTCATGCTTTATACTTCGTGATCCCATTTGGGATTTTCTTGGCAAAGAACTGGAGTGATTTGCCCTTCCTTCTCCAGGTCCTGAGGCAAACAAAGTTAAGTGATCTGCCCAGGGTCACAAAGCCAGTAAGTGTCTCGGGCAAGATTTGAAATGAACAAGATGAGTCTAGCACTAGGTCTAGCAATCTATCTATGATATCACCTACTTGCCTGTCTGGCACATAGTAGGCATTTAATATATGCTGATTGATGTCCCAGATCAGAAAGAGCTGCACATAGGATCTAATCTTCATCTTCATGATTCCAGATTCAGCAATCTATCCACTCAATTGTACCGACTGCCATGTCTAGAACAATTTGCTAAAGAATTGTCAGGGACAATGGCTTAAGTCTGCCAGATAAATGGGAGTTTGCTGAGGACAACTCTCCCTCCAAATCAGTTTATGAGTGAGTGGTCTTTAATAGAGAGCAGATTTATGCAGCTATGCTCAGAACAGTGGAAACATGTCCCCATTCTACCTCATCTTAGCTAAGAGCACTGAAAAATGATATAATAAATTTGTCGTCTCTGTGCACAGCAGAATTGTTTTAAAGGTTGAAGAGTTGTGTCTCTTTCCCCAACCCATTTTTAAAGTAAACTTAAAAATGGAAATAATGTCATATGTTAATTCAACATTGATATGTGGAAATTAATACATTGTGATGTGCTATTCTATTTGTTATAGAATTGCTAATGTTGCTTATACATTATTTTTAAATGCTGTTGCACATAAGTCATTAAGATCATGAGATCTCATCTCTATGGAACTTACCTTCATCTATGCAGACCTCAAACCCACTATGATATTTAGACTTGGAAAGTTCATGGGTCTCAGGATGGCTAACTAAAGCACACATAGTATTACAGCTACTCTGGGATCTGAATCCAGGTCCTTTGGACTTTAATTTGTGTACTATCCAATATAACATATTGCCTTTCCTATGAAATGGTCTTTCCAAAGAGGTTGGTCTATGAAGCTCTCTCACCTATGGATTGTTTATTTACAAAAAGAGATGTGAAATTGAATTCTTTCTTTCATGAATTGGGCTAATTCATGGCACTTTGGAATCTAGAGCACCAACTTGTCCCTCCTAAACTTCTGCCTTCCTGTTTAATTTTTTAAGTGTTACCTCATTACAAATGACTAACAAGAACAAACACTACTTATTCATCCCCGTTCCTTACAGACTGTTTCTTTGTTTGTTTTTACTTGCCTACCTTCCTTCCCCTCCTACACAACTTCTTCTCCCTTTTCTTTGTTTCTTTGGGCCATGTTCTCCCTTACAGCAACTGAAGTTCAAGGAAAACCCCTTCACACTTTAGTCTTGTCTGGATCAGCCTGGAACAAAGTCTGAAAGTCCTCTCTAAACTTAGGTCCTTTTCTGTGTTATCATCAGAGTGGAAATTGTTTTCCTGGTGCTGGTCATGTCCTTCTGCTTTTGGTGACACAAGTCTTCCCAGGTCTCTCTGAATCCCTCCCCTTTACCATTTCTTAGGTCAAGTCAACAAGCATGTTTAAATGGAAGGAGCACTGTTCTAACCTACACAGGAAGGAAACACAAGCTCCTATCCTCAAGGAATTCACATCCTGATGGGGAAACAACCTGTTAGCAGCTATATCCAAACTAGGTATAGACTTTGGAAATGAGAAGTAATTTCACAAAGAAGTTTCTAGCAGTTTGGGGGATCAAGAAACACTTTTTTCGAAAAGTGAGAATGTTATTTACATTTGAAGGAAGTTGGGAGGCCTCCATGAAGAGGAAGACCATTTTAAGCATAAGAGACAGTCATTAGAAAGGCTCTGAGTCAGGAGATGGAAAGTCTTCATCAAGGATCAGCCAGGAGTACAATATCACTGTATCAGGGTGGAAAAAGAAGGGAGTAAGGTGTGAGACTGGAAAGATTATTTAGGGTGTTTATATGGCAACAGCTCTGTGCCAGACACCTTATAAATAACATCTCATTTGATATTGCAAGAATTATCATGGTCCTTACTAGGGCCAGTTCAAATAAGGCAGCATAAGATATAGCCAGATTGGAACATTGCAGTTTTTGTATCCTTTCAAAAAGTGACGCTTACCATCAGTAGTGGATAAACACAAATATGCTTCATTTTCACAGATGTCATATACAGTTATCCCTTCCACATCACAGGGGTTGTGGCATGGCTGTCCCATGACATGGAAAATCCATGTGAAATTTTTTGGCCCACCCTTTGTACCAGAGAAGAAGCTTTTCTTTTCTTTTATGGAGTGTTTATTGTATATTATTGTAAAATTTGGATTATTTTGTCATAGGTTACATAAAGATCAATGTTAAGTAAAAATACTAGCCTTTGTGTGTCATCTGCTGATTTTCATGTTCTTTTGGCAAATTTTAATTTATTTATTTTAATTAAAAAAAGAAACTATAAATTTGTGGTATTAACAGATAAATACATTGGTATTATATAATACTATACATATGTCTTTTGTATTTCAGAGTTTCTAAACTTTTTCTGTATTGTCTATTGCCTTTTGAATGTTGTCTGTGGTTTCTGCAAAATTCCCATTTAACTTCCCATACTGAACTGTGATATATCAAAATCTCGATGGGAAAGGGATGTGGAAAGAATAACTGCATAGTCTCTCCTCCTGAGCTACCTTACCAAGATAGAGTGGAAAGCAGTTTGAAGTAAGACCAGGTTGGGCCCTTAGGCACAAATAAGTACAGAAAAGTTAAATTATTTTCAAAGTTGGATTCTTAAAACATTAAAGGGCCTTTAGCATATCTGTTTGTCCTAGGCCAAAGAGAACAGTATCTTCTTTGTCAGTTAATTTTATTTGTTTCTGAACCCAGGTCCATGCCCTTGAGCTGTTAATGGACTTTTGCCCTCATTGTAACTGGATTAGGGCTGGCAAATTAATCAAACTGCAATTCCTGCCTGATGGCCAATTGCTATTGCAAAAGGAGATAGTGGTGGAGCCTGCAATCTCCATTGCCCTGGAAGATATACAATAAGTATGGCACTTCATCTTGACAAAGACTTGCTTGTGGTACACTTACAGCTTGGGAGTTATTGTGCATTGGGGCCATTCTCTTAATTCTTTCCACTTTGGAAGAAATCCTACAGAATTAAATTTTACATTCTTAAACTCACCATGTTCCTTAGTACCAATTTTGCTAGTGTTACAACAAACTGGCATTTTTGAAATGAACCTTATAATAGAACTGACTGTACTTGAGAAGTATTCTTTGAGTATACATCACTATTTTAACATCATTTTCATGAATAGAAAGTACATGTGTCTTCAAAATGGCACATATATAACTATGGTTCTAAACATGGTATGTAACAAAATTCACATTTTTCTTACATAGTTTTATTCTTTTTAATATTGAAACACTTTTATTTTGTCAAGTTCACAATAATGAAACTTTAATTTTTTAAAAAAATGAATCCCAACCTTTTGGTAGTTAAAATGCTGTTCTTTGAGTTGAGAATAGATGACCTCCCCTTTTTGGAAGTGTTGAACTTAAAAACAGTGAAGCCAATTTAGGGTGTGTAGTATACACTTATGAGCATTTAGACTCAAGTGTATTTTTTATGGTTTAATGCTGTAGTGAGTTTCATTTAGAAAATCCTTCTTAGATTTTTTGCTTTTGAGTCCCAGTGCTGATCAATGATTGTATAGGTACAGATATTACAGGTGTCACCTAAAATTAAACTTTTAGATTAAAAAAAGCCGAATGAAGACAGGGAGGCAGTATAAACACTCTCACTTCTAAAATTGAGATTAATTAATTGGTTTGGGGGTCCCCATTAATCATTAAATTGTAATAAGTGGTTTTTTTTAATATAGTGGTTTATATTCAAAATTTGAGGCAGTTTAGTACAATGTATGGAGAAATGGCTTTGAAACTTTGAGAACCCAAGACACACTTCATGTCTCTAGACACTGGGCATCTCAAAGACATGGAATTTCAAGACATTGGAATACCAATAAAATCCCAAACCTTTTCCTTGTACTGTCACTGGAAATGTTTACATCATAACCAAGTTAGAGATGACTGTTGAACACAGGAATGATTTGTCTCACCAAATAAATAGCTTTTAATGTGCTGAATTTAGTAGTTTTTGTTCTCTTAAAACATCACAGAATTTTAAGAGTTGGAAGAGACCTCAGGTCGCTGCAAAAGCCTTGGAGAAAGCCAAATCTGTACTTGAACAATGTCCTACCTGATTAGGTATAGAATAAATTCACCTTTACCTGAAGACTTCCATTTGGAAGAAGGAACTAATTTATTATCATAAGAAGCAGACTGGTCAAGTTTTAGATTGGCTCTCACTATTTAGGAAGTTTACTTGGTTTGTTTTCTCTTTTTCCTTACACAATGTCAAAATTTACTTCTTTGCAATTTCTTCTTAGTTCTGTCCTCTGAGGCCAAGCAGAACAAATCTATTCTCTCTCCTTATGACAGATATTCTGAAAATAACTATTTACTCCCAGTAATAGATACATAACTGGAAAGTAATTTTAAAAGAATGGAATTTGCTCCATTAATATCTTTATTTTTTGGTAGGTAGGTGCCATCACCAAGGCAGAGCTTTGGGATTCACATGACTTGAGTGAATAAAATTCAAGTAATTCAATTGGGCACATTAAGTAAGGGAATATGCAAAGTATATGAATTCTCAATCCCCAATTGACTTACTGTCACATTTCCCCATCGAAGTTGTTTAAATCTCCCCTCAGTCCTGTTAGAGACCACATACATTTTGTTGATAACATAAAGGTCACTTAGCATGACATCCCTCTTCTTTTCCCCACTCTGCATCTCAAAGGTCTTAGATATCTTATTTATCCATTCTCTCCTCTTTTATGAAAATCAGCCTCTGAGGAAGAAGAAGTCTCTAATATCTCTACTTATGTCCTGGATCCTTCCAATGTCTTCTGGCAGATTGTCCCTATAATCATGTCTATTTAATCTGTCTTCCCTTATCTCTCTTCCCCTTCCCCAGCACCTTTTGGGGTCCCATCTTTTAGCCTCATCCTTTTCCTATTCTGTGCTCTCCTCAGTCTCATAGATTGTGAGACAAGAAAGTTGATGGTAATTTTGGCTTTCATTTCTTCACAAATTTCTCAACCATTTGCAGTCTGACTTCTATCATCATTCAATCTAAAATGTTCTTTCCAAAATTAACAATGACCTTTTAATGGTCAAAATGAATTACCTTTTGCTTAGTCTTCCCTTACTTTACTCATCTGTGAAACAATAATAGCGAGGATTAATATAACATTTTACAGTTTGCAAAATACTTGATATGTGGTACATCATCTCACAACAATCCCATTTTACAGATAACAAAACTGAGGTTAAAGGAAATCATGATAGGATAAAGAGAATAGGATGAGTTCTTGGAACTATTCAAAGCCCTATAGTTTTCTTTCTTAATTTGAGGAAGGAAGATACTGCAAAACACATTCAGTACTTGCTCAAAAGACATCTGGCAGAAAATCAAAGAATTATGACAGACAAAATTAAGGGAATTATGCTTTCCCCCAAATCCACTTTCAACACTCCCAATGATGTAGTTGATTTATTTATCTTTATTTCACAGTTGAGGAAACAGAGGCAAATATTGTTTTAAACAACTTTCCCAGGATGACATAGCTAGTAAGTGTTGATGCCAAATTAGAACTCAGATCTTTCTTCCATCATGTGCAGGGTTCTATTCACAGAATCAACAATTCTCTCTAATGAGAGACAATCTATTCTTGCTCCCCCCTCCAAAAAAATAATGTTTCTTTAAAAAAAGAATCACTGAACTGGTTTTTTAAATGCCCAGAAGGAAACCAGTGATCTTTGGGAAAGATGCAGAGGGGAACCAAAGAGTTTAGAAAGAACATATTAGAAGCCTTTATGTAGACAACTAAACTTAATAACATTCACAGTTTCACCTGTAATCAATCTTGTTTCACTTCTACTTTGAACAGGGAAATCTTTTCTCTTTTGGGGATGATCAATGAATTCAGAATAAATTTTAAAACTAACAAATCCTTGTCTTCCATTAAGATAGCTTAAAAAACATCTTCAAAAAGAAATGTTTCTGTTCCCCAAGCAGCTAGTGTTTTCCCTTTTGAGAGTGATTAAGCTTCTTTCTATCCTTTATGTATCTTGTGGACAGTTAAGTGACCCAGTGGATAGAGAGTTGGGTCTGGTGTCAGGAAGGGTTGAATTCAGGTGCTTCCTCAGATACATATTGTCCATCTCTATTTGGTGTACCAAATCCATGCATGGTGATGTTCCATCCACAGGAATGTAAATTTTGCTTACTTATATTTTGAGGTTTGGGGGAATACATTTTTTGAATTTCATTTATTTATTTTATTCTTAATATTATTTGTTTTTCAAAAATTTGGGGCAATTTGCTTTCTTATCCTGTGAAGTTTTCATTTATGATTTCCTGAAATATAACTCTGAAAAATTGGGATTTAAAAAAGCCCATTGTTTCTCAAATGGAGCTGCTTGACTCCCCTTTAAACCAAACTCTCTGGCTTTCATTAAAGGGCCAATAATAACCCCCAACCCAACCTTCTGTTGCTCATTGTATAGATTTTGATGACTTAGAATCAGTGTAAGTAGCAAATTTTTTTTCTGTTCTTGTCAAAATCTTTAAGGATCTTTGCCTCACTTCTTCCCTAGCCTTTAGTCATTGAATGGCCTTTGTCTTTAACAAACCAAGACCTTGGAAAGAGTTTAATTCAGAAAGGACAAAGTCACCCATTGCATCCTGGGCCATCATCAGTCATCTTGACTTTTGTCTTGCCACTGGATTTCAATGACTCTGGAAGAAAGAGTGAAGCTGATGACTTTGTGCAGGTTGGCTTCACTCAAATCTAATTCATACAAAAGCCAAGACATCACCCTCATAATGTCATTGTCCTCTTCAAGAATGAATGATGACAAAAACAACACCAAATACTCATTAAACATGTACATTGCTTTCAAAAATTGACACAAATTGAACCTCTAAAATTCATTCAATTCAAAACAATACAAATTCCTTATAATATAGGAATAAGAAGCTTATAAAATGGTATGGTTCTTACCAAGAAGGAGTTTATCGTCTAGGACAGAGCTTCTTAAACTGTGGGTCACAACCCCATATGGAGTCATGAAAATGTTAGCAACAGTAAAAGGTTTCTGTACAGGTAACAACCAAATGTTAATTAAAAATCAAACATAATGAATCTGAGGTGTTTCTGGCAGCTCTTACCCATGTTGCACCAAGCAATTTCACTTCAGCCTTTGTTCTGAACACAAAGCATGTACACTTTTCAGTGTGCATGCCCTCAGGCCATGCAACACCAGTGAAAGCTGCCAAATTTGAAAAGGCTCACAATTAGAAAAAAGTTGAAGAAGCCCTGACTAGGAAAAAGGAAAAGACACACAAATACTGGAAATTATGATAGAATTTAATTAAGAAAATACAAAAGGCCCAACAGATTTTTAAGGGATAAGAAATTTCTTCTACCTAGACATAACATGATGGAGGTGAATCCTAAGCTAGACCTTGAAGGAAAAGAAGGATTTCAATTATCAGAGAAGAGGGATTGAGGGAGAAGAGAGTCTGAGGAACATAAAATGATTGATTTAGAGTAAAATGGAAACTGAGAGGCCATCTGATCCATCTCCTTTAATTTTACCAATGAAGAAACTCATTTTTGAGATGATAAAGTGACTTACCTAAAATTATACAGATAGCAAATGACATAGATGGAACTTGAACTCAAGTCCCATGACAACAAACATGCTGTTATTACAAGGGATAGTATAAATGTACTGAAATAGGCAAGGGTGAGATGACACTGACAGTCGGTGCTTAGCCAGATTTGACTGGATTACAGCGTATATTGAATAAGAGTGGAAAAGGAGCAGAGAACAAAAAGTGAAAGGCCTTGAATGCTGTGGCAAACTGTTTAAATAGCTGTTTACAGCTTTATATTTGACTTCCAAGATGAAATATCTGAGTAGTTATTTTATCTTCTGAACGACTATGAAGAGTATTCATTAGGGATTATCACCTAATATTTCCTGAAGAATGACAAAAGCTTTATAAAAGGGAAATATATACATTTCAAACCATTATTAATTTTCTCAAACATTTTGTTATTCCTTATTGCACACCCTAATTCAAGCATGCTGTATCCCTGAAATACAAGACCATCTTTTGCCATATCTTTTCAGATAGGCTCCTTAAAGTTCCTTAGTCTCTGTCACTGTCTCTCTCTCTGCCTTTCTCTGTCTCTGTCTCTCTCTCTGTCTCTCTCTTTCTCTTTCTTTCTCCACCATAGGTAAGAGTTGAGTAATAACAGGTGGACACCAAAGCAAACTTGGATGAGCAGCCTTGGAAAAGCGTTTTGCATGTTTCTCTGTCTCTGGGTCTCTGTGTCTCTATGTCTCTCTGACCCCCTTAACCCCCATAAATTCATGTTCTTAGCTCCAGAAAGGTGATCTATCCTATTACTAGACATACATAATCTGATAAAAGATGAGAATAAATCTACTCTATGGTGGACTTCGTTAGCATGTAAATATAAGTGCATACTTTGATATGCATATATGTATAGTTCCATGATTAAAATATTTCATAGTGCCACCTCAGCCTTGGCATATTTTTGATTGTCTTTGATCTGCTACTGAAATGCCTAGTATGATTTTGTCTGTTTGCTTGCCTTCCCTTTCCAGTTTGGCTTTCTAATCATTTGTCCAAACACCAGGCACAAATTCCACAAAGTAGAGTACGTTGCACCCCACAAAATGTTCCTCTCCTTATAAATTTCCTTCTAATACTTCCCCCAAATCATCCCTACTGTAATTTCTCAAATGACCTCAATTCTCTGCTGCCTTACTAAAGCAAAAACTGTGTAGCATATGAAACATAACAAGCAGACAGAATGATTAAAAGGGCCTTGGAATCTCACAGGGTCCACCCAACATAAGTGTCTGAGAAGGGAAAACTCTTTAGTATTATAATACAAACTATCAAAACCTTAATGACTTGGAGTAAAGTGACAGTCAGTCTCCCCAAGTATTTATTTTTAGGCATTGAAAGAATATTAATATGGCATTCCATTTTATGCTTTTTATTTTCTTTTGTTAAAAATCAGACCTATGGGCTAGTGAGTATTTCTTTAACCTTGGGAAAATGCCATACCAGTTGAAAGATACCCTGTTTTTGTCTTTAACAAAAAAGTCATATTTTGAGTTTATTTAGGGTTCTCAGTCTTTTCTGGAGTACAAGATAACAAATGAAAATGTAAATCTATAATTTTTTTTTCCTGATTTAACTAGGTTCCTGAGAGCACCAAGAAATGTATGGTGAATATCAGCAAGGCATATCTGGTTGGGTAAAACAAAGTTCTTTCTGAACAGAATAAAAACTACATCAATCCAGCTTGAGTATAGATTATATATATATATATATACATATATATATATTATATATATATATGTATATATATATATATATGTAATATATATATAATATATATTATAGATTAGAGATTAGAGACAAGTTCAGATAACACAGGTTTATTATTGTGAAAAATGGGTGATCATACAAACTTTTCAAATGTATTGATAAAATTCCCCAAATGAACTCCTTTTTGTTTGGGTCTTAGGGGCTCCAACAATTTGCCTATCAGGAGGTTTTTTTTTCCTTCTTTCATTTGTATGTCATAGGATTTGATCAGTTAGGAGCACAAGTTCATAGAAACATCAGTTTAGAGCAGGAAGCAAACTTAGAGGTCATTGACTTCAACAATTTCACTTTCAAGGTGTGGAAACCAAAGGTGGCAAAGAGCTTAAATGACTTGCTTAACATCGCACTGCCAGTCAATTTGAAAAATCTATTTACATTTGGGCAAAAAAATTAGTCTAATTCAATTGAAAGCAAATCTGATCTTTTCAAAAGATGCTATTTATGCTGGAGTCTAAGCATACAAAAACAAAAACCAAACGGGTTCTCCTTTCAAGGAAACTGGAATCATACTTCTACTTAAGCTTCAAAACTGTCCCTTGAAAGCAACTGTGTTATAATGAAAAGATTACTAGATTTGGAATCAGAGGCACTAGGTTTAAATCACACTTTGTACAATTACTCTGTGACCACGAACAAATCAATTGCTCTCCCTGGGCCTCAGTTTCCTCAGCAGTAAAATAAGAGAGATGGCCTAAATGGTTCAAAACTAGCTTATAATCCACCACTAGTGAAAAAAATGATGTTAACTAAGGAAAATGATTTTTTATAAAGATGTCAACTTAGTGTGATAAAACTGGCAGCCATGATTCTCAGGGACACTGGAGGAATTGATGGATGATCAGCATGTTTGTGAATAGTGAATCTTGAAGAACAGGAGTTAAGAGGCTGCGTACTCAACTATTCTAGTTAGATTTAAACTGAAATGTAAATTTCACTTCGTCTGTATTATAAGCTGAACAATTTGAGGAGTCCCCTGCTAGTTCTGTGGATGATTAGCTGACTACTCTAAAATCAAGATTTTAAAAAGGAGAGAGAAAATATGGAAAGAAGATTATCCATGCATTCTTCTAGTCTTGGCAAAATTTCAGATATAGACTAAAAGTCCTACATAAAGTTGATGGTTATTAGTTTGCAGTTAAAACATCTGCTGTCCCTGAAGCCTGGGCACTTTTCTCTTTTCAAATTGTCAGTGAAAATCCCTGAGCTCAGGACATTAAAATTTGTGACTAGGGTCCTGTTGTTCAAATGAGGTAAAATGTTTGGAGAGGACAGGCTTTTTTGTTTGTTTGTTTTTCTAAAGCCTTAATGTTTGTAGTCAGGTCAACAGCAAGCATTCGTTGTTTGCTATGGGCTATGCACTTGACAAGGCAGACATTTTTGGAGGGAAATGGAAATTACTTCACTCTTGAAGGTCAAGAATCACCATTCTTCAGAGGGGCTCTGGGTCCAAAATTTAGTGCCAGAAGAGATCATAATCATTCACTGTTACATGAAATAGTTCATGTTTTTCTCTCAGGTTGTCCATACAACATGCTGACTTAAACTGCTTCATCTAGGGGAAAAGATGCTACAGTGGAAGGAATATTGGGTTTTGCATTCAGAAGAACAGTGTTCAATCCTGACTACTTTTGTTCCCTGTGTGACCTTGGAAAACACACCTTACTTCTCTGAGAATCAACTCCTCATCAATAAAATAATGAAGTTAGACTAGAGATCACTTAGCAGCTCTAATCTGTATTCCTATGTCTTGAAAACTTGAAGTCAGGAACCCTGGGATCTAGAGAGGATGCTGCTTTAATTCTGTGGTGTATAGCATTTTTAAGGAGGGTTAGCACCCCTGGGATGAGGGTTTACTGAGCCCTTTTCAGGGACACTCATCTACCTTTTGTTTCTACCTGTCACTCAACTCTCACTTCTGTCTCCAAGAAGCTATAGCATATGCAGTGCCTACACCTCAGGACATCCATCTGGGTAGGCAGGACAAAATATCTTAAGGTTAACTGATGGGTCTCAATGTTGCTGAGTTAGAAAAGTGTTTACCCCAAGCATGTAAAGACTTCCCCTGGCAAAATGGGCAGATGAAAATAATTTCTTTCAATGACAATGAAGAGGGTAAGGAAGGCACTATAGAATGCTCAGAGCTTGGTCAGATATCAAAAGACACTAAAGTCATCCATGGCATCCTGGGCCATGGTCACTTTTCCTTCTGCTGTTCTTCTTTGTTTTACTATTGGACTTCAATTACTATGGAAGAGACAATGAGGCGAGTGACTTGGTGCAGCTCTGCCTCTCAAATTCAATTTACACAAGGGTCAATATTTCCCCTCCCTCCATGATGTCAAACAACAACTTTGCTTCCACTCTTGGACTTTACATGTTCAGTGTCACTTCTAGTAGCCTCAGTTTACTTTTCCATGTTGTTGCATCACAAAGTAAGTTGGAAAGAGCAAACTTCAGCAGTCAAAGGATCATAGATACAAAGCCCAAAGAAACCTTCCAACTCTCAATTTCCAAATTTTTCCAAATGAGTAAGATGAAACTCATAGATGTGAAATGACTTTCCCATGATCATACTGGTACTGAGTGACAGGATGATGACTTGAGCTCTGTTTATCTGAATTTAAATCCATCCATCTTCTTATGCCACAATTTGTCCTGCCTAGTCCAAATAATACATATATGAGACCATTGTATCATAGATTTAAAGCTGATGGGGACTAGAGTTGCCATCTAGTCTTTTTAATTTTGTAGATAAGAAATAAAGGTCTGGAGAAGTTAAGTATTTTCCCAAAATTTGCATCTCAAAAGTAGCATAGATAGGATTTGAACTCAGGTCTCATGACTTAAATTTCAGTGGGAAAGTTTAGTCCTTTTTTCATTATCCTAGGGTTTTTCTGTGAAGTAATCAGCAATCTTCTAGTTGAGATCTCCAATGACAGAAAATTTAAGTACATAGAGTATTATTTTTTCCCAGTATTATCCTGGTTGTTTTCTTTGGGATATGTTCCTTAGCAAGCAAGAATTTTTTAAAGATCTTTTCCAATCTTGAATATTCTGTGAATCTATATACTAATTGTGCTCTCCCTGTTGTTGCCCAGTACTGTATCTTTATATCATTCCCTGTGCCTGTTTATGTTTTTTAACCACTATATTCTTTTGCTCATGTGAACATCAACTAAGGATCAATTTCATTACACCCGCACCCAAATTTTAACAACTTAATCAGGACATCATGAAGTGTGCTGTTTTCCAGTAAGGCTCAGATCAATTTCCTCAGCCTTTCTTTTATATCCTAAATCTCAGAAATATAAGCTGCCTCTCTGTTCTAAGCTGTATCTCAACAAAATAATCTATTTTTGTCTCCTCAAGGTCTTACTTGATGACCAATCTGATACTGCCTCCAGGTGAAATCAGATTAAGAACAATACTGGATCCTTTGATTTATAGTCTCTTCCTCTAGCAATACACCCAAGCAGACTACTTGCCTTTGGATTTCATGGTCTAAAGGTTTCTCTACTAGTTACCTTTTCATTTGTCATGTGCTGTATTTACAGTTGACTATTTTGTTCTAAGTCTGTTTACACTTGGGTTCTGTACTTATTTGTTTCCTATGAGACCAGAAATCAAGAAAAGTGAGCTCCTGCTTATCACAGAGCATCTTACCTCTTTAGGAAGAACCATGACATAAAATAAATGAGAAAATAATGTAGTCCAGTTGAAAACGTTCTGAATCAGAAATAATGCTGTGATCCTCCCCCCAGTTTTATTCCTGTATATCTAGGTAAATCATTCCTTTCTATGACCTAGGATTTATTTTGTAGTGGAATTTTTTAGCCACCTGAGAGTCATCATTTACCAATCTGTGTATTTGAGGTTGGGGTTGCATAATAGCAATAAGGAGTCAATTAAGAATGAAGCAAATAAATTTTTCTACCTCATGGCAGGGGCAGTTTGCAAGATAGATAGCCATCTATCCTGGGTATGATTAAATGTCCCTTATATACAGGTTTTTACGGCATCATTCATAAGCTAAATATTATTCAAAGTAACATTGTGGGAAAAAAGAAAAAAGATAACTTCATAAAACATAGATGGTTATACAAAATGAATAAAATTCTTGTTGGAAACAATGTGTATTTTTAACTCTATGAAATAGATAAGTAGCTAAACGGTTTATCTTTTGACAGTGGCTGGTCTCACTTAAATCAAAGACATCTGCCCACTAGGTCGGACAGAAGGGAAAACTTTCCAAAATTCTGGAGTCCTCCATCTTGAGTAGCCAAGTCTTTTAGCTCCTTTGGGGCCTCCCAAATCCTGAGCTAGCTCTGGCAATGTGTGCCCCCACCACATTGTCAAGGCGTACATCCCTGGAAAATATACTATCAAGCTCTGGCACTTCCCCAATCACCAGTGGAGTGAAACACGCCTGTGTACTTGCTCCCATTCTTTTAGCATGATGTTTATGGCAATGTTGCCAGATGTCTTCAATAAGGAGAAACATGACATCAGGGTCCACTACCATACCATAAATTATTCAACTTGAAAAGTCTACAAGCCAAGAATAAAAGGGAGGGAGAGTTGGTGCATGAGACTTTATTCACAGATGATTGTGCACCCAAGGCAGTCTTTGAAGATGAGATGTAGCAAAGTATGAGATTATCAACTGTTCATTATAATTTTGGTCTATCAATGAATACCAATAAAACACAGGTGCTCCACCACCCAGGACCACCATATAATCAATATGTGGAAGTATCCGTTACAGCAAATGGAAAAGTTTTTTTGTTTGTTTGTTTTTAATACTGGGGATAACCTCACTTACCTTTTTATAAGTATAGACAAAAGAATCAACATCCACAGAGAAATGAAAGTTTATTCCATTTTAATTGTTCTGTGATAAAATCATAGGTAGAGTTTGAACATGAAGCTATTTAGAAAAGCAGGTGGTTGAATTCATTAAAAATACCACAAAATATCTTGTTTAATATCCAGTTGAATTCAGTCCACAAAAGTGTTTACCAAATAAATAAAATTGTGTGATGCAGCCTTTCTTTTTTTCTCCCCAGAGTAGATTGTGTATTCAGAGATATCCAGGAACAAACACAGACAACTCTTTTTCCTAAACCAGAACAATCTTGGGATTTTCCTCTCCCTACATAATCCTTCCCTCTCTCCCTACGACCACCATCACTCCCCTCCAAGCTTAAGCTCTTTGCTAAATATAAAACCTACATCACACCTCCTGCTGTATGATATGGAATGGAATTTGTTGATTTTAATGAAGAGTGTGTCATCAGAGGCAACTTCTTATGATGAAATGCAGTGTGAATATGTTTGCTCCATAAGGAGAAAGAGAGAAAGTGAGAATTTGGAGACAGTCAGACAGTAAGACTGACTGGAAGACACACAGACAAAGAAAAATAATGAGATTTTTAGGTTCACTAATGAGACAAATATATTCAAAAATGATATTTTGAGTCATCATTATTCAAAACAGAATAAAAGCCATAAATTGAAGGTGAGAGTCTCCACAGGAAGAGCCAAAGACCTAAGAAGTGTCAAAATAATATGGGGGAGGGGATTTTTTGGAGGGAAGAGAAAAAATGAAATCCACTGAGTGGATAAGAGAAAAAAAATGATCCTTTGCTCTGTAGAGTACTTTAATCTATCACTGGACAAATACAAAGCAATTTTTGAAAACTGTCAAACTGGTACATTCCAGGAGTGCTCCATTTCAAGTTTTTTTGGTTTTTTTTTTTTTTTTTAATTAAAAACATGACATTTTGACTAAAGGAAGTTATCCCATAAAACATACATGCTGAGAAAATGGAGTGAGAAGAGGCATGGGGGAAAGGAGAAATGAGGCAAGTTTTGAGAATTTGGCAAAAGATTCCAGAGGATTCAGTCTTGCCAAAAATGAACGATGAGAAAGTTTAATTTTAGATAGTAGGAGTGAGAAAAGGAGATGCAGGTAAGACAGAGAGGCCATAACTAAAGAGAGAAGTAGACAGAAAGAAAGGTATTATCACCAGTGGTGCTCGGAATGAGCAGAGATAGGGAACAATATACATACCTTATGCAGCATTATTAGGGTACTTGAGGAGGAAAGGTGAAACCTAGCAATCCAATTCCCTTCACTTTTCACATAACAAAAGCATCTGTTGTTTGGTTAAGAAAAGCATTCAAACAGAAAAGAACTATTGTCTTCTAGGAATAGTATGATTAAGTAGGCACTTAAAGAATAACAACCAAAAAAAGAGGAGGAGATTATAAATGATCAGTAGACAGTAGGTACCTAACTGGGCAGGGAATGGATTTGGGGTTTGGAGGGGATGGGATATATACAGTCAATGGTGGGGTGCTAAATAGAAGAAAGTCAGGCATGGACACAGAGGAAAACAAGGTGTTGTTTATATGAATGTAATAAAAGTCATTTTTATTTAAATGATTATATTTATTAATATATTATATTAATTATTTTATTATTATATTATATATATTATATATATATATATTTTATATATATTATTATATATTATATAATTATATTAATATATTAAATGATAAGAGATTATTTAAAATGAAAAAAGCTGGTTAGGTATTTGAAAGGAAGGGGACGTAATTGACAAAAACTTTCTACACAAGATTACTATCTCTGAATGATGAGAAGTCATCAGAGATTGAGCCAATGAAGGAAAGTCTGTGTAATAGACACTGAGGAGGGGCAAGACAGCCTCCATTCCCTCAGTTTACTTACACTAGCCTAAAATTTTATTCAAAAATAATTTTTCTCAATATTTATTTTATATTAAAATCATTTTCAGGTAAATTTAATCCCCTTATACTACTATTCTCAGTTAGAATTATCTTGCAATTGGGTGTGTGGGGAGAGAATAAGCAAAAACTGGTCAAAATATTAACCATATATGACTGGGTATACTACATTCCAAATTCATAGTTGCTTATCTCTTTAAGTGAAGGAAGGGACAATATATTTCCTTTTCCTTTGCCACTGACCAAAACTGTTCATAATTAGGCATTATTAAGATTAATTGCATTGTTCTTTACATTTATATTGTTGTAGTCTTTAGTCTCATCCAATTCATTCTGAATGTATTCATAAATCTTTCCCAATTTCTTCACATTCTTCAAAATAGTAATTCCTCAAGACATAATAATATTATATCATATCCCAAAACTATGATTTATTTAGTCATTGGCTAGTGGGCACCCATTATTTTTTCCTGATTCTTTCTACAAGAAGAAGTGACCTATAAATATCTTCATATTCATGGCACCTTTCTTTTTCTCATAGGATTATAGATAGATGAGGAACTTCAAATCATAATCATTAATATTTATATCCCTCTTTAAAGTTTGAAAAGTGATTTACAAATAATATCTAATTTTATCTTCACAACAATCCTAATACCCTCATTGTATAGATGAAGAAACTGAAGCAAATAGAAGCTAAGTGACTTGTTAAGGTCACTCAAGTGCCTGAGATCAAACCTGAATTCAGATCTTCTTGACCCAATATCTAGCACTTTATCCACTGAGTCTACTAACTTAAAAAGCATTTCATCCAATGCTTTCTTTTTACTGATGAGAAAACTGTCTTAGAATGGTTCCTGCTTCCTGAGAGTCACACAGGTAATCAAGATTTGAATTAATGACTTCTGATGTCAAAGTCAGTACTCTTGGCTATGTGTGAGTTGCTTGCACTCTGACTTCGAATTCCATAGTATTGTCTAGCTGCTGGTGCCTGAGGGCCATCCTGACTTTCTAATTGGAAGAAGAACCAGAAATACTGTTTGCCAATAAGGAGTTGCCCAATGTTTAATAGCAATAATATTAGAAAGAGCAACAGTACAGCAATTGGCATTATTGCTGATAAGTATTGACATAAGTTATATCATCTGAGTCTCAGAACTCTGTAAGGTAAGATTTTTTTATTTCTTGTGGGGTGTACAGAGAGCATTAGGGGTTACATATGGACTTGTAGCTTCTTTGGTCTAATGGATGTCAGGTGGGGAAGCTCTCCTTACTGAAGCAGATCCCACATGCTCTACAACTTAAGAGTCTAAAAGAATGTCCTGGGGCACTGAGAATTTAACCACATGTTCAACATCAGATCTGTACATGAAGCAGATATTGTTATATTCCACTTTCCTGATGAACAAACTGAGTCTGAGAGAGAAGTGTATTGTCCTAAGGTTCAAATTTAATAGATGTCTCAGATGCAATTTAAATAAGGGTCTTTACTCACCAAAGTCCAGTGCAGTATTCATGATCTCTAAGTGTCAATTTAGAGCAGAAGTTGAGCCAAAGAGTTTAGGAAAATAATGCAAAAGCCAGAGAAATGAGTTGAGGCAAGTATTGTCTGTATAAAGTCTAGACAGAATATACAAGAGTCAGCTACCGCTGGAATGGAATAAAAGGCATTGGCTGAAATGGCAAAGGGGTCAGCAGCTAATCATAGCTAATCATTTTGGCAATCAGAGCAAACATCACAAAATGTGATCTGGGGATACAGGGCAAAAACTTCTTAAATAAACTTTTAAAAAATATCAGTTTAACTGGAAAACAGTATGGTAGAAACTAGTCATAGACCAACATTTTACACCATAGAGCAAGGCAATGTAAAAATGGGTACATGATTTAGACATAAATAGTAAAACTATCAGCAAATTATGAGAGCAAGGAATAGTTTACCTGGAAAATGAAAGAATTTATGGCAAAGCAAGAGATAGTGAACATTATCAAATACAAAATAACATTGAATACATTAAGTTAAAATAAAAAGGTTTTGCACAAACAAAATCAATGCAACCAAGATTAGAAGGAAAGTAGAAAGCTGGTAAACCATTTTTCCAACCAGTGTCTGATTAAGGAAGGCCTCTTTTCTAAAATATATAGAAAACTGAGTCAAATGTATAAGACTATAAGTCATTCTCCAATTAATAAATGGTCAAAGAATTTGAACAGTTTTTAGATAAAGAAATTAAAACTACCTATAGTCATATAAAAATGCTCTAAATTACTATCAATTACAGAAATGCAAATTAAAACAACTCTCAGGTACCTCATCAGATCTATCAGATTGGTTAACATGATCAAGAAAGGAAAATGTGGGGGAAAATGTGGGGAAACTGGGATAATAATACATTGTGGGTGGAGATGTAAACAGATCCAACCATTCTAGAGGACAATTTGAAATTATACCTAAAAGGTTATAAAACTGTGCATATCATTTGATCCACCAATGCCACTACTAGGTCTGCATCCCAAAGATATCATAAAGAAGTAAAAAGGATCCACATGTACAAAATTATTTATAGCAGTTCTTTTTGTGGTGATTAAGAATTGGAAATTGAGGAGAATGGTTGAACAAATTGTGGAATATGAATGTAATAGAATACTATTGCTCCATAGAAATGGTGAGCAGATAGATTGCAGAAAAACCTGGAAAAACTTGCATGAACTGATATTGAGTGAAGTAAGCAGAATCAGGAAAACATAGTACCCAGTAACAGCAACACTTTGCAATGGTCAGCTTTAGCTCTTTTGAGCAATACAGTGATCTAAGAAAATTCCCAAAGACTCATGATGAAAAATACTATCCACATCCAGAGAGAGAACTATGAAATGGAAGCACACCATTTTCTCTTTTTTCCCCTGTGATTTCCCTCTTTTGTTCTGATTCCTATTTTACAACATGACTAATGTGGAAATATGTTTAATATGATTGCATATGTAGACTAACATGATAATCACTGGTTGCTATTGCTATCGAGGAGATCAACTAGTTGCTCCTGGACCGTTGGACAATTTTGTATTTTAAGCAACACTTCTTGCTAACTTACTGTTAAGCTCAGTTCTTACTAAAAGAATCTACGTATGATAGATGCAACTAGGTTTTCATAGTATATAGAGTGCTGGACTTGGTTTCAAGAAGACTAAAGTTCAAATCCTGTCTCAGACATTTTCTAGCTTTCCAACCTTGGAGAAATAATTACGTTTCCCCATCTGCAAAGTGGGGATGATATTAGCTACTACCTCACAAGGTTTCTGCAAGGATCAAATTTTGTTGTTTTTGTTTATTCATTCAGTTATTTCTGATTCTTTGTGACAGTATGGACCATAGGACACCAAACCTTTCTAGCCTCCATTATCTCCTGAAGCATCTCCAAAAAAATGTTCATTATTTCCATGACACTTCTGTATCATCTCACCCTCTTCTGTCTCCTTTTTTTGCCTTCCTCATCATCAAAGTCTTTTCTAATGAGTCCTGTCTTCTCAGTATGTGACCAAAATATTTAAGCTTCAGCTTCAGTATTTCTCCTTCCAATGAGTAGTCTGAATTAATTTCCTCAAATTTTGACCAATTTGATCTCCTTGCTGTCCAAGGGATTCTCAAAAGAATTTTTTTTCCAGTACCACAATTCAAAAATGTCAGTTATATGGTGCTCAGTTTTCCTAATGGTCCAACCCTTCAGCCAAACATCACTGCTAGAAATACCATAGCTCCAGCTATATGTACTTTGGTCTGTATTTGAAAATCAAATAAAATACTACATGTAATCAAAGCATTATATAAATTTTCTAATTATTACTACCAGAATATAAATTTGATTTTTCTGGGGCAAACCTTCTACTCTAATCATGGTTCTGGTCAGACCATATTGTCCCGAGTATTCCTTCTGGGAGTGTTTCGTAGATGAGTCATTTATTCCAGTGGCAGGAAATGATTATGTACGTGTTAGGGCAGTGAGGGAGACAGACTGGTATATCTAAGACTTTGTAGCAGAAATTACATTTTCTAAGAGGAGAGAATTCCCACTCCCACACCCTGCCTTATCTCATGACAGATCGAAATTCCCTTTTCAGAGCAACCCTGCTGCTGGCACCACACAGAGATGCCACTGGAATATGTAGCAAAAATGATGCTTATTGCTGCTGGCTGACTTCTCTTTGGCTCTATCTATGAATCTTGTCTATAGCATCTCTCCTTCTAAAGTGGTTATTCAGTCACTCTATTGGAAGTCCTCTGTGACTGACAGTTTTCCCCCTCATCTCCTCCTTCTCACAGGTAGCTCATTCTATCAAAGGCTGAATGACCACTTTGGGGCATATATATTTCCCATCTGACTAAGAGGCATGATATAAACCCAGAAGTTTAGGAAAGCACAGTGATTCAGTTCAGGTATCTTACAGCTCTCCTCCAAAAGTCTACTAGGGTCAAGTAAAGGTCCCTAAATACCATTTCATGTAGGGAGGACAAAATTGAGTGAGTTGAAGGAACGTAGTATAGGATTATGCATCTAGAACAGGAAGAGAACTCAGAAGTGACCTAGTATTTTCCTCTTATTTAAATAAAAAATAAGGAAACTGGAAGTTGGATGAACCTTGCCTGCCTCAGAGCCTAGCCAGGATGAGGAGATGGACTACAAGCAATTTGACTTAGTTAGTCTGCCAAGGACAATGTCTGGAGCCCTGGAGGCCACCTTACTGAGGGCCCAGGACATGGACCCCACTGAGGAAGCCTAGAAAGCTGGAGTCCATTGGCTGAATTCTATGGTTGCTGGTCCACATAGAGAGCCTGATGAAGTACTAAGAGTAGCAAAATCTTTTTATGATGTATCTTTGAATTACTTAACTCTTAAATGTATGACACACATCAAATCTGCTCCTGGTGAATTTCTTGATTTAAATGAAGTTGCAACAACATTGGGAGAATGGAAACAAAGAGTGTATGACATCACCAATAAATTAGATGGAATTGATTTCATTCAGAAAGAAGCATATTTAGTAGATTGGATCTGAACTTGATGATATTGGATTAAAAGTACCCCAGCAAAAGAAGATAAAGGATGAACTTACTGATTTAACAGCAATGGGAAAAAAAAATTTGGATGAGTTAAATGACTGTGTTCAGCAGCTGTTTGAAATAACAGATAACAAAGAAAAATGTAAGATTAGCTTATAGACCTATCAAGATATCCATATTATTCAACCTTTCCAGGAGCAGAATATCATTGCAATCAAGGCTCTAGAAGAGAAATTGAAAGTGCCCATTCTTAAGGAAGACTATATAACAATACAGATAGGAAGCACAAAGGGACTATTGATGTATACTTGTGTGGAATAGAACAAGACAATAAAAGTTACAAAATATTTGAAGAACTGAACAACTACTTTAAATGACAATAAGTCTATAATTATGATCAAGAAGGAAATCTATAGCAGAGTGAATCAAAAAAAAAAGAGAGAAAAGAAAGCACCTGATGTTTCTTGAGCATTAAAACTTCGGAGGATTTCAATGCTTTTTGTCAAGTTGGCTTAATTTCCTTTGTGGAGAGGCTCGTTTTTGCAGTTTGGACTTTAAAAAAAAATATCAGCTATTGAGGACTTCTGTAGCAAGTTTGATATTAACATTAAGGCTGGTAGTTTTAGCAGTTCTCTTGTATACAGTTGTATTAGCTTATTTTGAAAAATAGCTCATTTTATAAACAATTGTGAAAATGCAATTTGGCATTCACTTATGGTTATCTGGTCACTGGATCCAGATAGTTCAGGAGGGGAAAGTGAGACTGGTGTCCTTGAATAGCCCTCCCTCACTCCAAACAAAGTCAAGTTCAACTCATGTCATCATTTCTCTGATGTCATGATTTACTTCGTAAAGGAAGGATGAACACAGAAAGTGAAACAAAGACTTTCTGTACTGAAAAAAATTATGAAAGCAATCTTTTAGAGCACAAATTTGTTACTACCAAAATATCTGGGCTAATATGAAATTGAAGAATACAGTATATCATTAGCTACTTTCTTTGTAATGCAGACTATGTACCAAAAGAAATTATGTTTGCATCATGTGAATACTATTTGCATTGTTTTCAGTCAGCTCTTTACATAATAAAGATGTACAGAATAAAATTAAATGTGAATATTCCTGTATATATTTGTATAATGTTTAGATAACTCATGACAAATGTGAATCATATGTAAAATTTTCACTTTGTACATCAAAAAGTAAAATGTAAATATGAAAAGTAAAATAACCACAACAACACCAGTAGCAACGGAGTACCTCTGAGGTAGACCAACAAACAGCCAGTTCCCTCCTGGAAAAAGCCAACAGTGATGTCCTGCCCCTGGATAGACCATAAATGAGAGTCCAATCCCAGGGCAGGCTACCAAGAAGACCTTACCATCAGTACAAGTCAGCAGGGAAGCTCTATTTTCAAAGTAAATCAGTTGAGTAGATTAAGTATATAGTACATTACAATGTCTTCACTACAATACAGAACCATAGTAATTCAGTGTTTGATAAACCCAAAGTTCCAAACTTTTGGGGAAAGAAATGAATTATTTACCAAAACAAAAAACATACAAAAAAAGAAAACACTGCTGGAAGACTGGAAAACATTATGGCAGAAACTAGACTTAGATGAACATCTCACATCATTTACCTAGATTAGGTCAAAATGGATGCATGATTTAGGCATGAAGGGTATTACCATAAGCAAGTTAGGATAACATAGAATAGTTTACCCTTAAGATCCATGGGTAAAGTAAGAATTTAGGACCAAACCAGAGATAGTATTACAAAATATAAAGTGAATAATTTTAATTTTACAAAATTAAAAAGTTTTTTGTATAAACAAAACAAATTCAACCAAAATTAAAAGTAAAGCTGGAAATCAGGGGGATATTTTGTATCAAGTATCTCTGATGAAGGCTTTATTTCTCAAATGTAAAGAACAGATTCAAATTTATAAAAAAACAGTTATTCTCCAGTCAATATATGGTCAAATGATATGAACAGGCAGTTTTCAGACAAATAAATCAAAGCTACCTATGGTCATATAAAATGTGCCAAATCAACATTGATGAGAGAAATGAATTTTATAATAACTCTGAGGTACTACCTCCCACCCACTAAATTGGTTAATATGACAAAAAAAGGAAAATTGTAAATATTGGAAGGGGTATGGGAAAAATGACACTACAACTCACTTTCAGTAGAGTTGTGAACTAATCCAGAAATTCTAGAGAAGCAATTTGGAAGTATAAAACTATACATAATTTTGATCCAGCAATACCATGACTAGTACTATATCCCAAAGAAATTTACAAAAGCAAAAAGAACCTATTTGTACAAAAAGTTATAGTAGTTCTTTTTTGTGAGGCCTAAGAATTGGAAATTGAAGGGAAGCTCAATGGGTGAACAACTTGTGGTATATGATTGCAGTAGAATATTATTACACTTTAATAAATGACAAGTAGAATGATTTCATAGACACCTGGAAAAATTACGTAACTAATATAAAGTAAAGTGAGTAGAACCAGAACACTTGTACACAGTGAGAGCAATATTATATAATGCATAAATATGAATGATTTAGCTCTTTCCAGCAATACAATGATTCAAGACACTTCCAAAGGACTAATGATGAAAAATGCTATTGACCTCCAAAGAAAGAACTGATGTCATATGAATCCAGATTAAATGATTCTTTCTTTCTTTCTTTTTTCCTTCCTTCCTTCCTTCTTTCCTTCCTTCCTTCTTTCTTTTTTGTCTTTCTTTCTGTCTTCCTTCCTTCCTCTGACCTTCCATTTCTTACTTCCTCTCTTCCTTCCTCCCTCCAATTCTCAAAATTCTTGATTCTGAGATTCTACTTCTATCATATTCATTTTTAGAAACAGTGTTTCTCAAACAAATTTGACCATAAAATACTTTAGAATTTGGGTCAGGGTTCCACAATTTCTGAGTGCATGGAATGTGAGATAAAAGTAGAGAAAATTATTCCTGTTATAAAAACAAAAAAGAAAATATCCACATGTAATATGTAGTTCTAAAACAAATGCTTGTATGTTTTGGATTTTACACAGACACAAACACACAGACATACACACACACATACACACACCCCACTTGTGTCTCTCTGAAAATCTTTAGATCTTTGGGACTGATTGTGTGACATGAGAGACTGACAAAGGATTGCCCAGAATGGCATGCATGCATCAAAGAAGGCTCTGTGTTCTAGAAGCAAAGCATAATTGAAGTAGCTCAAAAAAAAATGAAAGATGTGCAAATCCAAAGAATTCACCCCACATGTTCACATGGACTATTTGTGTCTGATCTTTGTAGAGCATTCCAAGAGCAAAATGGTCTCATCAGCCAGTTGGACACACTATAACTTGACTCTAACATAGCAATGTTATTTTGATCCTCTTTAAGGGCAAAGAACAACAACAAACCACACTGGTTATGTGTCATGTGTATATATAAACCAATATATCACCAAATATACTGGTATACATGCACATATAGAAATATATTGATATATATATAAACATTATATATGTCTGTATATATACACATATATGCACATGTGTTATGTGTGCATGTATATGAATGTATAGATATATGCATGTATATACTTGTTCATATATATGTATATATATATATGTGTGTGTGTATATATATATACACACACACATATATGAGAAAGTATTTCTTTTATTTTTACATAGAGTACAAGCTCAACAAATATTTGTTTCTTACATTGATCCAAGATCTAAGATGTTGTGTTGCCCAGGTCAAGTTCTAAAATAGTTTGCACTTCAGTGACTACTTGAAAATCACACAAAATCTTTTGGAAATTGTTAAAGAGATGGCTAAATGGGCTAATCCCTATAATTAAGGATTATATGCTTTTGCTGCAAAGATATTAATTTGGTTTGAATTTGTGGAGATGGTAGATGTTTTGATATATAGAAAGGGTGAGTAACAAGTAATCAGATCATCCACATTTGCTTTTTGCAGATAATTAAGTTTCACATGCAAAAGTGGGATAAAATTCTCATCATCATATGTAGTAGTGCCTTTGCTCATATCCAACTCTAATACTACCTTTGAAATTGTAATAAAAAGTAAATTATTCATGCATCCATTCATTTGTATACTTTTTCTTCCATGCTTTGCATGAATTCATTCATCCAACATTTTGCGTGGGAAAATCAAAAGAACAGTGATCCTTGGACAGAGGCTCATTGGTTTTATTTCTGGCTCTCCTCACTATCAAAATAGTGATGTTTATTGTTAATGTATTTTTGCATAATGTGTTAATGTATTTTTGCTTAAGGGAAAATCTTTCCCATGCACTAATAGGACTATGTGACATGTTTAAGTTACCAGGAAGTCTGAGTCACATGGAGCCTGTGGTGGGAGGAGTTTATTGAACAGGTGGAACAGGAAGGGTAGAACATGAGGAAGTGGAGCTGGAGCAGAGCCAAGAGGAAGTGAGTCAGAGAGCAAACAGAGCTAGGAAGGATGCAGGCTGCTGGTTAGCATGAGTGAAAGAGCTTGTTTGTGATTTTGTTTAAGAGAGCCTGCTTGTGATTTGTTAAATGTGAGGGAAGCCTCACAAGGGGAAGGCTTGGGGCTGGTGTTGTCCTCTGCATTGTTATTGTGTCTAGATTTTTGTTCCTATGATGGATTTGGCTTTCTGGTGTCTGAATAAATGTTTTGGTTCTGTCTTCCATGTGGAGAGTCTGTTGTATTTCATGATTCAGAATTGTGCCAAGATATTCACGGCTCCCATAAGCACTGTGAATATTTCATTGGTGCTACCTAGATCAAGTCATTTCTTTTGTTGACTCTTGAGTTCATCACATACAAAAATCTTCTTTTTTTAATACTATTTTTTCCAATTAAATGTGAAGAATCAAAATAGTGTACTTCAATCTGAATTCAGACTCCATCAATACTTCCTCTGGAGATGTACAGTATTTTCCATCAGGAGTCCCTTGGAATTTTCTTTATTCTTTAATTTGAAATAACTTTATTTCAAATTATATATTTACATAAATTTTTCATACTAATAGCTAATATTTATAGGAGCACCTACATAGTGTAATGTATAGATCACCAGCCCTGGAGTCAAGAAGACATGAGTTCAAATCTGGCCTCAGAACACCTGTGCAACCCTGGGAAGCTCACCTAATCCTGTTTCCCTCAGTTTCACCATCTGGTAATTGAACTAGAGAAGGCAATGGCAAAGCACTTCAGTACCTTTGTGAAGAAAACCCCAAGTGGGGTCAGGAAGAGTTAGACAAGTTGGAAAAGTTATAATATTTCACAAAATTTACAAAATTATAAAAATTTACAAAAAATTACAAAAAAAGGCTGAACAAACCCAAAGCATATATGTGTGTATGTATGTATGTATGTATGTATCTATGTATGTATACATATATATGTGTGGGGGGTGTGTGTCTGTGTGTGTGTGTGTGTATAGTGCTTTACTTTAAGGTCATTTGCAAAGAAATTTGTACATGTTCTATTATTTGTTGTAGACCTATAAACTTTTTCTAAATATGTGTCTTTCAATCCATTCCATGCTATGTATATAAATATCTAAGTACATATACACTACATTTAATATATGCATATATGACAAAACATGAAATAATTTCATATTCTCTCAGGGAAATGTGATATCATAATACTAACAGTATCAACTTATGCCCTTTTTTTTTTTTGCAACTCAACACCTCTTTATGTCTGAGTATCTTTTTCTTCTTTTATGTTTATTTATTAATTTTAGTTTTCAACATTAATTTCCACAAAATTATGAGCTCCAAATTTTCTCCCCTTCTCTCCCCTACCCCCACCCCTACACACCTTGCATTCTAATTACCCCTTCCCCTAATCTGCCCTCCCTTCTATGACACCTCTCCTTTCCCTTATCCACATCTCTCTTTTCCTGTAAGTCAAGATAGATTTCTATACTCCATTGCCTGCTTTTCTTATTTCCAGATTGGATGCAAAAACAATTTTCAACCTTTGTTGCTAAAACATTGAGTTCCAACATCTCTCCCTTCCTTCTTCCCTACTTATCCCCACTGAGAAAGTAAGCAATTCAATATAGACTATATATGTGTAGTTTTGAAATCGACTTCCCTAATAGTCATGTTGTGAAAGACTAAATATATTTCCCTCCATTCTGTCCTTCCCCCTATTATTCTATTCTCTCTTTTCACCTTGTCCTTCCCCAAAAATGTTTATTTCTAATTACTCCCCCCTCCCATTTTCTGTCTCTTCCATCATCCCTCCCACCCCACTTATCCCCTTCTCCCCTACTTTCCTGGAGTGTAAGATAGATATTCATACCAAATTGACTGTGCGTGTTATTCATTCCTTAAGCCAAATGTGATAAGAGTAAGCTTCACTTTTCATATTCCCCCTTTTCCCCTCCATTATAAAAGCTTTTTCTTACCTATTTGATGAGAGATAACTTGCCCAATTGCATTTCTTATTTTCTCCTCCTAACATATTTTTCTCTCACCCTTTAATTTTGATTTTTGGATGTCATCCATGCCTATTCAACTCACCCTGTGCTCTCTCTCTCTCTCTCTCTCTCTCTATATATATATATATATATATATATATATATATATATATATATATATATATATATTATATATATATAATATATAATATATATATATGTATGTATGTATGTATGTATGTATATGTATCTATATAATCCCTCCAACTACTCAGATACAGACAAAAGTTTCAAGAGTCACAAATATGATCTTTCCATGTAGGAATGTAAACAGTTCAACTTCAGTCCCT
>CM053772.1:38256601-38282212 GCA_028658325.1 Potorous gilbertii
ACAAATATGATCTTTCCATGTAGGAATGTAAACAGTTCAACTTCAGTCCCTTAGGATTTCTCATTCCTGTTTATCTTTTCATGCTTTTCTTGTTTCTTGTGTTTAAAAGTTAAATTTTCTACTCAACTCTTGTCTTTTCATCAAGAGTGCTTGAAAGTCCTCTCTTTCATTGAATTACCATTTTTTCCTCTGAAGTATTATATTCAGTTTTGCTGGGTAGGTGATTCATGGTTTTAATCCTAGTTCCTTTGACTTCTAGCATATTCCAAACCCTTGATCCATTAATGTACAAGTTGCTAGATCTTGTGTTATCCTGATTGTATTTCCACATTAGTCACATTGTTTCTTTCTAACTACTTGCAATATTTTCTCCATGACCTGGGAACTTTGGAATTTGACTACAATATTCCTGGGAGTGTCTCTTTTTTGGTCTTATTCAGGAGGTGATTGGTGGATTCTTTCCATATTTATTTTACCCTCTAGTTCTAGAATATCAGGGCAGTTTTTCTTAATAATTTCATGAAAAGCCCAATTGATAAATAGTCAAAAGATATGAACAGGCAGTTTTCAGAGAAATAAATGAAAGATATGTATAGTCATATAAAAAATGTTCTAAATCACTGTTGATTAGAGAGATACAAATGAAAACAACTCTGAAATACCACATCATGGTTACAATACCTATACAACCTATCAGATTGGCTAACATGACAGAACAGGAAGATGATAAATGTTGGAGAAGATGGGAGAGAGTGGGAGCATTAATTCATTGTTGATGAAGTTGTGAGCAGATCCAACTATTCTGGAGAGCAATTTGGAACTATGTTTAAAGGGCTACAAGAATGTGCATACCTTTGACCCATCATTTCTACTTCTAGGATTGTATCCCCACGAGATTATAAAATAGGAAAGGGTCTCACACATACAAAAATATTTCTACTAGCACTCTTTGTGGTGGCAAAAAAGTGGAAATCAAGGTGATGCCCATCAACTGGGGAATGGTTGGATAAATTATGGCATGTGAATGTAATGGAATACTATTGTGCTATAAGAAATGATGAACAGAAAGACTTCAGAGAGTCCAGGAAAGACTTATATGATTGATCTAATGCTGAGTGAAAAGAGCAGAAGCAGGAAAACTTAGTACACCACAACAACCACAGTATGAGAGGATATTTTTTCTGATAGACTTAGAACTTCATTACAATGCAAGGACTTAAAAAACTCCCAATGGTCTTTAAAGGCAAAATACCTTCCATATCCAGAGAAAGAACTATAGGATTCAATCACAGATTGTAGCAGATCATTTTCTTTTCTATTATGTTTTGGTTTGTTATATGATTTCTTCATTCATTTTAGTTCTTCTATACAACATGACTATGGAGAAAATGTATTTAATAGGAATATATGTGTAGAACCTATATAAAATTGTATGCCATCTTAGGGAGGCAGGGGGTGTGTGGGGGAAAGGGAGTTAAAGAAAATTCTAAGTTGTACGGTAGTGATTAGGGAACACTGAAAATAAATAAGTAAATAAATGAACAAAAAAGTAAATAAAATTTGGAAAAAATAATTTCACAAAAGATGATATCTAGGCTCTTTTTTTGGTCATTCAGGTAGCCCCATAATTTTTAAATTGTCTCTCCTGGATCTATTCTCCAAGTCAGTTGTTTGTCCAATGAGATATTTCACATTATTTTCCATTTTTTGTTTTCCTTTGGTTTTGTTTTGTGATTTTTTGGTTTTGTTATAAAGTCATTAGGCTTCATCTGTTCCATTCTAATTTTTAAAGAATTATTTTCTTCAGTGAGCTTTTGAACCTCCTTTTCCATTTGGCTAATTCTGCTTTTTAAAGCAATCTTCTTCTCATTGGCTTTTTGAACCTCTTTTGCCAATTGAAGTAGCCTATTTTTAAAGGTGTTATTTTCTTCAGCACTTTTTTGGGGGTCTCCTATAGCAAGTTGTTGACCCACTTTTTTTCATTTTTTTGCATCTCTATCATTTCTTTTCCCAATTTTTCCTCCACCTCCCTTATTGATTTTCAAAATTCTTTTTGAACTCTTCCATGGCCTGAGACTATTGAATATTTATATTGGATGTTTGAGATACAGAAACCTTGACTTTTATGTCTTTCTCTGATGGTAACCATTGTTTTTCCTCATTTGAAAGGATGGGAGAAAATATCTGTTTCCCAAGAAATTAACCTTCTATAGTCTTATTTTTTCCCTTTTTGGGCCATTTTCCCAGTCAGTTACTTGACTTTTGGATCCTTTGTCAAAAGTAGGGTATACTCTGGGGATCTGTAAGATCTCAGTTCCTCCAAGTGGCACAATCAAGCATATACACTGGTCTGAGAACAAGAAGAGATTTTTGTGCCCAGAATCTCAGCAGAGTTTCCTCTTCACAAACACCTCACCTCCAGTTCTGCCAAGCCAGCACTGGGGGCTGAGACTCAGATAAACTGTGGGGGCAGGGCTGCCATTCAGTGGGAGATCAGTTGCTGCAGGGCCTCTACACCAGGCTGATTTAAGAATCAACTGCTCAATGCCCCCAGGGGTTTTGGAAACAGAGGGTAAAATAAATATTGAAAGAATTCCCTGATCACCTCCTGAAAGAGATCTGAAAAGAAAAACTCTTAGGAATATTATAGCCAAATTCCTCAGTTCCCAGGTCAAGGAGAAAATATTGCAAACAACCAGAAAGAAACAATTCCAGTATTGTGGAAATACTATCAGTATAACAAAAGACCTAGCAACTTCTACCTTAAGGGATCAAAGGGCTTGGAATATGACATTCCAGAAGTCAAAGGAACTAGGATGAAAACCAAGAATCACCTACCCAGCAAAACTGAGTATAATACTTCAGGGGAGAAATGGTCATTCAATGAAATAGAGAATTTTCAAGCATTCTTGAGGAAAAGACCAGAGTTGAATAGAAAAATGTGATGTTCAAATACAAGAATCAAGAGAAGCATGAAAAGGTAAACAGGAAAGAGAAATCATAAGGGACTTACTAAAGTTGAACTCTTTACATTCCTACATGGAAAGATAATATTTGCAACTTTGAAACTTTCATCAGTATTTAGGTAATTGGAGGGTTTATACATAGGTACATAGATGGACAGACGGATAGACAGATAGACAGAGGGCACAGGGTGAGCTGAATAGGAAGAGATAATATCTAAAAAAATAAAATTAAGGGGTTAGAGAGGAATATATTAGGAGAAGAAAGGGAGAAACAGAATGGGGCAAATTATCTTTCATAGAAAAATCTTTTTCAATGGAGGGGAAAAGGGGGAAGCTGAGTGGGAAAAAGTGAAGCTTACTCTCATCACATTTGGCTTAAGGAGGAAATAACATGTACATTCAATTTGGTATGAAAATCTATCTTACCCTTCAGGAAAGTAAGGAAAAAGGGGACAAGTGGGGTGGTGAGGATGATAGAAAGGAGGGCAAATGAGAAAGGGAGCAATTAGAAGTAAACACATTTGAGGAGGGACAAGGTCAAAAGAGAGAATAGAATAAATGGGGCAGGATAGGATGGAGGGAAATATGATTGATCTTTCACACCATGACTATTATGGAAGTATTTAACAAAACCACATGTATATAATCTATACTGAATTTCTTGCCTTCTCAGTGATGATGGGTGGGGAGGGAGGAAATGAGAGAAGTTGGAACTCAAAATTTAAAAAATGTATGTTGAGAATTGTTTATGCATACAACTGGGAAATAAGAAATACAGGCAATGGGGTATACAAGTCTATCTTGCCCTACAAGAAAAGAGAGAAGATGGGGATAAGGGAAGGGAGAGGTGTGATAGAAAAGAGAGCAGATTGGGGGAAGTTGTAATCAGAATGCATGGCATTTTGAGGTGGGGGAGGATAGAGCTGAGGTGAAAATTTCAAACTTGAAATCTTGTGGAAATGAATGTTGAAAACTAAAAATATATAAATAAATTTTTTATCAATGGCAAAATAAAATAATTTTCAAAAATAAAAAATAAACTGGGGAAGAGAATAAGAATAAAAATTATGCATGAAAAAGCCCACAAAAGGAATACATGTGTACAGGGTACACAGAGGAGGGGCACATAAGAATCACACATTATCAGGCACTTTTCTGGAGGACCAAAAAGAGGATATAAGTGTGCCTTGAAGTGTGCTACTCTTGCTGTTATCACTGTATTCCTCTCAAATATGACTGGTCCTTACAGTTCTCATATATAACCTGCATCATACATTTATTCTACATATAAAATATTCTATATTAGACCATCTCTACAGGAATTGATGTATCTGTAGGGGATGGTGAGACTCCTCCTCTTATCTCTGCTGCCTATAGTTAGTTATAACCCATTCTGTATGTGGTGGCAGAACTGCTTTCTTGTTCCAACTTCTCCCTTCAGTTAGAATTCTTAATGTGGTACTATCTCTTTTTCATAGGTTGAAGTTTTTACCTTTTCTCTTTTGGTTTAAAATGCACCAAGGCTCTTTTCTTGCTATGGTTCCTTTGGAAAGAAGAATCCTATAACAGTTAATCATTAGTTTTTGCCAGGGGATAAAAATCTTCACAGTTGTTGTTTTTTCTTCCATATGGAATAGTTTCTATATGTCTGGAAGCCTCAGTTAGAATAGACTATCCTCCCCAGAAGGTCAACTCTTCTTCCAGGTACCATTTTTTGTGGTTGTGTGACCAACAGAAGAGGTACTCCCAGCTTACTATTACCCTCACACTTGTCTATTTCTGAACCACATTTCCTTTTGTTTGTGTTCTGTATCTATAAAACAGATGCCTCAAGCTCTTATGATATAGAAAGGCTGTGTGACTCTTTAACTCCAGTGACAATGGCCTCTTTCTGTTTCATGAACAAGTTACTGTATGTCTTAGCTCCAGGCATTTTCTCTGATTATCCCCTATATCTGGAATGCTCTCCCCCCTCATTTCTACCTAATAACTTCCTTTAAGTTTCAACTAAAGTTCTATTTTCTACAAGAAGTCTCCTAATCCCTCTTAAATCTAGTTTATTCTGTTAATTATTCCCAATTTATTGTTTGTGTATATAAGTTTCTTACTGCCTTTCTCATTACACTATGAGTTGCTTGAGGGTAAGGACTGTCTTTTTCCTTTGTTTTTTTTATCCCAAGGACTTAGCACAGTATATGAATCATAGTAATATATTTAATAATTTAATACATGTTTATTTATTGATTGGGCTCCATAAATTGCATTATTTTGGGGATCCAGAATACTTTGTTTCCTGTACAGAAATACCTATAAAAAGAACAGCAGACTCAATAGTCTCCCCCACAAAGACTATGGATCTTGTTACTGTGTCATTGAGAGAAAATGGAAAATTGGGGAATTATAAATATCAATCTTGAGGAGTTTGCGAAAACATTAAATGTTTAATAGAGATTCTGGAATTTGTTTTAACTGTGATAGATAGAGATTATGTAAGAACAGATAAAAAAAGTCTAAGTGAAGCTCTTTCCTTACATACTGAGAGGTTGAATTGCAAGGAGAAAAGAATTGGAGAAAAAAATTGTGGGATTCTTATCTTGTGAAGAAACCTTCTGTAGATAATTTTTGAAAAGGTTTCCTTGTTTTGCTGAGAGCTGAATAATACAATTATTTGAGAACTGAAGAAAAGATATGATAGATGTACCTCTAACTATAGTATTTTCATGGTGGATATATAATAAATATTTATGTCAGTTTATTATTTTTGCATTGTAAATTAATTTTACAGCCAGAGACTTTGCAGGTAATTTAAACCTAATGGATGGGGTAGCTTGATATAGAGACAGATAAGTGAAAATTTGTGACAAAAGAGGCTTCTCCATTTTAACATATTACACTTAATTAACATGGTAGGGGCTTCAGAGTGAATAGTCTGACTAACAAAATAGATGTTGCAGACATATTCATGATTTATTATCAGAATATATCCTTTGTAGATTTTTCTATTCATTGTTTGGTGGACAGACCCAAATAGTCATAGGCTCTGTCCTGGTGAAAAATTACCAGAAAATGACTCAGAGTTCTAGCTTCAATAATTTTCTTTCCCAGTATTCCCAAAAATTCCAGAAGATCTATGGTATAAATGATGTGAAGATTCCCTTCAATTATGCAAATAAAATAATATCTAATCCATGTCTACTCTTGTGATGCAACACTCATGCATGTCCTTTGCTAATTTCAGGGCTCCCTTTAATTTCATTGGTTGTCATGAAAATATGATTGAAGCACATGCTATACATTGGTTATCCTTTACTGCTTCCACATGACCATGTCATCTTATTTATTTCCTCAAATGGTATCTATTCTTTGGTTTTAGTGGGGTGTCTCAGTGGATAGAGTACTGGGCCTGGAGTTAAGAAGAGTTATCTGTGACTTCAAATCTCATCTCAGACACTCACTAGCTGTGTGACCCTGGGCAAGAAACTTAACCCTATTTGTCTCAGATCCTCATCTGGAGAAGGGAATGGCAAAACTCTCTACTGTCTTTGCCAAGAAAACCTCATATGGGGTCACAAAGAGTTTGATATGTGAAAAACAGTTCTTTGGCTTCCTTTCAATTTGTTGGTCATACTTATTGTAGTTTGTCCCAACCCTTTGTGGTCATTCTCTATATCTCACCTTAATCTTGGACTCTTGTCTAAGTGCAGTTGGAGAGAAGTAAATGTCTTTGTTCCCTTTTCAGTCAACAGCGATCTCATGAATATACATTGTTTTCCACAAAAATGTTCATGGTGGAAATGATGTTGATACCAACAAAAGTGATTTGCTCCAGGGTTTGATTCCAGCCTGCAGGAAGAGTAGGAGAAATTATTGCTACCCATAAATTCTAAGAAAGCTCCAATTTCTAGGAATCTAATAATTCTGCTACAGCTCAAGGGCATTAAAGGTTGAAGCAAGCAAAATAAGAAAGAAATTTTCTGCTGGAATTAAATGTCCCAGGACAAGATGTGGGTTCTAGGAGCACTCCATAATCTCTATGATCCAAATCTTAGGCTCAGTTTGTTCCCCATCCGTATGCTAAAACATATAATGGAACCAATATATCTTGGGAAGATGGAATATCTTAATTTACTAATATTCTTGAAATCTTCATTCCTAATATTTCACTCCAAAAGACAATCTCAATTTATCTTTTTTAATAGAACCATCCTCTCATGCCTGTTGACACTGTTTTAAATTTTTTTCAATAAATATTAAAAACCTTTTAACTTTTTTGCTCATGGTACAAATGATAGGCATGTGGCCATCAGCTCACTTGGACCCATGGGACTCTAGCTAGCATTTCTCATGTTTGCTCCTTACACTCAGTATCAATCAAATGTCATCTTCCTCATTATAAAGCAAAAATGGCACTGTCCTTTCCAACCTGCTGGTCCTAAGGCAATGATACATGTATTGTAGGAAGGCATAAATGCTCGTTGTATATCATCATTCTAAAGACCTGTGTTTTTTGGATATGCTTTCTCTGGCACTATTTCAGATTCACAATTGTAGGACATCTTATATTGGCCCGCTTACTACTAGCAAAGCTACATAAAGACCAAAGGGCAAAACTATTCTCTTTCCCTTCAAAGGACAAAGTCAGGTATCCTCAGAAAAGATCAAAGGGTTATTAAGGAATTCTCTGTTACTCACTTTACCAGGTAACAAAATCACTGCCTTCCAACACATTTTCAACATTTTGATACAGAACTTTGATTTGTACCAAATATTAGGTGTCCCAGGAATACCCTGTTTGTGTAAATGGCAATGCACACATACATGTGTGCACCTATGTCTATCTATGTATCTATGTGTCTGTCTGTCTGTCTGTCTGTCTATCTGTCTGTCAATCTCTCTCTACCTATAGATAGATAGATGTGTGTGGTCTATATAAACACATATACGTGAACATATAATATATATGTATATATAGTATATATAATATGTGTACATATATGAATTAATATGTACATATCTGTCTGTGTATACATATGCCTAGAATTAGAAGCCAACACTAGGTAGGAATACTTTTACTTAAATATCCTACCTAATACCTGTATCTTCATAGTTTTCTCAATAAATGGTCATTACACACAATTGATTTTTATTGACCTTTGGAATAAAAAAATGAGATTGCCAGAGGATTTTTGTTTTGTTTGTCATACCCATTCATTGCCAACAAAATAACCTTTGAAAAATCATGTCAGAAAGTTATTCTGTGGCCCCATCTTGAAAACATATTGTCCCTGGAAAAACATACCAGCAAGCCTCTTCTTCTTGTATGGATCACTGGAGAATTTTCTTTGGGTAAGACAGCTACTATTAAGAATGGAAGACCTAGAACACAAAGGAAGAGTGGCTGCCTATGCTGGCTTTATTTTAAACAGATCAGCACACACTAAGCACATCTAGAGTCCACATGAGAACTACTCATAAAGTTATAATTTACTGGAGCATGCACCATATTAGCCTACAATTGCTAGTAAAGGATAATGACATCTCATAAAGAGAACAGTTTCCTCCAAATCAGGAAACAAACTGGCAAGGGTTGCAGGCAAGAAAATGACCTGAGCTTTTTAGAGAATCCAGCCAAATCTGCAGCAATCACTTTGCAATAAAGAACGGTTAAAATGCGACTTGATAATAAGCCCAGGACTGACTGGAAAAAGAGAAGATGAAAAAAATAAAACTGCAAACTCTGGAAAAAAGACAAACAGATTAAACTGAGTCTCACAGAGATTCACCTGATTTGCTAATTTATTTATAAGCATCTTTGAAGTGTTTTCACTTTCAGATTCCCAGTAGGACTTTTTCCAATCAATATTTATGTTGCTTCCATTTTCAAAACAGGTAACTTTCAAGGGCTGATGCATGTAGGCAGAGAATCATGTTATCTTATGACAGACGCTATCTGTGGGAAATATCTATGTTTATGTTATTCGACCACTGGCTGTGGTGAATTATAAGTAGGAGCTACATTTATACAGAAATAAATTTGAGGTTAGCAGTAAAACTTTTAATGGCTATCGAATTCATGCTGAAGTATAAAAAAAATGTTAGGACATTTGTCCTGTGTGAGGCTTATAGGATCCATTCTTAACTCTGCTTGTTGCCTTTCACATATCGATTGTTTTAATTAATAACAGCAGTCTCCAATGCTTGAAATCAGTGGAGAATGAGAAAAAAATGACTCATGAAAGAAAGGTAGGCCATTTTTACCCTCTAATCTTTTTTTGTTTTTAATCAAACCATTTCTGTAACCCCTAAGGTGCTAAGGACAAGGAATGGAAGAGGAAACAAAGTCTAGCAAAAATGACATCCCAAGGATTTTTCTGAACCACAGAAATGTAAAGCCTTCTTGAAATAATATGATGTGTTCCCAGTTGAAGCCCCAATGGTTTAATATAGTAATTTGGGTAAGACACTATATATTTCAGAGATTAACTCAAACATTGGAAAAAGGAAATCTTGAGGCAGATAAATAAATCTGATATAAATGTCACCAGACATCATATAGTAATAGCCATGTTGACAAGACTGTATGACCAAATAGGACCATAGTTGATAGAACTGTATTTAAGGCCATCTGCAGCCCTTTTGGGGACTTATAATATATCTGGAGCCCCAGTATGTCATCTGTTTCTTCTCGAGGCCAACTCATCAAAATGACCTTAGGTTCTTGGCGCAAGCATAGCCAATTAAGCTGACTACAGTAATTCCAACAGATACTACCAAAAGGCACTGTGGAGTACATAAATAAATTGCACATTGAACAACTTGCCTTCATTCATGCTAAGTAGATTACTTAGCTTTCCTCCTCTATATTGTAGGTACATTGTATGTACATATTTTTACTGTTTTTTGCTTTTCAAAAAAAATTTGAATTTAAGTACCCCAAAATGAGCATTTACATATACATAGCATAAAGTAATAAAAGATATGAAACAATAAATCTTCATCTATTATCATTTGCATTTTTAAACTATATAAAAAATTCAGATTTCCTTCAAAAGTGTCAGTTTGTCTGTCTTCCTTCTGAAACTTCTTATTCATAACAGCAACAACAATAATTTTTAATGACCTTTTACTTATCGCTGCTGCAAATTCCTCATCTTTCAACTCCTGTCTCCCATTAAAAACTTGGAAAAAGAAAGAAAAGAAATGGAATCAGAAATCATAGTTAACCAAAGATTAACCCACATAATAACCAGGGCTACAAATATGTGATTCCCTCTACTCTTTCAGGTCATTGCCTCTTTATGAGGAGGAGAGCATACTTTATCACAGGGTATCTGGAGTCAATTTTTGATTCAAAGCTCTAGTTTTTCACACTTTGTTTTTTGTTCTTGACCATGCTGTTGTGCTTTTATATATTATTCTTAATTAGTTCATGTCACTGTAGCATTTTACAATACACAGTGTTCTCTGAAATGGTAACTTTTGTCATTTCTTGATGCACAATTATAATACATTATTTTCATTTATCAAAAGTTATTCAGTCATTTCAACTCACTTAAATTTCTTTTTTATTTTCTTTTATTTTCTTCATCAAGATCAGGAAGTTTGTTTTGCTTGGGACATCCTCCTTAACTTTCCTCTACAAAACCTTTATTTGTATCCCGCTGAGCTTGCCTTATTTCTATTCCAACTGATACATATTTATTTCCCACAATTTTCTGTCTAATTCATGTATGAATGATGTTTATCTGATGCTTGTTCCTCTCACTCCTTCCTCTCCAATTGTAAAGTATCATTCTCATGCGCTTTAATCATGGCAAATAAATTCCCCTCTTTTCCCTCCTTTTTAAAGTATTCTTCTTTTTTATCCTCCCTTCTCTTTTTCCTCTTCAAACTAGAAGAGAACCTATTCACTCACATGTTCTCTTTTCACTATTAAATTCCCTCAATACCCTTTGAAAATGTGCAAATTCAGAAAGAGTATACTTTTTTAACCCCTATTAGAACGTTAGCAACACATCCTTATATAACCTATTTAATTGCTCAAAGAAATTTACCTTTCTCGGTTTCTCTGGAGACTTGGATGTGTGTTTCAAAGTTCCTACTCATTTCTGGTCTTTTCATCAGAAATGTTTAAAAGTCACCTGGTCCATCAAAGTTCCATTTTATACTCTTTATGATTATACTCAGCTTTTCAGGGAAAATTATTCTTGACTGTAAGATTATGTTATTTGCCTTTCTTAAGTGATCCCATATGGTCTGTGTATTGGAAGACGTTTTCTGATATGTGAAGTATTTTTTCCCCTCTGGATTTTGATGATAACATTTCTGTGACTATCCTCTATGTTTTTATTTGTTTTTGTTTTGTTTTGATTAGCAATCACCAAATGGTTTCTACTACTATGTTGCCCTCTGGTGCCAACAGACATAGACAATTTTCATTTTAACATCTCTAAAAAAGAGAGTGGTTTTTCAGGAAACTCAATGATTCTTCAATTATTCTTTCATGTTTGTTTTATTTGGTATCTCATAGAGTCTTTGACTCCCATTTGGTCTCTTTCAGTTTTCAGTAAGTCTTTTATTTGGGCAAAGTTTAATAGTTTTGTTTTTTTTGTTTTTGTTTTTGTTTTTTTTATCTAATATAATGTCCTCCCAATATACTTCTCAAAGCTTTTACTTCATTGTTCATCTCTTTCTTCATTTCTTCTAGGAATTTATAAATTCCTTGTGGAAAAACAACTTTCTTCTTCTTGAGTCTCTTTGTACTTCACATAGTTACTCTCTCTTTCTAAACTGCATTCTGGATCTTTATCTGATCTACTATATGAGATATGCGTATATGTGTGTACACACACATACAAACATATACACATACATGTATATATATGCATATACACATACATACACAATGCAGTTATGCACATACACACACACACAGAGGAAAGGCATATAAGTGCGTATGTACCCATATCCATGCATTTGTGTACACATAAACACACACATGCTATTTGTCTATGCACATATGAAAAAGCATATGTATCCACCATATGTACATAAAGTATATATACATACAAATGTATGTATATATATGTATATATACTTACATATATAACATTTACTCATTTGTTTATGTTTTGTATTGGTCAGTAGCTATTAGGTTTACTTATTTCTTAAGTTACTAAATTAAGACTTTGTCATAATCTGTCTTATGTTATACTTTTTAGGTAGAATGCCCAGTTTGGTCTTAGAGTGAGTCACGGTAGTACTGATCTGAACTTTACCTGATGGGGTTAGAACTTTGGATTCAAGAGTTCTGGCTCTTCAAATCCCTTTGTGGCATCTTCATTAAGAGTGTTAAAGACATTAGAGTGCCTGCCTGAACAAATTTTCTTTGTCTAGGTACTGCCAGCTATATTGGTCTGTAGATCTCTTACTAGCTTAAAAGGTCCCTTCTTTGGGCTTACAGCCAGAGCAAGCTTGTTTTTGAAGAGTTCTCCCCTCTTATTTCTCCTGATATTTCCCTACAGGTTACCTGTCACTGGCCATTTTCTGACCTGACTAGGAGACTACATCCTAATTTGCTTCTGCTGATACATTCTGATAGCCCCTTTCTCTGTTATCTGTGAACTACTGAATAATATTTTGTGTATTTCTGCAGTGAGAATAAGTAATTTACCATTCACTCTCATGGTATTATCTGACCATTATTTATTTTTTTAATTTTTGAATGATTAGTTACATTTTTTCTTTTCTAATATATTATTTATTTATTTTCAGTTTACAACATTCATTTCCACAAGATTTTGAATTGCCAATTTTCTCCCATATCTACCCCTCCACCTCAGGACAACATGCACTCATCCACCCTTTCCCTCAATCTGTCTTCCCTTCTTTCACCCTCACTTCTCCCATTCCCCTCCCCTCTATTTTCATGTAGGGAGATAGATTTCTATATCCCACTGCCTGTGCATCTTGTTTCCCAGTTGCATGCAGAAACAATTTTTAACATTCATTTTTAAAGCTTTGAGTTCCACATTTTCTCCTTCCCAAATACCATCATTGAGAAAGCAAGCAATTCAATGTAGGTCATACACATGTAAACATGCAAAACACTCCCATAACAGTCATGTTGTAAAAGACTAACTACATTTACCTCTATCCTGTCCTGACCTCCATTTATTCCATTCACTCCCTTGACCTGTACCCCCACAGTATTGTTTGATTCTGAATGCTCCTTCCACCAATCTGCAGTCTCTTATAATATCCTCCTCCTACCCCCTTCCCTTCACCTTCATGTAAGGTAATATAGATTTCCACATCCAATTGAATGTGTGTTATTCCCTCCTTAAGACAAATCCAGTGAGAGTAAGGCTTCTTTGCTTTCACCTCCTCCCTCTTCCTCTCCATTTTAAAAGCTTATTCTTGCCTCTTTTCTTTGAGAATCTTTGATATATTCTACCTCTCCCTTTCTCTCTCCCACTACATTTCTCTCAACAGTTAATTTTATTTTTTTAGGTATTCCCTCTTCATATTCAGCTCATACCATGCCCTCTGTCAACATACACATGTATATATATATATATATATATATATATGTATATTTATACATATACATATATACATGCACACATAAAATGCACAAATATATACACACATATTCTGTCTAATTATCCTAATACTGAGAAAAGTCTCATGAATTACAAATATCTTCTTTCCATGCAGGAATGTAAACAGTTCAACTTTCATGAGTCCCTTATCATTTCTCTTTACTCTTTACTTTTCCATAATTCTCTTGATTCTTATATTTGAAAGTCAAATTTTCTAGTCAGCTCTGGTCTTTTGAAGAAGACTACTGGGAAGTCCTCTATGTCATTGAAATTCCATTTTTTGCCCTGAAATATTATACTCAGTTTTGCTGGGTAGTTGATTATTGATTTTAATCTTACCTCCTTTGACCTCTGGGATACCATGTTCCAAACCCTCTAATCCCTTAGTGTAGAAGCTGCTGAATCCTATTTTATCCTGATTGTGGTTCCACAATACTTGAATTATTGCTTTCTACCTTCTTGTAATATTTTCTCCTTTACCTGGGACCTCTGGAATTTGGTTACAACATTCCTAGGAGTTTTCCTTGTGGGGTCTCTTTCAGGAGGTGATTGTTGGATTCTTTCCATTTCTGTCTTATACTCTGGTTCTAGGATATTAGAGCAGTTTTCCTTGATTTTGTGGAAGATGATGTCTAGACTCTTTTATTGATCATGAATTTCGGGTAGAACAATAAGTGTTATATTATATCTCCTGAATCTATTTTCCAAGTCTGTTGTTTTTCCAATGAGATATTTCACATTGTCTTCCATTTTTTCATTCTTTTGATTTTGTTTTATAATTTCTTGATTTCCCATGAAGTCATTATCTTCCATCTGCAATATTCTAATTTTTAAAGAACTGTTTTCTTCAGTGTGCTTTTGAACTTCCTTTTCCTTTTGGCTAATTCTGCTTTTTAATACATTTTTCTCTTCATTGGCTTTTTGGACCTCTTTTGCTATTTGGGTTAGTCTATTTGAAAAGGTGTTATTTTTTTCACCATCTTTGGGTCTCCTTTAGCAAGTTGTTGACTCATTTTTCATGATTTTCTTGCATCACCCATTTCTCTTCCCAATTTTTTCTGTACTTCTCTGCTCTGCTTTTCAAAATCCTCTTTGAGCTCTTCCATGGCCTCAGGCCATTTCATATTGTTTTGGAGACTTTGGATGTAGGAGCCTTGACCTTGCTATATTTCTCTAGTTGTATGCTTTGATCTTCCTCCACTTGTATGCATTGAACTTCCTCATCTGCAAAAATGGAAGAAAATACTTTTTCACCATAAAAGCAGCCTTATATAATCTTATTTTTCCAACCAATTATTTGACCTTTGAGCCCTTTATAAAATGAATGGTATAATATCATGAGTTTCAGAGATTCTCTGTAACTGTTTGTAGAGATATCTCTAGGGATCTGGGAGCTCTCAGTTGTTCCAAAGTAGTATAATCAAGGGGGAGGTGTTTACTCTCATGGCCTGTGAGCAATGACAAGCACTCTTTTCTGCCCTGAAACTGAAAGTAGGATTTTCTCTCCACAGTTGCCACAAGCTCCCCCATGTCTGCCCACCTCCTACTAGGGACAGACCATGCTCCCCTCTCACCCAGGTGAGAGAGCTTTCTCACTGTCTTTGAAACTGTCTTTGGAATTTGTTGCGTGAGAAATCTGAAAACTGCAGCAGCTACCAATCATTCAGTGCCCTGATGCTTGTTCCAGTCTTTTCTGTGCCTGTGCAGCATGGGCCATGCTCTGCTACAAGTCAAGGGCAAAAGATTCTTCATGTAGCATTCCAGATTGTCTTTGGTTGGAAACCTGCTTCATTTTATCATTTTCTTGCTTCTCCTGCTATAGAATTTGTTTATAGTTATTTTTAAAGATATTTTGAGGGATTTGGAGAGACAGCAATGAGGTCCCTGCTTTTACTCTGCCATCTTGGTTCTGCTCCACCCTCATTTCCTTTTCTTGTATATGCCCATCATGTATGGAAAAAGGGTCAGGGACTTAGGTAATGAGAGATGGGCAATCAATGTATGGCAATGCTATTCTTCAAACACTTAAAAGACCCAATGGAAAGACTTCAGAAATTTGGGTAGATGAAATACTGAGTATTCATTGAATGGCATGAAATTGAATTACAGAGGATAAGAAGGTAATGATATACAATGATCCATAGCAATGTGGATAATATTCACATCAGTGAATTCTGAGACCTTCTCAAGTATCGGAAAAGATAGAAAGGTCACAATGGGGAGATGATATAGTTTTGCAGAATGTGAATTTGAATTCTTGTTCTATTCACCATGTGCATCACATCTGTGTCTTATTTTATCACCTATAAAAAGAGCAGGTTGCTCTAGGCCAAAGGTTTCCAAACTTATTTGACTTACTGTCCCTATTTTTAAAAAGTTTCTCAGGGCCCTCCCTGGAAATCTACTTTCTTTAAACCTTTAATATGATTTTTAAAATTTGTATCATTTCAAATTTCATATTTTTAAATGTTACATCTTAAATTTAGTAAATTATTGTAAATTTATGTTTTTCTGTATTGAAATTTTAATGATGCAATATTTTGTTTTGTAACTATACAGTACTGTACTGTAAATGGGTTATTACATGCACTTATTCCTGTCAATGCATGTTGGACTTCCTGACAATGTGCATCCAATTTGACTGCAAACACTCACTTGTTAAGACCTGTCAGGGGACTTGACCATTGAATGGTTATAACTTACATTCTGTGTGTTTATTTAGAACACAATGTAATCACTATAACTTTAATTCTGTAACACAACAAATGAAACATAAGTAAATGTTTTTTTTTCAGAATTTTCTTCTCTTCTCTTCTTTCCTTATGCTTCCACCACCTGCTTATTTTTATTCAATGCCCCCCAATTGCAACCAAGGCTACTACTGTCCTCTTCTATTATTCCAGCATCCCTGGGGAAGAATATCATCCACTTTGGTTACCTAAGCCTAGATAATATCTTAAAGTCTCTTACCAGTTTATATCCTATGATCCTCAGTAGACTGTTTCACTATATATTTAATAGTATGAAATGTTTCCTCTCTGTTCCTCAATTTCTTCAACTATAAAATGAATTTAACTAGCTTATCTCTGTTTCCCAAAACCTAGGATGGTATGAAAGAAAAAGCAGATGTTCTATATTTTTAATGGTTCTGATTATTAAGCTACAGACATAGTTGTAATCTAACTGAATTATAATTATAATTGATGGGAAAAATTATACACTTCTAATTTTTTCTTTAACTCCCACATAATTTTTAACGGACAGATAATATTAATGTTAGTGGTTGAGGGCAACACAATTCATTTGATGGTATTTGAGATAATTCAAGCATTATTTAAAGTATTTTATTTTTTTTCCCTTATTCATCTTCTGACTTCAAAGACGATTCTTAAAACATGCTTTGTTTAAAATCAGATCAGTAGATGCCTATGAATTTGCAATAGATAAATGATCAAAAATGGGAACAGTCTTCAAAATAAGCAACATGATGTATCAAAGAGTCCTTTAAAAAACAATATCATAGAATTACAAATTAAAAAAACTTTGAGGTTTCACCTCAGAATTAGCTAATTGATAAAGTTGACAAAGGTAGGAAAAGAAGGAAATAGTCAATATTGGAATAGCTTTGTGAAAATAAACACATTAATTCACACTGATAGAATTGTAAATAGACCCAACTCTTTATGGAAAACAATTTGGAATTATGAAATAAAAAGTTACCAAATTCATATCCTTTGCTGAATTCATCCAGTTCCTGGGCTTTTACTTAACGAGTTTAATGACAGAAAGAAAGGCAGCCTACAAATCAAATTATTTAGAGCAACACTATTTATGAAGGCAAAAAGAAATGGAAAATGATTATATGAACAATAGTCAGGAAATCAGTGGAACAAATTGTGGTACAGAATTGTAGTGGGAAAACATTACATTGCAAAGGACCATTATTAGGCAGAATTCCAAGAAATATTGAAAGATTAGATGAACTGATGCTGTGAGGAAAATAGAAGCAAAGGTCTAATGTAACTGGTAACTATGCAACTTATTTTATTTATATGTTTATTTTTGGTATTCAACATTCATTTTTATAAGATCTGGAGTTTTAATTTTTTCTACATCATTTCCCTCCTTCTTTCCCAAGATGACATCTAACCTAATCTAATAGAGGTCATACACGTACAATCATATTAACCATATTTCCACATTAGTCATGTGGTTTTATTCAATAGTATTCTTAATTTCAATTTTATTAATATGTTCTTTGATTTTCAGAATTTCTAATTTGGTACTTAATTTGTTCATTTTCTAGGTTTTTTAGTTCCATACCCAATTCATTGGTCTCCTCTTTTTTCTATTTTATTCATGTAAGTGTTTAGATACATAAAATTTCCCCTAATAACTGCTTTGGCTGCATCCCATAAGTTTTCGTATGTTATCTCACTATTGTCATTCTCTCAGATGAAGTTGTTGATGGTTTCTGTGATTTGTTGTTTGAGTCGCTCATTCTGCATCATTAAGTTATTTATTTTTCAATCAAATTTTATTATTTCCATGGTCCTTTATGACATGTAAATTTATTGCATCATGATCTGAAAAGAATGTATTTAATATTCATGCCTCTCTGCATTTGATTGTGAGGTTTTCTTAATGCCCTACTGAATGATTAATTTTTATGTAAGTGCCACATACCACTGAGAAAAAGATATATCCCTTTCTATCGCCATTCAATTTTCTCCAGAAGTCTACCATATCTAACTTTTCTAAGATTCTAATTCACTTCCTTAAATTCTTTCTTGTTTATTTAGTGGTTAAATTAGGTTAATTCTGAGAGGAGGTTGAGGTTTCCCACTTGTATAATTTTCCTGTCTATTTCTTCCTGTAACTCACTTAACTGCTCCTCTAAGAATTAGGATGCTACACATCTTGCTGCATGTATGTTCAGTATTAATATAACTTCATTGTCTATGGTACCTTTTAGCAGGTACTTAGCTATTTGGAGGGTGGACATATCTTTTTAAAATTAGATCTATTTTTGCTTTTGCATGGTCTGAGATAAAGATTCCATTTTTTTTTACTTTAACTGATGCATAATATATTCTTCTCCTGACTTTTATCTTGACTCTGTGTGTAACTGTCTGCTTTAAATGGGTTTCTTGTAGAGAACATATTGTAGGATTATAATTTTTTAATCCTCTTTGCTGTCTACTTCCTTTTTAGGGAACAGTTCATCCAACTCACATTCATAGGTATGACTACTGTGCCTTTCTCTCCATCCAATTCCCTGGCACCATATATGCTTTCTCTTTTCTTTCTCCCTTTCCCTCCTCACTGGTTTTTGTTTGTGTCCCCTGCATCCCTTAATCTTCCCTTCCTTCTTTTCCCCCCTCCATTTTATTTACATTTTCCCCTGTTACCTCTGACCTCCCTTCTGCCTTCCCTTCTGTCCACCTCTCTCTTTTTCTTCCCCTTTCCTCTTATTCTTCCTATAGAGGAAGACAGACTTCTATACCCAAGTGAATGTATATATTATTCCCTCTTTGAGCTAAATCTGATGAGAGTAAATTTCAAACAATTCTCACTTCCCTCACTTCTTTCCCTCTACTATAATAGATCTTTGTGCCTTTCATGTAAAATAATTTACCCTTTTCTGCCTCCTCCTTTCCTCTTCTCCCAGAACAATCCTTTTTTTCACCCCTTAATTAGTTAATACTTTCATCATCATATCAAAGTCAACTTACATGCACAATTTCTGTCCATATACATACCTGATAATTTCATAATAAATATACAGTTCTGCAGAGTTACAAGTATTATTTTCCCATGGAGAGATATAAATAGTTTAACCTCATTTTTTTCCTGTTTATCATTTTATGGTTCTCTTGATTCATTTATTTAAAATTTAGCTTTTCTGTTCAGCTCTGTGTTTTTTTAATCAGGAAAGTTAAGAATTCATCTATTTCATTGAATATCCATATTTTCCCCTGAAAGATTTTGCTTCATTTTGATGACTAGTTGATTCATATATATAATCCAAGCTCCTTTGTCTTCTAGAATATCACAATTCAAGCCCTTGAATTCTTAAATGTAGAAGCTGCTGGGTTCTGCATAATCCTGACTATGGCTAATGATATTTAAACTAATAGTTATATAATTTAAATGGAGATAATCCTAAAATCCAGTTCTAAGAAATATGTAGAGAATTGTATGAAATGATACCAAGTGAGGAAAGTAGAACCAAAGATATAATCTAGTGAATAACTTTATAATTTAAATGAAGACAAAACTAAACTAAATCAGAATTCAGTGTAAATATGATGATCATCTTTCATTCCATATGCCTAAGGTTATTTCAAAACTTCTCCCTATAAATAATTGGTAAATTATTAAAAAATGAAAAATTATAGGTACAATGAGAAAGTACCATATTAATTGCTTTGATCTATCACTGCCTTTTTTTTACTCAAAGGTCCCAATAACACATTAAAGGGAGTGTTAGTTTTTTAAATGAAAGGAAATTCATGTTTCAAAAGAAAATGTCAATAAAATTAAAATAAATTTAAAAATTAGATCTTCCATCACATTGTACTAGGACTTAATGAGAAGTATTAAAAAGTACAAGGTATGATTTCTATCCAAAAGGAACATAAAATCATACCATAATAAGTTAATATAATCCTATAATTTTACTTAGAATATGTAAAAGTTTGTCTCTCAATTTTGTAATAATAATCACTTGTGATGTTTGCTATTTCAAGATTTATGGGAGAAAACAAAAATTCTTAATTATTTTATTCAAATCCAAGCAGTGTCATCATTGAATGGAAAATAGAGAAAAAGTCTTTGACTCAAGAAGTCTTGAGTTCAAGTCATTGCAGACAAATGCTAATGGTGTGGCCTTTACTCCATTACAAAATCTCTCTGTCTTTAGACAATTCTGTAAAACTGCAGTTCATATAACATTTGCCCATTTGTATTGCTAAATTGCTTTACCTCACTTGGAATTCTCTTAGCCAATTAAATCACTGATCTAGGCAAAAAACATCTCACAAAAAACCCAATGTCATAGAGAAGACAAACAAAAAAAATTATTTTCTTTTCATTCTGGAATAAGCTATTATGATTTTTTGTAATCAGTTAAAATGTTAAATTTATTTAGACCAGTGTTTATTAATTCTAGGCACAATATATTCAGGGCACTTTATTAGGCACTGGAAAAGAAAGAGAGTTGGGATGAGACAGACCCCTGCCAAAAAAGAAGCTTATTTCTAGTGGGAGTATGAGGAATAAGTACCAACAGCTATAATACAGAGTATTACATGATGTTAATTGATTAATTTGTATGTTACTTGAATATTGTGTAGGGTTTCAAGAAGAATAATTTGTTAAGAAGAGGTGTTTTAGGGAAGACTTGGGTAACATTTGGGATTTGATCAGAGTATTATGGGATATCTAGGAATTCAAAAGATAAAAAGGGGAGAGATTGGCAAAGATGATAAATGGTAAATGTTGGAGGAGGTTCAGGATAACAGGTAGACTTACACCCTGTTTCTGTGGCTGTAGGTTGGTCTAGTCATTCTAAAAAGCAATTAGCAACTAATGCAAAAAAAGGTAATATATATTTAATATACCTTTAGACTTAGGTATATATCTCACAGACCTATACCTCAATGAGATAAAAAATAAAAGGGAAAAGATCTATATGTCCAAAAATCAGGGTTGTTCTTTTAATATTGCAAAAATAGGGGGGAGGGGCAGAGCCAAGATGGCAGAGTAGAAAGATACACATACGCTGCTTCTCCACACACAGCCTATAAAATACCTGTAGAGAAGGACTCTCAACAAATTTTGGAGTAGCAGAAGTGGGAGAACAACAGAGTGGAGATTTCCAGCCCAGGGTGACCTGAAAAGCCCATGGGAAACGTCTGTTGCATTGGACGTGGAGCAGAGTCCACCCCAGCCTTGGACACGCAGAGCGAGAACAGCCCTCAGAGGCAGAATCTCCAGTCACAGTAGCAGGATTCCCATATCCCTCAAACCACAGGTGCCAAAGATCAGTGACAGGGTTTTTTCAGCTAGCCTAGAAGGGAGAAGGGCCTTCCCATAGCTTCAGCCTTAGTCTTACACAACATGACTATTATGGAAGTCATTTGCAAAACTACATAGACATGGCCTATATTAAATTGCTTGCCTTCACAGTGGGGATGGGTGGGGATGGAGGGAAGGAGGAAGAGAAGTTGGAACTCAAAGTTTTAGGAACAACTGTTGAGTATTGTTCTTGGATACAACTAGGAAATAAAAAATACAGGTAACGGGGTATAGAAAGTTATCTTACACTACAGGACAAAAGAAAAGATGGGGATAAGGGAAGTGAGGGATGTCAGAAGGGAGAGCAGATTGGTGATGGGGTAATTAGAATGCTTGGCATTTTGGTGTGGGGGGTGGGGAGAAATGGGGAGAAAATTTGGAACCCAAAATTTTGTGGAAATGAATGTTGAAAACTTAAATAAATAAATTTAAATACAAAAATAACAAAAAAAATAGAAAATAAACAGGTATTCAAAAGATGGAGATGGCTCAGAAATTGTGATATATGAATATAATAAAGTCTTTCATCTGAGAAATCATGAAAAAAAATATTCTCTTTTCTTAAAAAGAGATATTTTATTTTCCCCAGTTACATGTGAAATGTTTTTAGATTCAAATTTATTTATTTATTTTTAATTTTCATCATTTATTTCCACAAAATTGAGTTCTAAATTTTCTCTCCATCTTTCTCCTCCTTCACCCTGAGATTGCATGCAGTCTGATTGTTCCTTCCCCTAGTCTGCCCTCCCTTTCATTAGCCTCCTCTTAACTCCTTCCCCTTTAGTTTCTTGAAGGGCAAGATAGATTGCTATATGCCTGTATGTCTTATTTACCAGTCACATGTAAAAACAATTTTTTAACATGCATTTTTAAAACTTAGAGTTCCAAATACTCTTTATTCTTCACCGTCCTACCCACTCACATTGAGAAGGCAGGCAATTCAATATAGATTACACTTGTATAGTTATGCAAAACACCTCTATAATAGTCATGTTGTGAAAGTCTAACTATATTTTGCTTCATCGTGTCCCACCACTTCCAATTATTCTATTTTCTCCTTTGACCCTCTCCCTTTTATAAAGTGTTTGTATCTGACTGTCCCTTCCTCAATATGCCCTCTGCTGTATATCCCTTCCTCTTATTCCCTTCTGCCCAACATTTCTTTTGGGTAGAATACCCAAATGAGTGTGTATATTATTCCCTCCTTAAGATAAATGCAGTGAGAGTAAGATTCATTCATTCCTTAGAACCTAACCCCTCTGCCCCTCCTTTGTAAAACCTTTTTCCTGACTCTGTTATGTGAGATGATTTAATCCATTCTATCTCTCCCTTTCTCTTTCTCCCAATATATTCCTCTTACCCCTTAACTTAATTTTTTAGATATCCTCCTTTCATATTCAATTCACCATGTGCAATCTCTATCTATCTATCTATCTATCTATCTATCTATCTATTTCCTTCAAATGCCCTAATACTGAGAAAGGTCTCCTGAGTCATAAATATCTTTCCATGCAGGAATGTAGAGTTCAACTTTAATGAGTCCCTTATGATATCTCTTTACCTTTTCATGATTCTCTTCATTCTTACATTTGAAAGTGAAATTTTCTATTCAGCTCTGGCCTTTTCATCAGGAATGCTTGAAAGTTCTCTATTTCAGAGGGGCAGAGCCTATATGGTGGAGTGGAAAGATGGACCTGGAGAATCTCCCCCACATAGCCCATAAAGTACCTGTAAAACGTGACTTTTAAAAAAATTCTGAAGTGGTAGAAGCCACAAAACAACAAAATGAAAGAGATTTCCAGTCCAGGACAGCCTGGAAAGTCAATAGAAAGGGTTTATCACAGCAGGCACAGATCAGAGCACAGCACAGTGTGTACACCATGGAGCGGGAGGGAGAGGACTCAGAATAGACTTTAGGGTACAACCAGCAGCAGGAGTTCCCAGATTGCTCAATTCACAAACACAACAGACAATGAAAAAGGCTCCTTCATGCAAGAGAGGGGAGTGCAGTCTGGATTGCCATGAGCAGTCACTGCAGCAGAAACATCCATTTTTGGAACCCTCCATCTAAAGCCCTTGGGGGAATTGAGAGATTGATCTGAATCTCAGCCCTGAGCACAGCGATACAGTGAGGAAGAGCACTGGTGTGGTGGAGTGGTAGGTGGTTGTGGTGAGGGAGTTTTACTTAGAGATTCTGTGCAGAAATGTTTTTGGCTGCTCCCAGAGCAGGGTGCTGGCCAGGAAAGGAGTAAAATCCTCTCCCTTTACTGTGCCACCTTGGAGGAAATGAGAACTTCAGGTCCCCAGACTATACTCTCCTCTTGACAAAGGATTCAAAAGTCAAGTAATTGGCTGGGAAAATGCCCAAAAAAGGGAGAAAAAATAAGACTAGAGAAGGCTAATTTTTTTGGTGACCAGGTGTTTTCTTCTATCCTTTCAGATGAGGAAGAACAACATCAGAGGAAGTCAAAGTCTCTGTATCCAAAACCTCCAAAATAAATATCGAATGGTCTCAGACCATGGAAGAACTCAAATAGGATTTTGAAAATCATGTAAGAGAGGTGGAGGAAAAATGGGAAAGAGAAATGAGAGAGATGCAAGAAGAGCATGAAAAGTGGGTCAATACCTTATTAAAAGAGAACCAACAAATGCTGAAGAAAATAACATCTTAAAAAATAGGTTGGCTCAACTGGACAAAGAGGCCCAAAAAGGCAATGAGGAGAACACTTTAAAAAAGCAGAATTAGCTAAATGCAAAAGGAGGTTCAAAAACTCACTAAAGAAAATAGCTCTTTAAAAATTAGAATGAAGCAGATGAAGGTTAATGACTTTATGAGAAACCAAGAAATTAAAAAACAAAACGAAAAGAAGGAAAAAAAATAGAAGATAATATGAAATACTTCATTGGAAAAACAACTGACAGGGAAAGTAGATCCAGAAGAGACAATTTAAAAATTATGGGACTACCTGAAATACATGATCAAAAAATGAGCCAAGATATCATCTTCTATGAAATTATCAAGGAAAGGGGGGCGGAGCCAAGATGGCGGAGTAGAAAGACTCACATTTGCTAGCTCCAAACACACAGCCCATGGATTTCCTCTAAAAAGAACTCCTGACAAATTCTGGAACACTGGAAGCCGTGCAGAAACACAGTGAAGGAGACTTCCGTTGCAGAGAGCCCTGAAAAACTGACCACAAATGTACCCCGGACGGGAGCGGTGTCCTGCCCTGTGGAGCGTTCCCCTCCCCCTGCCCTGGCCGCACGACACTGAGAGGAGCGAGCAGACCCCAGCAGGCTTCAGGGATCTGAATCTCCAGCAGCCACGAAGGTCCCTCCACCCACAGACGCACAGGTCAGTGAGAGAGACGGGCTGAGAGGGGAGTGGTGTATCTCCGGGACTCAGACCCCCTCAGGAGGCTGCCGCTGCGGCAGAGGCTGAGGCAGCTAGGCCAGAGGCAGAGGCAGCTCGACCAGAGGCAGGCAGGAGCTCCACAGCAGCTCCATTACAAAAGATCTCTGCATAAACACCCTGAGGGAACTGAACCTGAGAGGCTGCCCTGCCCCCACCTGAGAACCAGCAGATAAGTTCCTACTGAAGACCAGTCAGGCCTGCCGCCAAAAGCCCTGAGGCTGGGGAGCAGCATTTGAATCCCAGACCCCAAGCACTAGCTGGGCGGACCTAGGCTGGGGTGGAGAGGACTCTCAGAAGTCAAGTAATTGTCTGGGAGCATTTGAATCTCAGACCCCAAGCACTAGCTGGGCAGATCTAGGCCAGGAGGTGGAGAGGACTCTCAGAAGTCAAGTAACTGGTTGGGAAAATGCCGAGAAAAGGGAAAAATACCAAGACCATAGAAGGTTATTTTCTTGGTGAACAGAGGATTGCGCCATTCCTCTCTGACGACGAAGAGATCTGCTTACCATCAGGTAAAGACATAGGAGTCAAAGCCTCTGTATCT
>CM053772.1:38282712-38320309 GCA_028658325.1 Potorous gilbertii
ACAAATGGGGAGAAAATTTTGGAACCCCAAATCTTGTGAAAATGAATGTAAAAATTTAAATAAATTTATTAATAAAAAAAAAGAAATTATCAAGGAAAATCTCCCTGATATTCAGAGGGTAAAATAAATATTGAAAGAATTCACCTATAATCTCATGAAAGAGATCTGAAAAGAGAAACTCCTAGGAATATTATAATTCCACAGTCCCCAGGTAAAGGAGAAAATATTGTAAGCAACTAGAAAGAAACAATATGAGTATTGTGGAAATACAATCAGGATAACATAAGATCTAGCTGCTCCTACATCAAGGTATTTAAGGGCTTGGTATGTGATATTCAACAAGTCAAGGGAACTAGGATAAAAACCAATCATAACCTAGCCAACAAAACTGAATATAACATTTCAGGAAAAAAGTAGTCATTCAATTAAATAGAGGACTTTCAAGCATTCTTGATGAAAAGATCAGAACTGAATAGAAAATTTGACTTTCAAACACAAGAATGAAGAGAAGCATGAAAAGGTAAATAGGAATGAAAAATCATAAAGGACTTCCTAATGTTGAACTCTTTAAATTGCTACATGGAAAGATAATATTTGTAACTCTTGAGGTTTTTCTCAGTATTTGGATAGTTGGAGGGATTACAGACACACACACACACACACACACACACACACACACACATACAGCACAAGGTGAGTTGAATAAGAAAAGATGATATCTAAAAAAATAAAATTAAGGGGGGAGAGAGGAATATATTGAGAGGAAAAATGGAGAAATGGAATGGGGCACATTATCTCTAATAAAAGAGGGAAGAAAAAGCTTTTTCAATGGAAGAGAAAAGAGTGGAAGTGAGAGGGAAAATTGAAGCTTACCCTCTTCACATTTGGCTTAAGGAAGAAATAACATGCTCATTCAATTTGGTACAAAAATCTTTCTCACACTACAGGAAAGTAGGGGAGAAGTGGACAAGTGAGGTGGAGAGGATGGTAGAAGGGAGGGCAAATGGGAGGAGATAGTAATTAGAAGTATGTGTGTTCCTCCTTCATTGCAGAAGAAGACCATGCCATCAGAGAAATAATGACATGACTTGCATTTGACTTTGTTTTGAATGAGGGAGGGTTGTGCAGGTCACCAGCCTCACTTCTCATCCAGAGCCATCTGAATCCAGTGACTGGACATTCATCAGGATGACTGGAGATGACCCAGGATGAGGCAACTGGGGTTAAGTGACTTGTTCCAGGTCACAAAGTTAGTGAGTGTCAAGAGTCTGAGGTGAGATTTGAACTCATTTCCTCCTGACTCCTGCACTAGTGCTCTATCCACAGCACTACTTAGCTGCCCTACTTAAAAGTAAACACTTTTGGGGAGGGACAAGGTTAAAAGAGAGAATAGAATAAATGGGGGGCAAGATAGGATGGAGAGAAATATAGTCAGTGTTACATACCATGACTATTATGGAAGTCTTTTGCAAAATTACTCATATATAGCCTATTTTCAGTTGCCTGCCTTGTCAGAGGGTATGGGTGCGAAAGGAGGAAGGGAGAAGAATTGAAATTCAAAGTATCAGGGACAAATATTGAGAACTGTTTTTGCATACAACTGAGAAATAAGAAGTACAGGTAATGGGGTATCGAAATTTATCTAACCCTACAAGAAAAAAGGTGGGAATAAGGAAAGGGAGGAGTGTGATAGAAGGGAGGGTATATTTAGGGAATAGGTAATCAAAATGCAAGGCATTATGGGGTGGGAGTGGGAAGAGATGGTGGTGAGAAAATTTTGAACTCAAAATTTTTGGAAATGAATGTAGAAAACTAAAAATAAATAAATAAATAAACATTTAAAAAAGAAACTCCTCTATTTCATTGAATTTCCATTTATTCCCTTGAAGGACTATGCTCAATTTTTCTTGGTAAGTGATTCTTGGCTTTAATCATAACTCTTCTGACCTCCTGAATATCATATTCCTAGTCCTTCAATACTTTGATGTAAAAGCTGCTAGATCTTCTGCTATCCTGATTGTATTTCCACAGTGTTCAAATTGTTTCTTTCTGGCTGCTTGCAACATCTTTTCCTTAACTTGGGAACTCTGGAATTTGGCTACAACATTCCGAGGAGTGTTTCTTTTATTACAATTTTCCAGAGGCAATCAATGGATTCTTTTAATTTCTATTTTATCCTTTGGTTCTAGAATATCATGGCAGTTTCCCTTAATAATTTCATAAAAGATGACATCTAGGCTCTTTTTCTGAGCATGGCTTTCAAGTAGTCCCATAATTTTTAAATTGTCTCTCCTGGATCTATTTTCTAGGTCAGTTCTTTTTCCAATGAGATATTTCACATTACCTATAATTTTTACATTCTTTTGGTTTTGTTTTGTGATTTCTTGGTTTCTCATAAAGTTATCAGCCTCCATCTGTTCCATTCTAATTTTTAAAAAACTATTTTGTTCATTGAGCTTTTGAACCTCCTTTTCCATTTGACTTATTCTGCTTTTTAAAGTATTCTTCTCTTCATTGGCTTTTTTGAACCTCTTTTGCCAAAAGTTAGCGTTTTTTTAAAGGTGTTATTTGCTTCAGCATTTTTTTCGGTCTCCTTTTGCAAGGTGTTGACTCACTTTACAAGATTTTCTTGCATCTCATTTCTCTTTCCAATTTTTCTTCCACCTCTCTTATTTGATTTTCAAAATCCTTTTTTAGCTCTTCCATGGCCTGAGACCATTAATATTTATTTTGGATGTTTGGGATACAGAAGCCTTGACTTTTGTGTCTTGATCTGGGAGCAGGCAGAGATTTTCATGCCCAGAATCTTATCAGAGTTTCCTCTTCCCAACCACTTCACCTCCAACTTTGCCAAACCAGCACTGGTGGCTGAGATTCAGATAAGCTGTGAGGATAGGGCTACCATTCAGTGTGAAAAAAAGATTAGCTGCTGCAGGGCCTCTACACAGGGCTGAGGTAAGAATCAGTGGCTCAGGGCCCCCAGGGGTTTTACAATCCAGGAATGGATGCAGGGTGATCTAGGGCCTGCTGTGAGAATTGCTGCTGCCTGCCTGATGGGACTTCTATGGGCCACAGCCTGAGGTCAGAGCTATGGGAAGGCCCTTCTCCCTTCTAGGCCAGTTGAAAAAACCCTGTCACTGACCTTTGGCACCTATGGGTTGAGCCGATCTATGAACCGCTGCTAGTGTGACTAGGGATTCCCCCGTGGCCTGCTCACATCCTCCTCCCAGAGCCATGCTGCAGCCAAGGCTGGGCTGGGATCTGCTCCATGTCTGGTGCGATAGATGTTTTCCATCACCCTTTCAGGTCACCCTGGGCTAGAAATCTCCTCCATTCTGTCATTCACTTCTCCTGCTCTAGAATTTGTTGAGAGTCTTTCTTTACAGGTATTTATAGGCTGTGGGGGGAGAGCTAGCATATGTGTGTCTTTCTACTCTGCCATCTTGGGTCCTCTGATCATCATTTCTTATAACACCGAAAACTATTCCATCATAATCATATACCACAATTTCTTCAGTCACTCTGCAGTTGATGGGCATCCCCACAATTTCCAATTCTTTTTCTCCAGAAAAGATTATATGTATGTATGTGTATATATATATATATATATATATATATATTTGTGCATACAGGTTATTTTTTTCTTTTTTGTCTTCTTTGAGATACAGACCTAGTAGTGATATTGTTACATCATAGTTTTATAGCTCTTTGGGCATAGCTTCAAATTGTTCTGCTGCTTATCTGAGCTTAATTGTAGCTTTTTTGAGGGAAGAAGGAAGAAGGTGGAAAAAGAATAAGGTAAAAAGTGCCCTGCAGAAAACAAAATAAAACTTACAAGGAATCAAAGAAAAGATGGATAACTCTAAACACAATGTGTGGTATTTATTATTTTGGCTTTCTTGGAATAGAAATTGATTTCTGTATGTTTTGAATCCCCTTTTACATTCTGCTGTGCACATGGTAATGCTTTTCTTTCTTTTCTTATTTTGTATTTAAATTTATAATGTTTCTTTTTCTTTTGTTATTATACATTTAAGTTTTGGTATTTACGTTTAAGACAAATTCGTTTAAAAAACAAATGCTTGAAAGCCCTCTTTCATTGAATGCCCATCCCCCACCCCCAAAGGATGATTCTTTGTCATAATCCAAGCTTCTTTACCTTCCCGAATATCACATTCCAAGCTCTCTGTTGCTTTAGGTAGAAGTTGCTAAATCTTGTGTTATCCTGACTGTGGCTCCACAATACTTGAATTGTTTCTTCTAGCTGCTTACAATATTTTCTTCTTGACCTGAGAACTCAGGAATTTGAGTATAATATTCTTAGGAGTTTTCATTTTATTATCTATTTCAGAGGGTGATCAATGAATTCTTTCACTTTCTCTTTTACCCTCTGGTTCTAGGATGTGAGAAGAGTTTTCCTTGATAATTTTTTGAAAGATGATGTCTGGGCTCTGTTTGTTTGAGCATGGCTTTCAGTTCAATAATTTTTAAATTATGTCTCCTGTATCTATTTTCCAGGTCAGTTGTTATTCCAATGAGATATTTCACATGATCTTTTTTTTTATTCTTTTAGTTTCATTTTATTTTTTCTTGATTTCTCATAAAGTCATTAGCTTCCATTTGTTCAATTCTAATTTTTAAGGACTTAATCCTTTTGTGAACTTCTATGCCTACATTTCCATTTGACAAATTTTCCTTCATATTTTTTTTTTCTTCAGTGAATTATGTGTCTCTATTTACATTTGGTCAATTCTGCCTTTTAAGGCATTATTTTCTTCATTTTTTTGTGTGTATCCTTTACAAACTGTTGACTTCTTTTTCATTATTTTCTTGTATCACCTTCATTTCTCTTCCCAATTTTTCCTCCATCTCTCTTACTTGAATTTCAAAATACTTTTTGAGCTCTTAAATGTCACAAGACCAATTCATATTTTTCTAGGAGACTTTAAATGTAACAGCTTTAATGTAATAGCTTCTTCTGAGTGTGTTTTTGATCTTCCTTGTCACACAGTAACTTTTTATGGTCTTAATTTTTTCCTGCTATTTGCTCATTTTCATAGCCTATTACCTGATTTTTAAGTCTTAGTCAAATTAGGTCTCGAATTACAGAGTGGAGAGTGAAGTGTTCCAAGTTTCAAGGGTCTTCTTCAACTATTTTCAGAGACACTTCTAGGGACTTTTAAGATTTAAATTCTTCTGAGGTAATATGATATAATGAAAGATGTTTAATACTCTCTAGTCCTGTGATATGGTATCTGAGTCATCACACACAGTCTTTTCTGCCCTGGAACTGTGACAAGGGTCCTTTTGGACCACTGGTACTGCTATCCAGGACTGTCACCAAGATCTGAGTATGGGCAAAGTAACAGAATCCTGCCCCCAATGCCAGAAATGAGACTCCTGTAATCTCCATCTTACCCCCTTACACACTGTGGGCTGAGAACTTGGGAAGCAGCAGCTGCTGCTGCTGGATTAGCAACTCCCAAGCTCTGCTTCTGGTTTGCTGGGGCCAGGCCTATGCTGCTGTGGCTTGTGCTGGACTGCTTTCCCTTATTATCCACGTATGACAGAACTTTCCTTCCTAGTTTAAGTTATCTTTGGCATTTGAGGGCTAATAGATCTGGAAACTGTCATTTCCACTATGGTTTCAGTCACCCAGACACCTTCTCCTGGCTTGCCAGGGAAGATCTGTGTTGATATTGCCCGAACTGGACTGTGTTCTTCTCTCACCCTGGTTCAACAGATCTTTCCTGGCAACCTGCTAACCTATCTTGGGCTAGAAAATTGTTTCATGTCATCTTTCTCTGCCACTCTAGCATTTGTTTGGAGTTATTATTTAAAGATATTTGGAGGAGTTTGGGGGAGAGCTCAGGCAAGTCCCTGCCTTTTTTCTGTTTCTGTAAAGGACATTCTCAAAGGAAATTGGGAAGAGTTCTATAGTATGACACCAAATAAGCATCATAGAGGAACATTACTACAAGCTCTAGTTAACGAGACTATATTGACAAAGAATTTCACCCTGATTTTTACTACCTTTCTGTCTTTGGTCATGCTATTCCTTATGGGTGGAAGGTTATTTCCCCATCTTAATTTTTCCTTTATTTTTTAAACATTGAAGTATTTATTATATAAAAAATATGCTTCCTTTCCAATAACCATTGAACAAACAATAAAAATACACCTCTCATAATAAATATAAAGAGTCCATTAAAACAAAGTACTGCATTGGCTATGTCCAAAAGTATATTTCTCATTTTGCAATTTAGATGCATACTGAAAGGAAATTGGTAATATATTTCGTCTAAAATCCTCTGGGAACCGTTGTTTTGTTTTTTAAATTTAATTATTTAATTTGTTCCTGGTGTTCAAAAATCACTTCCGCATATCTTAGATTTTTTCCACTCCCTCCTTTTTATTCCCCACCTGCCCAATCCCTCCCTGAGACAGCATATAATATAATATAGGTTTGACAAGTACATTCCTATTAATTGCATGTTGCATAGAAAAATTAAAATAAATGGGAGAAATCACAAAATAAAACATAAGACAAAAGAAAATGGTCTGCTTCTATCTGCAATCCAATTTCATAGTTCTTTCTCTGGATATGAAAGTCATTTTGCCTCAAAGTCCATTGGAAATTTTTTAAGTCCATGCATTTCAGTGAAGTACTGTGTATCAAAAAGATTACTTGTACACTGTGGTTGTTGCTGAGTACAAATTTCTCATGGTTTTGCTTCTTTCACTCACCTGCCTTTCATATAAGCCTTTCCAGGCTTCTCTGAAGTCTTCCTGTCCATCATTTCTCATAACACTATAGTATTCCATTACATTTATATACCACAATTTGTTCAGTCATTCCCCAATTGATGGGCATCCCCTTGATTTCCAGTATCTGGCCAATACAATGAGAACTGCTATGAAAATTTTTATAAAGTGGGACCCTCTTTGGGATAGAGTCACAGAAGTGATATTGCTGGGTCAAAGGTATGCACATTTTTGTAGCCCTTTGTGTATAGTTCCAAATTGCTCTCCAGAATGGTTGGATCAGTTCACAGCTCCACCAATAGTGAACTAGTGTTCCAACTCTCTCGCATCTTCTCCAACAATTGTTATCTTCCTGTATTGTCATGTTAGCCAATCTGATAGGGGTGATGGGGTACCTCAGAGTTGTTTTGATTTGCATCTCTATAATCAATAGTGATTTGGAGCATTTTTTCATATGATTATTGATAGGTTTAATTTCTTCCTCTGAAGGTAGGTAGACATTGCTTATTATTTTATGAAAAGTGCCATTTATTCCTATGCTTTCCAGTGTTTTCAATAAGAATGGGCATTGAATTTGGATCAAAGTTTTTTCTGCATGTATTATGATAATCATGTGATTTCTGTTAGTTTTGTTCTTGATATGATCAATAATGCTAATATTTTTCTAATATTGAACCAGCCCTGCATTCCTGGCATAAATCCTACCTTATTATAATGTATTATGCTCATGATGAGTTGCTGTATTCTTTTTGCTAATATGTTATTTAAAATTTTCGCACCTATACTCAGAGAAAGTGGTCTATAATTTTCATTGTTTTGACTGTTTCTGATTTAGGTATCAGAATCATATTTGTTATCATAAAAAGAATTTGATAGAATTCTTTCTTTGGAAATTTTTCCAAATAGTCTATATAGGATTGAAACTAACTGTTCTTTAAATGTTTGATAGAATTCACTTGTAAATCCATCTGGCCCTGGAGATAGTTTTCCTAGGGAGTTCATTGATGGTTTGTTAAATTTCCTTTTCTGAGATGGGGTTAAGTACTCAACTTCCTCTTCTGTTAATATGGGCAATTTAAATATTTTTTTAAATAACCATCCATCTCATTACATTGTCAAATTTATAGGGATACAACTGGGTAAAGTAATTTCTAATTATTGTTTTAATTTCCTCCTCAGTGGAGATTACTTTGCCCTTTCATTTTTTATATTGATTATTTGATTTTCCTCAGAACCATGGCTTATAACAAATACAGCAGAGTTTTAAAGTCTTCCAAATTTATTGGTCCCTCTATAATGCTGGAATTTATATAAATTATTTTATCAATTCTTTTCATTTTATTCTGTATCATGATCCAACAGGTAATGGGTCAGTGCAATGCAACGTACAAAGTTATTGGATATTTTCTAGTATAACATCCAAGTATATCCATCTTTTTTTTCAAAGAAATAATGTTCAAATCAAATTCATCAAAATAATACTATAACAAAGAACTTTCTGCAAGTGCTTGGGATAGCAGAATGGGGTATGTGACTCTACCCACCCATGAACTAAAGATCCTCACTGTTTGATGTCTTTTGCTCTGCAGTGTTTTCCTTTTCATTTTGAGAAACAAGCAGTACAATGGAAATAGTATTGACTTAAAGCCAGAATATTTGGGTTATGATCCTGGTCCTGCCACTAACTATCTGTTTGACATTAGAAAAATCATGTGTTCTCTCTGGGTCCCAATTTTAGCAATTATAGTTCAATCATAAGCTTCCCTTACTGAACCTCTCTTCCAATACTGATAGTTTGCCTGTATTTTTGCCTCAGTGGTTAATATGCTTCCACCATAGAGACAGTTGCTTGAGTCATTGGATAGAGTGGAAGACGTGGTGTCAACAAGACCTAACTTTAAATACAAGCATTTGGCCACCATCTAGTTAATTCTGCATACGTCATTTAACTTTGCCTCAATGTTTTTAACTGTAAAATGAGGATAGTAATACTTTGTTGTAAGAAGCAGATGAGACAATATTTTTTAAAGTACAAAATTTAAAACTTGTTAACTAACCCCCTTCTAATTTTCAAGTCTTCTTACAATTAACCACCCAATGCATTCTTTTCAGTCCAAAAATACTGGCCTCCTAGCTGTCCCACCACCAAAAAGCTCTATCTCCTGGCTTCAGGCATTTTTTTCTGCCATCTTACATGACTAGAATGCTTTCCTTCCTCCATTTCTACTGCTGACCTGCTTGGTTTCCTTTCAATCCCAACTAAAACCTTATGTCTTCCAAAACACTTCCCCAACTGCTTTTAATTCCAGTGGCTTACTTACTGCAGTTAATTATTTCTTATCTATCCTGTATGTAACTTGTTTCATATCTATTTGTTGGCATGTTGTCCATCCCATGGGGTTGTAAGGTCTTTGAAGGCAGGGATTGTCTTCAACCTCTTCTTGTATCCCCAGTGCCTAGCACACTGCCTACCATATAATAATCACTTAATATTTATTGAATAGAATTGAATGCTGACATAGATATCCTACTGATAGTGCTTTTCTTCTTCCCTTCTCCTTCTATATCTATTATATATATATATATATATATATATATATATATATATATATATATATTTCTACTCTCTTCTTTCAGTGATTCTGTTCAGTTGTTGATGTACAAAACCCCTTCTCCATCACCACCTGCCCAGTCATATCCACTTTCATCCAAATACTACAATGTTTCACTACATATATATATCCCCTCCTTCCCCCTGGAATACTGCTCTATAATTAACAAATTTCATTTTCAGCTTACACAGCAGTCTTTTTCACTATTTTACTTCTTCTGTATTCAGGATCTAAGACCCAGGTTCCTCCTGATGACCACAGTGAAATTCCATGCCTTTTGGGAATTCATACCTCTTGGGAAGTAGAAGAAATATCTTGTCTTTTGATTCCTAAACTCAGTCACATCAGGAGACCAGTAAATATGTTCTTCCCTCAGGCTTTTCCAAGAAAAAAATAAGCATTAGCTCAAAAAGAGTATGTCCTGTTAGTAAACTTTAGATTCCATTCTCAATTTATGGAACATGATCTATTAGAAATAGCTGTTGTTTTTAGACCAATTACTTTCTAGAATCAAGAGGCATGTGTATTTAGGGAGTGGGTAGAATTAAGGGTGAATTCAGTAAATCAAAAATAGTTAAGAACTTACCATGTATCATGAGCTGTGCTAAGTTATAGACATCAAAATAAAAGCAAACAACTGGTCAAGCTTGCATTCTAATGCAGGGGAAGATGATGATAAACAAGTACCTACGAAATTCATGTAAGCATATGGGCATTTACCTTAGAGTGGAAATCAATAGCAGCTGGGGAACTTCCAAAAGGCTTTAGAAGGAAGTCAAAATTGGTAATAATCCAGGTGAGAGAGACTGAAGAAAGGAGTGAGAGCATTTCAAATGTGATTTTAAGGTTTTATGAGGGCACAGAATAAAAAAAAAGTGGAGTGCAAGGTACAAAGTATATAAGAAAGACCAGTGTACCTGAATCGTTGAGTATGTGAAGGGTATTAAAGAGTAAGATGAAGAGCTATAAAGGAATTACATTCTGAAATGTTTTAATTGTGAAACTAAGGTATTGATATTCTGTAGTAGAGGAAATTGAGAGCCAATGGAATCTACTGGCTGAAGCATAGGGAATGGGGAAGGGGTGATATGGTAAATATCACACTTTTGGGAAATCACTTCAGCAAGTTTCTGGAATATGGATTGGAGTGGGGAGATACTCAAGGCAGAGAAAACAGTTATACATCTATTGTAAAAATAAAGGTGAAAAATGATGTGAAGTTGATCTAATACTATAACTCTGAAATCAAAGAAAAGGATCTGTATCTGAGATGTTGTGAAGTAGAAATGTCAGGATTTTGAAACTCATTGAATACATGATTTGAGACTGGGGAGTTGAGGATGAAATAAAAGTTATTAATGTGAGTGACTAGAAGAATGTTAGTTCCATTGACAGCAACAGGAAAATTGGAAAGAGGGGGAAAGATAGTGAGTTCTGTTTTAGATGTACAGTTTGAGATATCCAAATGACAGTTGGAGTTATGGGATTGCAGCCCGAGTGAGATATGGGCTTGATATAAAGATCTAGGAGTTATTTTCTTAAAGTTTATAATTGAATACATGGGAGCTGGTAAGATGACCAAGTGAAAGAGTATGAGATAAAAGAGAAGGTGGTTGAGGACAATGTTATAGGAAATTCCCATCACTATTCAATGTAGCATATCAAGGGTGGGGAACCTGCAGCCTAGAGGCCATATGTAGCCCTCTAGTTCCTTGGGTCTGGCCTTTTGACTGAGCCCAAACTTCATAGAACAAATCTTTTTATTAAGGATACATATGGCCTTGAAGATGCAGGTTCCCCACCCCTGGCATAGATTAAAGATCTAACAAAGGAGACACAAAAAGAGTAGCCAGATGGGTAGGGAAAAACACAAAGATGTTTAGAGCAGTAACTGGAAGTCAGCAGTTAATTATCATGTAGTCATAACCACCAAAGCATATAAATAGAATCCTAAGCTAAGATTGTGGAGGTCCTCCTCAAAGCCGGGCAACTATGGGATTTTTAGTTGATACCCAATTCCATTTAAAGAGGGCAAGTCTCACAGAATCTTAGATGTAAAGCTGGAAATGATCTCAGAAGTCATTTAATTCAGCTCCTTCATTTTACAGATAAGAAAACTGAGACCAAAGACAATTAAGTGCCCAGTTCAATTGCACACAGTTAAAAAGGGGAGGGGAAAAAGGGAATTAGCATTTATATAAAGTCTACTATTTGTCAGGCATTGTACTAAGCAAATTTTACAAATATTACCATATGAACATAAAGTCTATCAAGCTCTCACATTTTTTGAGCAAAAAGGTGATAAGGTTTAAGCCTTGTTCTAAATATAATCTCTTAATACATAGGCATTGTGTCTATTTATTTTATATTTTAAAATTTATAGATATAGTACCGAGCATAATACAATGCCTTGGTGAACCCTTAATATTTTTATGCTGATTTTGATGCTGTTTCCTGGAGATATTTCCATTATAGAAAAGGAAATATTTTTCCTTTGTCACTACAGGATGCCAAAGCACATGGGTTCAATTCTAGGGGTTTGAAATTATCTTCATCTAATTGATTTTTGAGTGTTCACCCAAGGCAACCAAAGGCAATAGAGACTTGACTGTGTGCTGGCAGTCTTGGGCTGTGGAGGTTATTCTGTAGGGAAGTGGGAGTATTTTTTTCTACTTATTGAAATTGACATGATACAACCCCAGTCACTGGGTAATTGCCAATCTTCCATCTTACTTGGGGCTATAGAAAAGGGACTATTAGTGCTTTTAGATTAGCTTTTCACAATAAAAACAGTCCTTGATTTGATCTGTCTATATTTTTTTAATCCAGTGGAGCCAATAACCAACAGCTATTTAGGGCAAAAGAAATCTTTTGCATAATATATTTCTCCATAAACAGTCTGACAAAACATCAAGATTAACAAAGTGAGAGAGGCCCATAATCCGCTGTCGTATCATATTTTCAAAGGAGTGCTTTACAAAAAATGTCTCTGCAATGCGAATTAGTTACATAAATTGTGTTCATTCACTAAAAATACATTTATTATCTACTTTAACAATAATCATGGAAATAATTCACATTGCTATACAGTTTATAAGTTTAAATATGCTATTTCACTTTGAATTGGTATGGGTCAATGAAAACTGGCTCTGGAAGGAAGGGACTTGGTTTAAAATATATCTTCTGTGACTTGCTGTCTGTATGACCTTGGAGAAGTCACTACTTGGTCTTGATTTCTTATATGAAAAGTGAGCAGACTGGACTAGATGACTTCAGAGGTCTATTATCCTATGATCCCAAGAAACTCTCAGCCTTCCTATGATGTAGATAATGTAAGCATGGCTATCTCAATTTAATTCAACAATTCAAAAAATACATAGGAGACAACATGCAAATAAATACATAGAAAGAAAGTTATATTATGATGTGTAGGAAATAATTAATAGAGAAGGAGCACTAGAATTAGAAGAGATTAAGGAAGTCTTCGAGTAAAATAAGAGATTTTAGCTAAAAGTTGAAGAATGCTAGGGAGTCCAGTAGGCAGTGGAGGAAGTAGAGTATTCCTGACATGGTGGAGGGCTAGAGAAAATGCCAATAGCTAGGAGATGAATAGAGAGCTTCTGTAACCCTATCCAATGTCAGATTAGAAAACAAATAAAAAAACTCAGAGTTTAGCCATCTATTGGCAAGAATAATTGAATATGTAATAAACTACTGGATAATATACCCCTACCCTCACAGTCACACTTCTACTGATGGCCCTATTACCCCTCCCTCATCCTTCTCTATTATGGTGGAACAGCTACATCATATCCCAGTGGTCAGTATACCAGGACTCCTGTCTCCTCTTCAATCTTCAAAAGAACTTCTCTTAAATTTGAGAATTTTTTTCCCTATTGCTTAATCCAGGTGAAGCTCACTCTGTATGTAAGGAAAATCTTTAATAAGATCTCCTTTGGGGAGAAAATACAAAAGGAAAAAAAAGTGTTTTATATCACATTGAAAAACTGACTACTCACCTATATTCCAAACTAGTATCCCTTTAAATCATAAGTGATATAATCAAATGACATAATATTTGTAAAACACTTGCCACAAATGCTTATTTCCCCTTTCCATTCACATATTGTATATTATGGGTAACAGTTGAATTACTCATATATGTCTATTTGGACATATTATTGCCACATTCAACATTTACACAACTCCCTACTCCACCCCAATTTCATAAAAGCCTGTCTCTGTCTTTAAATTCCCTGTCATCCTCCAAGTACAACTTAGGTTTTAAACTTTTCTATGAAACTTTCCTTGATCCCTCAACTTTAGTGTCCTTATTCTTTTGAATATTTCTAGAGTATTTGAATCATCCACTTTAATTGCCTTTAGTTCTCTGTATTTGTTCTACAGTGTAAAACAGACTTCATGAAGGAAGGAATTTTTTTTGTCTTGTATCTCCAGTGCCTTGCACATACTAAATGCTAAAAAAAATGTTGGTTTAATTGAATGGAATCAAACTGAATTGAATTTTCAAGGACTTCCTTTCTATTTTCTAGATGTGAGCAAGATGATAAACAAAATTGTTTTAGACTTTTTATTCAAGCTTTTATTCTCTCCTAAGAGACCTGACCATTTGTCAAAAAACAATATCCAAAAGCAGTAGTTTCTACATATCAGATTCTGTAAGGGTCAGAAAAAGAAGAGAAAGGAAGGAATGATAGGTGATTTGCTGAGAAAGTGTTTTTTTCACCTGAAACAAAAATAGACAGACCTACTCTTTTTCCACAGAACTATAGCCATTATACAATTTGTCAAACAGAGCTCCTGCTTTTTTTTATTATATGGCTCTTTAATATTTGCATATATTTTACATATTATTTCATTTGAACATCAAACCAGCCTTGTGGGTACGTTGATCCCTATTTTGATTGATCCCTATGGACAAGGAAACTAAGACTCTAAGAGGTTTACCAAAATTATTTTATAGAGCAAGAAAAAATAGCAAAATTTGTCTGGAAGAACAAAAGGTCCAGAATATCAAGGGAGTTAATGAGAAGAAATGGAAGGAAGGTAGCCTAGCCATACTATATCTTAAATTGACTTATAAAGCAACAATCATCAAAACTACTTGTTACCGACTAAGAAATAGAGTGGTAGATCAGTGGAATAAGTTAGGTATACAAGACACAGTAGTCAATGTATATAGTAATCTAGGGTTTGATAAGATAAAAGACTCTAGCTTCTGGGATAAGAACTCACTATTTAACAAAAACTGCTGGGAAGACTTGAAGAAAGTATGCCAGAAATTAGGCATAAACCAACATCATACACCCTATACCAAAATACAGTCAAAGTGGGTACACAATTTAGATATAAGAGCTGATATTGTAAACAAGCTAGAAGAGCAAAGAATGGTTTGCCTGTCAGATTTGTGGAGAAGGGAAGAATTCATGACTAAACAAGAATTAGAGAACATTATGAATTGTAAAATGGATAATTTTTTATTGTATTAAATTAAAAAGTTTTTGCACAAATCCAATGCAACTAAGATTAGAAGGGAAATAGACAGCTGGGAAACATTTTTACAGACAATCTCTAATAAAGGCCTTATTTTATCTATCTATCTATTTATCTGTCTGTCTATCTACTTCTCTATGGAGAGAGACAGAGACAGAGGGACAGAAAGACAGAGAGAGTAAATCAAATTTATAAGAATACAAAACATTCCCCAATTGATAGTCAAGGAAAATGAACAGGCAATTTTCAGAGGAATTATTAAAGCTATCTATAGAAATATGCAAAATAATGCTCTGTCCCTTTTGATTAGAGAGGTTCAAATTCCACATCCTGCCTATCAGATTGACTAACATGACAAAACATGAAAACGATAAATACTGGAGAGGTGGGAAAGTAAGACAGTAATACATTGTGGATGGAGATGTGATCTAAACTAATGCAACCATTCTTGAGAGTAATTTAGAACCATGCCAAAAGGGTTATAAACTGTGCATATCCTTTGACCCAGAAATACCACTTCTAGGTCTATTTCCAAAAGTAATCATAAAAATGAGTCACCTGTACAAAAATATTTATAACAGCTCTTTTATGGTGGCCAAGAATTGGAAATTGAGAGGAGGCCCATCAATTGGGAAATACTATTGTTCCACTGTAATGAAATGAGGAAAATGCAGACCTTAGACAAACCTGGAGCTATATGAATTGATGCTGAGAGAAGTGAGCAGAACCAGGAAAATATTGTACACAATAGTAGCCACATTGTGCAATTTCTAACTTTGATAGACTTACCTCTTCATAGCAATCCAAGAATCTAAGACAGTTTCATCAAAGACAGATGATGGAAAATGTTATCCACATCCAGAGAAAGAACTATGGGGTCTGAATGTATATTGAAGCATAATATTAGCTCTTTCATTTGTTTGTTTCTTCTTTCTCATGGTTTTTCTCCTTGGTTATAATTTTTGTTTAAAACATGACTAATATGAAAATACATTTAATATGAATATATTTGTAGAGCATGTATCAGATTGCATGCTGTCTTGGAGTGAGGAGCAGAAGGAGGGGGAAAAGTTTGGAACTCAAAATCTCATGGAAGTTAATGTTAAAAACTAAATCTAAATTAATTTATTTTTTAAAAGTCTGAAAGAGGTTGAAGGATTAGTTCAGTGTGATGTAGATAAAAATATCTGAGGCAGGATTTTTTCTTTAGTCCTCTTAAGTCCAATTCCTGTACTCTCCCCTATATACCACCCACTGATTAAGATGTACATTCATGAAATTCTTAGAGGGAACGTATAAATTCCTGCTAAACTTTAGAAATATTTCATCAAGGAATTGAAGAACTGATAGGCACAATTGGAGTTTTTATCTCTGTTTTCCATCCATAGCAATGAATGCAAAAGGAAAAAAAACAAGCATACAAGAATTATTGTTTACATTTTTTGTGTCTAAGAATAGTATTTGAATTTCTGAACCATGACTTAATTTTTTTTAAAGTTTTCCTCACTGTGGCAGCCTCCCACTGATCACCAAAAGCTTTTACTTTTTTCCTGGATTTTGGAAGATAGCATGACAAATCATCAATGCTAACAAAAATGAAAGGTGTTATCTGTCAAATTGTCCAATTTTAGAAGATATTTAAGGGGAAAGAATCAGCGTTTTGTGGTTCCTTGTATACTTCTGGGGTTTAATCTTTCGGTACTTAATATTTGAGCACTGGGTCTTTCTTGCTGACTCCTATAGAGGTTTGAAACAATAGGAGGAGATGGAGTCTTCTTACCAAGTCTGTGGCCCAGATTGATTTTCTGAGGGCTTGCTTCCTGAGATATATACTCTTCCAGAAGAAAATACTATAAACAACCTATTGTCAAATAGACATTGAATACATTGTCAAACAAATCAGTGGAACACCATGAGCTTGATCATGAAAAGCTCATTTCCCCTTCCCCAGTATCTCTGATATTAGGGATGCTTAATGTTAATATTTAATGTACTTTTTTTACAAATATGCAATTGAGCATATCTGTTTTGCCTTCTTCAAAGGATACAGAAAGGAGAGGAACTGGAAAATCAGTTTTATCAAATATAAGATGGTCCTTACAGTTTTTTTATTTATTTAGGTTTTTTTTTTCACATTCCATGTAAAGCAACTTAGAGTATGTGCCAATGGAGTGAGCTGTTCAGGAAGAGAAAAGATATTACAATTCAGGTTGTTGGACAATGAGTCATGCGAATATTGATTTGTTATTTGAAATATTACTTTCCATAGACTTTAAGTATGGAACTTGAAGCACCATAAAAGATAGGTGTAGAAATGTTGGATCTGCTAGGGAGGCATATGCTGGAACCAGTTCACACAAACTCCCAAGAGCCAATTTTAAATTTTCTGAGTAAGCATTTAAATTAGGAAATTGACAAATGATACAAATAAGTACTTGGTTTATTAATTTGTTAATGTTTTGTTAATGAATGGAGGAAATGTTTATAATATGGATTAACCTAAATGTATATTATGTACATACATTTCCCTCCTAGGCTGCCAGTTGTTAAACATTTGCAAGCATGACCCTGTGTCTAGCTATCTTTGATATATTCATATTGGAAGGGAGTTGGCAAACTCAGTTTTGTATACAATCTGTTGACTTGCACAGTTCTGATACCTGAAGCTACAGCTCTAAGCTAAACCACTTAGTGCTAAGAGATAGAGAACATGTAAAGATACTTGATCACTTTTTCTATAAGAAAAGTAACTTCATTCCAGCCATAGAGATCAATCACACCTTTGTCTTCCACCCTCATAAGACCGTACGCTTCATTCCCAAGGAAAACAAACAAACAAGCAAACCTTGTTTCTGCTCCTCCCTAAAGCCAAAGCTAGGAAAGCAAGCTTTTATCCTCTTTTAGAAACTTGTTCTGTTCACAAGGTTCATTACAATTAGTTATTAAAATAATAGGTTGTTATTTTCAGCCTATAAAAAGTCTGCCACATATTCATTTCACAAGGATTCATCTACCTCATTTCTCTATAGCTATGTGTTTATGAAATAAATTTCTTCCTTACCTGTGGTAGAAATTGTATGCATTGTTGCCCATGAAAATGGAACAGGCTTAATAAATGTTTATCGACTCAGTAACTGTCCCTGTAATACCTATACTTCCTATGCATATGTGTGTATTTGTAAATGGGGAAGAATTTCAATACAAATTATGTCATGACTAGTAATTAAAGGTGTCTAACAAGGGCTAGTAGAACTTCTATTGGCCAAGAGTCTTGCACAACTAATAAAATCCACTTTAAATTGGCTAGAAAAGAGTAAGGAGGAAACAACTGATGTAGAGCCACAAAGCTATATTTCATACAGATTAGTTATGATGTATGAAGAATATTAATAATTGGTACAACTAGAAGATACCAAACGAAAAAGGAAACATTTATTTTTTTATTTTCAATTCCAAAATTTCTCTCTCTCCACAATCTCCCCCACCCATTGATGAGGCAATAAATACAATATTCATACATATGAAGTCATATAAAATATTGTCATGTAAGCTACATTATCATGGAACATTTTTCATGTTATTATATGTAACTCTAATTTCTTCCTCTTTAAACTACCTGTTCATATTCTTTGAACATTTATCAATTGAGGAATGACTTGTATTCTTGTATATTTGACTCCAGATATTGTAGAAATAGAAATGGGACTTTTATCAGAAACACTGACTGTAAAAATTGTTTCTCAGCTTTCTGCAATCTTGGTTGCATTGCTTTTGTTTGTGCAGAACAATTTTTAATTTAATGTAATCAAAATGATCCATTATGCATTTCATAACGTTTGTCATATTTTGGTCAGTCATAGATTCTTCCCTTTCTCCTATGTCTGACAGGTAAACTATTCCTTGCTCTCCTAATTTGCATATGGTATCATCCCACATTTCTAAATCATGTACCTATTTTGACCTTGTCTTGGTTTAGGATGTGAGATGTTGGTCTATGCCTAGTTTCTGCCATACTATTATCTAGCTTTCCCACAAGTTGTCAAATAGTGAGTTTGTAGCCCAGATATTGGAGTCTTTCAACTTATCAAACAATAGATTACTATAGTCACTGACTACTGTGTCTTGTGTACCTAATCTATTCCACTGATCCACCTCTCTATTTCTTTGCCAGTACCAATGAGTTTTGATGATTGCTGCTTTGTAATGTAGTTTTAAATCCATTTCAGTTAGACCACCTTCCTTTGCATTTTTTCCCTAATACCCTTAATATTTTTGACCTTTTGTTATTCCAGATCAAGTTTGTTATTATTTTTTCTAGCTCTATAAAGGTATTTTAATAATTTCAATTGAATTGAATAAATTAATTTGAGTAGAATTTTCATTTTTGTTGTATTAGTTCTGCCTGCCCATGAGAATATTATTTTTTTTAATTTAGATCTCACTTGATTTGTGTGAAAAGTGTTTTGTAAATGTGTTCATATGGTTCCTGAATTTCTCTTGGCAAGTAGACTCCCCAATATTTTACATTGTCTACAGTTATTTTCAATGGAACTCCTCTCTTGCTGCTGGGCTTTGTTGGCAATACATAGAAGTCCTGATGATTTATGTGGGCCTATTTTATATTCTGCAACTTTGCTTCAGTTATTAATTGTTTCAAAAAGTTTTTTAGTTGGTATTCTAGAATTCTCTATGTATAACTTCATATCATCCACTCAGAGTGGTAGTGTTGTTTCCTCTTTACCTATTCTAACTCCTTTCATTTCTTTTTTCTTCTATTATTGCTAACATTAACATTTCTAATATAATATTAAATAATAGTGATGATGATGGGCATCATTTTTCACCCTGAACCAAATGAGAATGCTTCTAGTTTGTCCCCACTGTATATAATGCCTTCAAAAATGGATGTTGTCGCTGCAGTGGTTGCTGCTGGCAGGGTCAGATCGAGTTCCCTTCTCACTCAGGTGAAAGAGCTTTCTCACTGACCTTTGAAGCTCTCTCTCTCTCTCTCTCTCTCTCTCTCTCTCTCTCTCTGATGTTTGTGAGTAGAGCTATCTGGGAACCACAGCCACTAACTAGGATTCTGCCCCCTGAAGCCTATTCCAGTCCTGCAACCCCCACCCCATGCTGGGTGGCCAAGTCTGGGCTGTGCTCTGCTCTAAGCCCAGTGCAATAGGCATTTTCCGTCAGCTTTCCATGCTGTCTTGGGCTGGAATTCTCTTTCACTCTGTTGTTTTGTGTCTTCTGCTGCTCTAGAATTTGTTTAGAGTCATTTTTTACAGGTATTTCATGGGCTATTGGGGGGGGTGCTTCTACAGTTCTATCTTTCTCCATCTTGGCTCCACTCCACAATATTTTATTTAGGTGCTATTTTAAAGAAGAAGAAATTGAGGCCATATAACTAATAATTATCTGAGACCAGATTTGAATACAGATCTTACTGACTCCAAGTCCATCAAGAGACAGTGGAGTGAGAATTGTATATAGATATCAAATGGAATATGGATTCAAATTTTGCTGTTTGATCCCAGAAGGAACAACATGGGGCAACTCATAGGACCTTCAATGGGACAAACACAGTTGACATAAGGAGCATCTTCCTAAATATTAGAGATATGTCAAAGTGAAATGAACTAATTCAGGAGGCAATGGGTCTTTCCTTATTGACGGTCTTCTAGTAAAAACTTGAGTTACCACTTCTTGGATATGATAGAGAAGAAAATACTTCTCAGTTATCAACTAGATTAGATTTTCACTGAGGTGTCTTTCAATGCTTACATTCTACAATTTTGAGAAATCCGCACCCCCCCACACACACAAACACACCTAATCTTAATGTATCAATATTCATTCTTTCAGCAGTGCCTTAATGACTCATAGGCTTATACTTAAGTATAATCTAATTAAGTGTGTTTGTAATAGCTTTCACTTTTATTGTCAAATCATTCTTTAGTCAGACTTTAAGCTGATGGTTGCTTTTTAATTGCTTGGATTTTTTTTCCTTAAAATTAGCTTTAGATGGCAGAACAGATGGGCTGTGAATCTATCCTTTGGTGCTCTATATGTGTTAATATATTTTGGTTCTGGCTGATGGGGCAGCTTTGCCTCCCTCCTCCCCCACCCTCCACAATTTGATCATTAAACAGCATTTTTCAATTTATCCAAATTCCCTTTGTTTTCCCAAGATTGATAAATTATGTTATTTGTTTAACTTTTTAATTGTTACTAATATTGGCCAACATCAGAATCAAACCAGATACTGGTTTTAATTTACAAGGAGTTAAATACATAAAGTTGTGTATGGCTGAAGTTATTAACATCTGAATATAACCATATCCTTACAATCATTTTGACTCTGCATTTCAACTGTATTTTAACTGTTTAGGTATATCAGAATAAATGTTTTATGACACTGTTATTCCAGCAACCTTAATTTTGATATTGAAATCATAACAAGTTTGTAAAAAAGAAAATGTGACTATCTTAGAGTCTGTTATGCTCCTTCAGGAAAAATGCTCAATGCATCAATTATTTTAATTTCTGGTGAATATGTTAATTATTGTCATTTAACAATGAAAGGAAACTCCATAATTTATACTGGAGGTAACACTATATTCTAAAGACATGTTCTTATTGAAAAAAATAAAATGAGTATTTGACTATGAGAAAAGAAAGCCAACTAAATAAAGAAAGAAATAACAATAGTAAAACATAATTAAAAAGTCAATGATTGCAAGAAAACTTCATTTTAAAATTTGGATTCAAGGTGAATAAGGATAATTGAAAAGAGTACATACTTAGTGACATTATATATGCCATATTCATCAAAGAAGAAAAGACCTAGAAGATCAAGATCATGAAGATATATTATTAAATAATCTCATGTATTTTTTTAATTCAACACTTTTTCATTGAAATAACATGGCACTCATCCACAGACATTTCTGAATGTTAACAGTTACATGACTGTATGGTGGTATCTCATCTGAATCTGATTATGCTTATCTCATAACAGTGACTTTTTCCAAGCATGTTACAATAATATGTGATGTCTTCTCAGTAAAATATAAACAAATTGAGATCAGGACACGTCCAGGACTGTTGTTATTTTTTTGGAGGGGGTTTTGTATAAAGCACTTTTCACAATGCTATCTATGGCTATACTGAAAAAAAAAATGCCTACATTGCATTGAATAAGATTTGTTTGGATTAAACTTGATTGGATCAGATTGGATTAGATTAGAATATAGCAGAATGAATTAGATCATGGATTCTACCTCTACATCACTCATAAAAGTTCTCACTTCCCCATTCACATGGTACTACCCCCTAGTTTGAGGACTTCATCCCTTCTGCCTTGTAAGAGTCTACTTTTGGACAACAGCCCAATCACTAAACAGCATTCTCTGGTCTTTCCTACCTCCAAATCCATTTCTAGACATTCCCTAAAACATAAAATCTGTCATTAGGCAGATGGAATTATCTGCCCATCTTTATTTTCTTTGGGTAGATAAGAAAATTGATTATATAGGCCAGTCACTTTTTTTGACTCTAAGATATGTAGTACAGGAAGCTTTTCTCATTCCTTCTTAATTATAGGGTCTTCCCTCTGCTAATTATTTCCTATTTGTCCTATACATACATACATACATGTGTGTTATGTTTATTCATATGTTACCTCCCCATTGGATTGTAAGCTCCTTGAAGGTAGACTTTCTTTGTATTTCCAACACTTTGCTAGTGTCTGAGACATACCTGATCCTCAATAAATGTTCACTGACTGAATGACTGGAGAAACCAATAGCTGTTCATATGTTTTCACACGCACTATTACGGCATCGTCAGCATCACTGTCATCCTTGTCATATTCATCACCCTTTCCCCTTTCCGTCATAGTTATTATCTTCTAAATCAAAGATTCTTAAACATTTTTTATAGATGCCTCTGGCAATTTGGTCAAATTTCTGAAGATTTTCTTAGAATAAGATTTTTAGATGCATAAAATAAAATCCATTGTATTACATAGGAAATTATGTAGAAATAAATATTAATTGTTTTCCCATCCAACTCCCCTGAAATTTATTGCCAAACCTCACAAACTTCAAGTTAAAAACACCTTCTTGACTGTAGGATCAAAGATTCTTGGACACTGTTCTAGGTACTTGTAAAGTGTGCCTAAGGCCATTATAACTTCTGTCATTTACATAAATTCCAAGAAGTGTAATCATCTCATTAAAACAATCCTCATAGAGCAAATATTTGAACACTTAATTACTCAAAAATGAAGGTTGAATTTAAGAGGAATTGCAAAGTTGGTCATATAAAGCTCTGCAAAATCTGATAATCTACCTTTTACAAATGACCATTTTATAATACTTTTCCTGTTCATCTCCATGTCTCAGAATTCCTAGCTTCCTCCCTTCTTTCCTTTCTGGGACCCCTCCTATGAAAAGTTTTATGTGATGACCTCACCTGTCACCATTTCCTCCAACCAAAATCATCCTCTACACAATTTTCTTTGTACATGTTGCATCCTATCAGTGGAATGCAAACTCCTCAAAGTCAGGGAGACTATTTTCATTTTTTCTTGATTGTTTTTTTGGGGTTTTTTTGTTGTGTATTTGTTTCAAGTTTGAATGTCCAACGACTAGCATATTCTTTTCCATATTGTAGTCACTAAGTGAATGCTTGCTGAATTGGAGTATAAGATGATCAGTTTTTTGTTTTTTTAATAAACTTTATTTTGTGTTCCATTAATTTTAATAATCTTTTTATCTGAAGAAATAAATTATCTCTCCTTATTCTTTTTATATTCACTACCAATAAACATCACCAATAGTGACCTAACAAAGTTAGGAGATAGATAGATAGATAGATAGATAGATAGATAGATAGATAGATGATAAACATTATATATTTTGTTAATTGACTAATTTATTCCTTTTAGTACTCTGTTCTATGGTAATTTGGTCCCCTTCCCCTCCCCCTACCCCAGCAACCCTTTATTGTTACTTTTAGTCTTTTTTTTTTAAAAAAAGTGTTTATGGTGGTATAAATGCTTTCACTCATGAGTGAGTGTAAGATGACCATTTTCTGACTTAAGGGTTGTTTTTCTTTTTGCTTTTTCCATAAATGATACATATTTGGTGGAGCAGGAATGGACATTCAGTACCTTAAATTTTAGTAACATAATTTCAAAAAAACCACATCATTTAGCTATAACCCACTTTATAGCTCCCTGACTAGAGTCAGATAATTATTTTCTATCAATAGCTACTTGAAGAGCTACAGCTTTTCCTGGAGTAATGAGGCCATCCAATGATGAGTCAAAAAAAAAAAAAGCAGAGGATTTGGAGAGTTCTTCATATCTCCACAGGGAAGAGAAAACATCCTGACAGTAAAATGTATTTGCCCATAACCCACAAGGAGGCACAGTATGATGTGTCCAGGCCCCATTGAATCTTCAGCTGCAGATGCAAAACCTTTCAGATAGAGATGAATGGTCGAGACTGATTTCAAAATAGAAAACATTGATTATCGAACAGATGGATTCTGATTTTTTTTTTGAAATTGCAGATAAATTTGTTTTGTTTCTCCCAGTGGAGATTTTTGAGTATTTAATTAAAGGGCTCATTGCCCCATCATTAAATTCAAAGAAGCATATCTAATGTGAACACTTAAATGTAATGTCACTCATTAGTCTTTAATGAAGAGAAACTTATTCTTTCTCTAAAGAACAGCTGTAAAAATAGTATCCATCACCTACAAAATTATATATTCCAAAGATTATTAATACACATTTAATGGATTTAAAATATGTCTTTGCAATGTGTACTGAGTGTTTTTCTCTCTCTTTGGCTTCATCTGAAAAAAGAGGTTAATTAAAATTGGAGAACCCCTGGAATTGGTACCCTATGGGATGTTAATCATAAGCAAAAGAAGAATTCTCTCTAATATCAGTGACAGACCTATCAGAAAGTGAGTTGGCTTTCTATGCTATAAATTTCACTTTTCTATTCTTCACTTAATTGTAGTTTTCATTCTGCCTTAACTATTCAATTTGCTATCAAAGAAATGAAATACATCTCATCACTTTTATTCCAGCATGTGTCAACAGGAAAATTGTTTTTATATTTCTGCTATATCTAGACTTTACAGTATCAACATTGTCATTGTAACTGCTGTTGTCATTATCATGACCCCTAAAACCATCACAAAAATCAGTCATTAGAGACTTATTAAGTGAGCATTGTTCAAGAAAGGTATAGGAGGCAATTAAGGCAAACACAATTCCTACCATTTTGTACTAATTAAAAGAAATGCAGTCCCCATTTCATTTTCACTTTAAACATGAAGTGAATAGCGTTATATCCTATCTATACTATATTAAAAATTTTCATAATCTTTTGACTTCTCTTGGCATTTCTAAGTGCCAAGCAATTGGGTACATGATAATACAAAACCTATTTAGTTTTGACAGTATTTTACAATTTTCAACTTCCTGATCTATGTGATATGGTAGGAATGACCTCGAGTGTGATATGAGAGAAAAATTGCTGGACATCTTGGGAAGGAGACTGATTCAAGTCCTGCCTCTGACATATTTGAGCAATACAATCATAAAAATGGCACAAACTCTAAGATTCTCACTTTTTTATCTGTAAATTTTCTTCTAAGTATGTAATTGTATCAGAATCAGGAACTGGCTGTGTAGAAACAGTCTCCTAATGGTACAAAAGAGTAACGTATCTCTAAATATTACTATCTGCCATACTGACACATAGACACACACACAGACATACACACACACACACACACATATATATATACACGCATGTAATATTCTATTTATTTCAATAAGCATTAAATATTGCTTAATATGTAAAATGAATTTGCTGGACATTTATTACACAAAACCCAACTGAAGTAGTCCTTGCCTTCAAAGAGATTCTTTTGGGCCTATGTAACATAGCTACTGACAATTACATTTTAGATAATATCATAACTGTAAGGTTTGCTCCATGGTAATAAAATTTTTCAACCGTGTCAATTCATTATGAGCATCTATCAAAACATAGAGTGTTCACAATCTTCATAGGAACAGCCAAGTCCCTTGTATTGGTTTATCTATACATGTGTGTTCTCTTTCATGTAAATGCTATTCATACAGATCACAATTGATCTACACCTTCCCATCTCATGTTATATTTTTCTTTGTCATCATATAGATACTCCACAGAGGTCCAGTCAGCATGTTGGAGAGGTCCTTCTTGATTTCTTGACAGTAATTGGATACCAATGAAGCTAATGAGATGCTCCCAAGTTTTCCATCACTCTTGCTACATGAACCCTACCTGATTGACCCATACTTTTTCTTGTCATATAATATATGCTGCATATCCTTCCCCCACAGTGATAAAATTCAAGATTTTCAACAGATTGAAATATACATAATCAAATACAACTCAGATAATGTAGAATCAGTTTTTTCTCGAAATCTACTAAGATTAAATTATATAAATAAAATCAGTAAAGAAAAAACATCCAAGATTAATAATATGTTAAACAACTGGTCTATAGTGATTTAGTGCCTTAAAGATGGTACTCAATTGAAGTATTGTTAGGAAACCATCATCAATAAGATTTGGAGCATCCTATAAGACTTCAGTAATTTTCTTCATCTTGGGCCTGGGACTAATTACTGCAGATTTACCTAGCATATTCTTTTCGTTAGTCCCTGATTTACTGCATAAGCTTATCAGTTATGCTTTCAGAGCTTTATATTGCTTTCTAGTTAAAATACACAAAAAGTTTTAATGTTTAGATGTGAGCACTTTGCAATCTGAACTGTTTTGCTTTCTTTTAATCTATGGTTACTTTCATCTTGCTCAGATCTATTGAGTCAAATGGAAGTCAAGACCAGATGAAGAAGGAAGGTATCATCTCATACTGAAGCAGTTACTTATTAAACTCACTTCTGAGGACAATAACATTTTGGGGGGAGATATTGAAGTCTTAACATGGCCCACTTTCATTCTACAAGGAACCAGAAGTTATAAAACTGCAACTTTCTTGAAAAAATTATCTGTCCCAGTTTCATTGTGGCTGCATAACTCAGACCCACTAGCAGCTGGGTAAATGAGCTATTCAAATTCATATTTACCTATGCATAGACAGAGAACAGGTAGCCAGAATAGAGATTGTGGGTGGCATTACAAAAACAGGAACTAATCTCAGGATTGCATTATTGCTCATGATCACCTATTTTTGTAAGCATCATTTTAATGCTAATTACCAAAAGTATTGAGTTCTCACACTGAGGACACCCAGTTCATTTGGGGTAGGCTTCTGTTTGTCTGGGAGAGGAAAGAGAGACAAAATAATCCTATCTTTCCACTACTGAATAAATGAGTACTTAGTTCTAAAGTTTCCAAATTTATTTCGAAAACACTCACCTAATTCTGCTATCCAGGGTAAGGTAGGCTCAAACAAGTTTTTTGCATGAAAGAAGTCTATACTTTGACCTTTTTGAATGAGGTATTTTTTTTTAGTTGCAAACTGCTAATACTGAAATGTGTCATAGTACTCACAAACGGTACAGAAATTTGACTTATTTGGAGAATTTGGTTTAAAGTCACCCATTTTACTTATGTAATCTCATTCATTTCCACAATTCTTGGTGTTTCTTAGGTACAAAAAGTGGGTGATAATGCCCTGGCTATATAATAAATTGCACCAAGGAAAAGAAGAAAAACCTTCTGAAATCCAAAGCTCAGGTATTACTTCCTACTTGATATTTTTCTAGAATCACTAAGTTGTTAGCATTCTTTCCTCCTTGAGCTTACTTCATATTATTTTACATAAGCTTTGTATTTAAGAAAAGAGTTTGGAGGAAAAGATACTACTTCCAATAATAAAAAGTCCAAGACAAAGCTTAAACCATAAATGAATTGACAAAATGAGGAATTGAAAAAGGGTATCAAAACTACTTCTGCAAGAAAACAGAACAATTTAGTCTACCTGACAAGGCAAATAATCTAGAAATAAGGACAGCTTCAGATTAGAATATAAATTAATTTTAGGGTGGATTCAAGATGATGGAGTAGAAGCAGGGATCTGCCTGAGTTCTCCACTCAAACCCCTCAAATACTTGTAAAAAAATTACTCTGAACAAAGTCTAGAGCAGCACAAACCACAAAATGACAGAGGGAAACAGATTTCCAGTCCAAGACAATCAGGAAGGCCAAAAGGATGGGTTTACTGCATTGGGAGCAGAGCAGAGCACAAGTCAGCATGGGCCCCACTGGCACAGATGAACCAGAGCTGGTTAGATTTCCAGATTTCTCAACCCACAATCACCAAAGAGAGCTTCAAAGGTTAGTGGGAAAACTCTCTCATCTGGTTGGGAGAGGAACATGGTGTGTGTATATAGATATATTATATATGTGTAGGTATAGGTATATGTTATGTATGTGTGTATGTATGTATGTACAAAGAGGAGATAGGACAAACTGAATATGAAGGGAGGATACCTAAAAAATAAAATTTAAATATTGAGAGGAATGTATTGGGAGAAAGAGAAAGGGAGAAGCAGAATGCAGTAAAGCATTGCCCATAAAAGAGGGAAGAAAAAGCTTTTACAATGGAGGGGAAGGGAGGAGAGGTAAGAGGAAATAAGTGAGCTTTACTCTCATTGAACTTGGCTTAAGGAAGGAATAACACACATTCAGTTGGAGATGGAACAAGTCAAGAGACTGAATGGAATAAACTGAGGGCAGGATAGGATAGAAGGAAATGTGATTAGTCTTTCACAATATGGCTGTTTTGGGAGTGTTTTGCATGTTTATACATGTTTGACTAACATCAAATTCCTTGCTTTCTCAATGAGGGTGAGGGGGGAGAGAGGAAGAGAGAGAATGTGGAATTCAAAGCTGTAAAAAGGAATGTTAAAAATTGTTTTTGTATGCAACTGGAAAATAAGATGTACAGGCAGTGGGGTATAGAAATCTTTCTTGCCCTACAGGAAAATAGAGGGGAGATGGATGGGAGAAGCTGAGGTGATAGATGGGAGAGTAGATTGGGAAAAGGAGTGGTTGGGTGCATGCTGCCCTGGGGTGTGGTGAGGGAAGAAATGGGGATAAAATTTAGAAATATAATATTGCAAATTTACAGTTGAAAACTGAAAATAAATTAATTATAAAATAAATAAATAAATATTCTGCCCCTGCCCAGTCTCTAGCAAGCTATATATTAAAAAAAAAAAAACAACAGCATAAAGAAAGAAAATTATAAACAGCCTGAGTTAAATTGTTAGCCTGAGTTATAGTCATTTATTTAGATAAATTATTTTAGCATGTTAGTTCCTCTTTAAACTGGTGGCTTTTTTCCAGAAGAAGTAACCCAGAAAACCTGAGATTAACATGATTAGGACAAAAATTAGAGGAATTTAATTTGGAGGGAACAGCACTAGAGAAGGTGTGCAGCTACATTTAGACTATCTGGTTTGAACTGCAATGAAAGGTATACAAAAAGATACCTAGACACTAATGCAGTGTTGGTGGAGTTGTGGACTGATCCAATAATTCTGAAGAGCAATTTGGAACTATCAGTTTGAAGTAATCAAATTGTGCATACCCTTTGATCCAGCAATAGCACTCACTACTGGTTCTGTACCCCAAAGATATCATAAAAAGGGAAAAGGTCCCATATGTACAAATATTTATAGAAGCCCTTTTTCTGGTAGCAAAAAATTAGAAATTGAGGGAGTACTCATCAATTGGGAAATGGCTGAAAAAATTGTGGCATATAAATGTGATGGAATATAATTGTACTGCAAGAAATGGTGAGCAGGTAGATTTCAGAAAAACCTGGAGAGAATTCATGAATTGATGCTGAGTAAAGTGAACAGAACCAGAAAAACACTATAAACCCTAACGGCAATATTTGGACAATGATCAACTATGATTGACTTTGCTCTTCTCAGCAATACAATGATCCAAAACAGTTCCAAAAAACTTATGATGGAAAATGCACTCCACATTCAGAGAAAAAACTACAGACTCTGAATTTTTGGTTTTTGATGGCTTTTTCCTTTTTTTTTTTTTTGCTTCTTCTCTTACAATATGACTAATGTGGAAATATGTTTACGTGATTGTACATGTATAACCCATATCAGATTGCTTGCTCTCTTGGAGGTGAGGGGGGTGACAAGGAAGAAAAAATTTGGAACTCAAAATTTTATATAAATGAATGTTGATAACTATCTTTACATGTAATTGAAAAAAATAAAATGCCACTTACAAAAAAAGAATATAAACTGATTTGTAAATCTTGCAGGAAAAGGATGGCAAAAATTATGAACAGCATTACTTAATAAAACGGAAAGAAGCTGTGGAAGAATTAACACGTTGAAAGAAAGCTTGGTGTGAGGTAAGTTTCAGTAAAGTACCCCTAAGTATATCTAATGATAAAATTGGAAGACTAACAAGAAACATGAAGAAAAATGGGGGAGAAAATCTGTAAAGATTTTTACAGGAGACTTTTCATCAAGAAATGCAATGATGATGTCACATTTGGGTTTTAATAACTTAGTCAAGGATGACCATCTTGAGTAACAGAAAACAAAGATAGGAAACACCTGGACTAGAGCTGAAAAGGTTTATGCTGGAAGGTACACAATTTTGAGGTTATCAAGAAATTAAGAGTATCTGAAAAATAGGAGAACAAAAAGATATGAGGGAAAGAATTGGACTTAATGATTATCAAAAGCAACAGCAACAACCAAAAAAGCAACCAAGGAAATGTGAACGATCAAAAACCTATATACCTAGTTTCTCATCTATGCAAAAAAAAAATGAGAACTATACAAAGACTTAAAATTAATCTATGATGAAGACTTTGGAGGCTCCCACAAACAATATTTTAAAGTAATTTAAAGTAATATATATGTATATATATACATATATATATAGCTTGTTTGTTTTTCACATTAAAAAAATTTTGAATTCCAAATAATCTCCTTCCCACCAGCCCCTTCCTCACCCATTGAGAAGGCAAATAATATATGCATGTGAATATACTATATATGTTTAAAATTACACAGTTTACTGGTAGGTGAAGAGAATTAAGCATTCAACTGTGTTTAGTATTTTCTTGTTATAAAGATTTTATTATACCTTAAAATTTCCCTTCAAATAAGGTCACATACACACACACACACACACACACGTTCTTCTGAGAGAGAAAGAGAGAGGGGAGAGAGAGAGAGAGAGAGAGAGAGAGAGAGAGAGAGAGAGGTGTATGTTTGTTAGACTGGTCATTCAAATAGAAAGGGTTATGATCTCCTCAGCTATTCAACTGGAAGAAGACCCAGTACAGCATCTAAATGAAAATAGAATTTCCTTTATCATTAACAAGGTCCTCAAGAGGTTTTTTTTCATTTTTTCACAATATTGTCCTCCTCATAACATTACGAAACTCTGAAACTGTAACATTATGAACATTATAAACAAAACATTATGAAACCCTGAGAACTGTAATCATTCTAAATATTTTGGCCTAACTGCAAACAAGAAAAACAAAGTATTAGATGAATATCTATATATAGCTGAAAGGACAACTTTTTCAATCTGTAGATATTGACATTGATTTCTATCTATCTATCTGTCTATCTATATATGTTATGTATATATGAAAATAACTTCGAAAACCTATCTATATCTATATTGATGTCCATTTCTATGTATATGATATGCATATACACAATGCACATATATATATATATATATATATATATATATATATATATATATGTGTGTGTGTGTGTGTGTAATTTGGACAAACGCTGTAAATGAACAACGACTTGGACCTAGAATTAAACACAAGAAGGGAAATGTATTAGATTGCCTTTGCCAAAAAAAAAAATTTGTCAGTTACTCAAAAAATCTTCCTGAAAGGGAAGGAGGTGGGACATGTTTAAGTAGTAATACTTTTTGTTTTTTGTTTTTACCAAAAATGTGTTAAGGCCATGAGTCATAAATCACTGAAATGGAGGATCATCCAAGGAACTCTTGGTAGGTATAATCAAGCTGAAATATATTACAAACAAGGAGTTACAAAGCAGAAATAATGTGAAGGATTTCATTAAAGAAGAAAAGCACATTTTTAAAATATATAATCTATTAATTTTTCAGTTCTTCACATTCACTTCCACAAGAATTTGAATTCAAGATTTTTTCCCAATCTCTCCCCACCCCCTAACCCAGGACAACATGGACCCCATCCACTCCTTCCTCCAGTCTGTCCTCCTTTCATATTCAGTTCACCCTATGTCATACACATACACACACACACACACACATACTCTCATGTACATACATATACATACCTACACACGTATAATATGCACAAGCATATATATTCACCCATACATACATATATGTATATATATGCATATGCATGTGTGTGTGTGTGTGTGTGTATACTCCCTCTAACTACCCTGATACTGAAAAAGGTCTCATGAGTTACAAATAACATCTTTCCATGTAGGAATATAAACAGTTCAACTTTAATAAGTTCCTTAAGGCTCTTCTTTCCAGTTTACCTTTTCATGTTTCTTTTGATTTTTGTATCTGAAAGTCAAATTGCTATTCCTCTCTGGTCTTTTCAGAAAGAATACTTGGAAGTCCTCTATTTCATTGAAATTCCATTTTCCCCTTGAAATATTTATACTCAATTTTTCTGCATAAGTGATTCTTGGTTTTAATCCTAGCTCCTTTGACCTCTGGAATATTCAATCCCTTCAATTCCTTAGTTTAGAAGGTGCTAAATCCTGTGTTATCCTGATTGTATTTCCAAAATACTTCAATTGTTTCTTTGTGCTTGTAATATTTTCTCCTTGACTTGGGAACTCTGCAATTTGGCTACAATATTCCTAGTAGTTTTCCTTTGGGGAGCTCTTTTAGGAGGTGATTGGTTAATTCTTTCCATTTGTATTTTACCCTCTAGTTCTAGAATATCAGGGCAGTTTTCTTTGATGATTCCTTGAAAGATAATGTCTAGTCACGTGTCACCCCTCCCTACCCCGGGCCCATGACTGGGGCTAGACTGTGCTTCCCTCTCACCCAGGTGAAAGAGCTTTCTTACTGATCTTTGAAGCTATCTTTGGCATTTGTGGTTAGAGAAATATGGAAGCCATAGCAGTTACCCATGATTCAGTACCCTAAAAACCTATTCCTATCTTGTCAGTGCTGTGTGACCCAAGCTGGGCTCCAAACCTAGTGCGATAGACCTTTTCTGTTGGCCTTCCAGGCTGTCTTGGACTGGAAATCTGTTTCGTTTTTCCGTTTTGTGGCTTCTGCTGCTCTAGAATTTATTTACAGTAACTTTTTACAGGTATTGTAAGGACGATGGGGGCAGAGAGAACAGCTGAAGCAGTTCCCCTTCTACTCTGACGTCTTGACTCTGTCCCTAAAAATAAAAAAAAAAAAGATGATTGATAAAGAAGACAGTAAGAGCAAGATATGAGCAAGGATAGCCCATGTGCTCTATTATTTTCCTCTTGATGTCAAGGGAAAGTGAGGAAAAACCAGCACTTTGGATGCATAATTTTTGATGACCTTATGAGAGAATGTTGCTTAAGTTAGGCAAGGGCAGATGGGTTGTAATTTGCATTGATTTAGGTAATACAAACAACAAAGGGAAAGATAACAAACATTTTTATAGTGTCTACTATGTGCCAGCTATTATACTGTGTTTCTTTAACTAATGTCTCATTTCATTCTCAAAGCAAGCCTGGGAAGAAGGTACTGTTATTATTCCTACTTGATTGTGGAGCAAGCTGAAGTAACCAAAAGTTTAATCATTTATCCAGGGTCACACTATTGAAGGTTAAATTTGAACTTAGATATTTCTGACTCCAGGCCCAGTGCTCTATTATCTCTGTCATTTCACTGTCCCTAATACAATAAAGTCATTGAAATGGCTGCTTTCATTTAGGGAGTTGGAAATTTGACTGAGGATATGAGATCTTAACATGCAAAAAGTTTGATACAAAGCAAGGAAGAATAAGATTCTCCACACATCTGTGGAGCATAGTAGAACTAGTGCTATTCTCTAAATCATATGACTGAGGTCCCAGTCCTGGATTCACTCTCTACTTTGTGAGTATGAGATTTAAGGTAGGCTGCAAATGGATAGAGAGAAAGTGGAGAGGAGTAGTAAGGTGGTGTTTTATGGGAAAGAGAATGGAACAACATGGAAAAAATGGGAAGACCAGGTAATCATTTATAAAATACATGAAGGGGGAAGGAGAGGCACTAAATAGGCCAATTTCATTCTAACAGAGGGTTCAACCTCAGTAAGGGAGATAGACAGCATTGTCGTACAGTTGTAATTAAGAGAACTGTGTTCAACTTATGGTTGTATTTAACTTCAAGGAATTTCTCATAGGTAGATATGACATGTCCAAAGTCAAACACAATGTAAACTAGGATCTGTTGAGGAAAAAAAGAATACATCAGATATAGTGATCTGGGAGTATTTGAGAAGGAAGGGAACATGAGCAGCTGAGGCTATCATGGAAAGCTTTATCAGGTGGTAATCACACTGACCCTTAAAGGAAGATAAGAAATTTGATGGTCATAGATGAGGAAGGATTACATTCCTGTAAAGCAGATAAACCTGGGGAGGTAAGTTAGAGGTAGATATTAGACAACTTTAACTGACAAGCAAAGGAGTTTGTATTTTATTTTATACAAAATAGGGAAATGCTGAATTTTTTTAGCATGAGATGAGAGTGAAAGGGAAGTGAGCAGAACCTTACAAAGAATGTTTTGGCTGTTATACAGAGAACAAATTAGAAGGGGGCAACAGTGGAAGAAAAATGACAAGTAGGAGGTAATTTGAATGATCCCAAGGAGTATCCTTGTATACTACTAATCACTTAACATGAATATTGTCCTGATTATTCCATGTGACTATATGTCGTGGGATATTATGATCTTAAAATAAACAATCAATAGAGCAAATAAGAAATATTTATCAAGCACTTGTTACATGCCAGACATTGTGCTAAACACTGATTATACTTGCAAGAAACCCAAAGAAACTGGAGCATACCTGATGGAAATAGGTAGACTGTAGTATACTAGCAACTGTACCTTTTGTTCAAAAATGTCTTAGAAAACATTATCAACAAAGATATGTTGACCAAATCACTCTAGTCACAATTTAAAGGTTTGAAACAATCTGAGGTGGTCCAGTATTGGAGGAAAGGCAAGTAGTAAAAGAACAGGTTGAGCTCTCCATTTTGCTATCTGTGAAATACTAAAAGTCCTATAAAAATATTCTGTCATATGGAATAGAAATTCTATGGAAGTTTATTTGAAGGATATGAAAAAGAATCTCAGAAAAAGATCATAGAGAAGAATTTTGAGCTTTACCCAGTAGGTAAAGCCTATATTAATAATGTCATGAATCCATTAAGGTAAGTGAATGTTCAAATGGAAAAAAAAATGAGTAGCCATGTAGTGGAAATGACATGATGAGTGCATTACATATGAAAAAAGCAAGTGGAAAGAATGTGGTCAATCAATCCTTGACAAAATTCTGCCTTGGATGCTTATGGCTTACATGACCTTTGGTGAGTTATTTAACCACCATAAGCTTCAGCTCCCTCATGTGTAAAATGCAGCAGTTTGAATAAATGGTCACTATGTTCTATTCCAGGTATAAATTTATGATCTTATGATATTAAAATCTTGTAACTTAAATTCAATATTTTAATTGAAATTGTAATTTGAATTTATTGGGTCACTTTCCTCTTTCACTTTACTCAATTTGGCTAATTCCAAAAGAAAGGAGTAGTGGATAAGGCCAAGAAGGTTGATTAGGGTCAAGTCAGTTGAACTCTTTTAACATTCTCCTCCAAAGAACTTTAACACCGCAAGTCTAATTTTGGAGTAGAAGAGGCAACAAAAAGTCAGAATGAGACATTTCCTGGCCTAAGAAAACTTAGGAGACTGGCAGGATAATTTTGTGATACCAGGGTAAAAACCTGTCTGGAGCAAGGCAGCAGTAAAAGTGGCCATAGAAGCAGCAACTTCTGGTGTTTTGAGCCCAGTGATGTTAAGGGTGTAGGACAGCTGGTCATAAAGAGATCAAAGAATACGATTTGCTGGTACTGTGTATAGGTGGGACATACTGGCAATTCTATTGCCCATACACAGTTTTAGGTTGCAGTTGCAAGGCAGAGATGAGAGTGTTGGGGGTTGGTCATAAGGGAGCAGAGATCCTGGTTACAGTTCCAGCAAAGAGCATAGTGCTTGTGGTGACAGGGAATGAGTTGGCTTTACTGCGCAAAGAGCAGAGTATAAACAGGAGATCAGAGACTATAATTTTTCATAGATTCTACCCCTTTGGAAACCCCCAAAATTTGCAGACATCACAGAACTGACTCTGAAACAGCATCACAAAAACTCTGAAGCTTGAGAAAGTGTTTCCCTTATGCTTAGTGATTGGTTATAAATTTTAATATGAAGTTAAAAGTCAAGAAATAATTTGAAAGAACACAAAAGAAAGAGCAAAAGAACTTGACCAGAAAAAAAAGCTACATCAGTGACAAGGAAGATCAAGACAAAAACTCAGAAAGAAATAAAATAAACAATGTAAAAAAACTTGGAAACAAATCCTCAAAAAAAATGCTAATTGGTAACTGGTCCCATGCCTAAGAAGACTTCCTGGAAGAGATAAAAAATGGGATGAGTGATAGAGGAAAAATCAGGAAAGAAAAGAAAATGACACAAAAAAATTGTGGAAAAGCAACTATTTTTTTTAAAAAAGAGGCACAAAAATCCAGAAGAAATGCTGCGTTAAAAAAGAGAATTGACCCAATGGTAAAAGCAGCATAAAAATTCACTAAAAAAAAATCCCTAAAAAGTAGAATGTCAAAGGGAATAGGAGGAACAAAGCTCATTGAAGAAAATGATTCCTTAAAAATAGAATTGATCAAATGGGAAAAAAGAGATTCAAAATCTCACTGAAGAAAATAATTTGTTAAAAATTTGTTAAAAATGGAAGCTACTGACTTTGGAAGATATCAAGAAACAATAAAGCAAAGTCAAAAGAATGAAAAAGAAGAAATGTGAAATATCTAATTTGAAAAACAGACATGGAAAATAGAGCAAGGAGAAATATTTTAAGAAATATCCAACTCGAAGATGGCGGAGTAGAAAGACTCACCTATGCTAGGTCCGAACCCACAGCCCATAGATTTCCTGTAAAAAAAACTCCTGACAAATTCTGGAGCAGTGGAGGCCGCACAGCAACACAGTGAAGGAGATTTGCGTTGCAGAGAGCCCTGAAGAACCGACTGCAAAGGTACCCCAGACGGGAGCGGAGTCCTGCCCTGCCGAGCGCTCCCCTCCCCCGCCCCGGCCACACGGCATTGAGAGGAGCCAGCAGAGCCCAGCAGCAGAGCCAAGCAGGAGTCAGGGACCTGAATCTCCGGGCGGCCGCGAAGGTCCCTCCACCCACAGACGCACAGGTCAGTGAGAGAGACGGGCTGAGAGGGGAGCGGGGATCTCCGGGACTCAGACCCCCGGGAAGCGGCCGCCGCGGCAGAGGCTGAGGCAGCTCGGCCAGAGACTCCCAGAGCGGGCTGGAGCTCCACCCCAGCTCCATTACAAAGGATCTCTGTATAAACCCCC
>CM053772.1:38320809-38356262 GCA_028658325.1 Potorous gilbertii
TCCATCTATTCTGAAGAACAATTTGGAACTATTTCCAAGGGGTTATAAAGCTGTGCATACCCTTGGACCCAGCAATACCACTTCTAGGACCATATCTCAAAGAGATCATAAAAATGGGAAAAGAACCCACATGTACAAAAATATTTAGAGCAGCTCTTTCTGCAGTGGCAAAGAACTGGAAATTGAAGCAATGTCCATCAATTGGGGAATAGCTGACAAACTGCGGTGTAGGAATGTAGTGCAATAATACTATTGTCCTATCTGAAATAATGAGCAGGCAGACTTCAGAAAAAAAAAACTATAAAAACATACGAGCTGATGCTGAGTGAAATGAGCAGAACCAGGAGAACACTGTACACAGTAACGAGCACATTATGACTGAATTAGATGGGCTTAAATCTTCTCAGCAATGCAAAAGTCTAAGACAGCTCCAAAAGACTCACACTGGAAAATGCTATCCATATCTAGAGAACCCATGTGTATACATGTATATGTGAATATGTGAATACATACATACAAAATATTTATGGCAGCCCTTTCTATTGTGGCAGAGAATTTGAAATTGAGAGGATGCTCATCGAATGAAAAATGACTAAACAAGTTGTGGCATATGATTGTGATGGAGTATTGTCTGTGCTGTGGAAAAAAACCAGGGGGAGGATTTTAAAAGATATGACAAGACCTATATGGACTGATTCAAAGGGAAGTTAGAAGAACTAGGAGATCATTGTGCACAGTGGCATCAATACTGTAATGATGACCAAGATTTAAGTACTCTGATCAATACAATGATCCAAGGATTCATGGTGAAAAAAGTGCTGCCCATTGCCAGGGATAGAACTGATGAGCTCTGAGTGCAAACTGAGGCATAATTTTATCACTTTATTTTTCTTGCTATTTAAAAAGACTATGGCTAATATGTTTTGCATGATTTCACATGTATAACTGCTATCATATTCCTTGCCTTCTCTATACGTGGTAGAAGGAAGGAAATTTTTGGAACTCAAAGTTTAAAAAGAAAAGATTTAAAAAGTCACAACTAAAAAAATACTTCTAGAATTTTTAAACAAAGGAATGATGGAAAGAATTATGACCCCCAAACCAGGAAGACCTAGCTTTAAGCCATCACTAAGAAAAATACTTGCTATATGATTTGACAAGTCACTAAATATCTCTTCTCCCTATATAACTATCTAAGATAAGAAATTTTTTGTAAAACACTGGTCTAGATTGATAAAAATCTAATATATCTATACATATATATTAAACTTCAAGCTAGCTTTTACACCCTCCACTTTGATGTTCATCAAGAGTCTTCTTATTTCCTCTTCACTTCATTATATGCAGCCTAAACTCATCTCTGGAACATAATCCTTCACTCAAGTCTTCTCTCTGAGACCAAGTCCAATAGGACCAGAACATCTCAGAGCTGGAAAGGCAAGTGATGGCTCATCAAGGCAACCCACACAGAGATGAGCATTCCCTCTCCAAAACAGAAAATTGTTCTTAATCTAACCATTAGAGTTAATCAGCACAAGGTTAATTTCTCTTCCAAATGACAGTGCTTCAAAATGTTTTATCATTTATCTTGTAACATCCCTTCTCTAAACAGAATATTCCAATTTCCTCTGAAAATTCATATTATGCCATGCTAATCAGTGTCCATTATTGCCGTTGCTGCCTTCATTTGGATACTCTAAATTGTCAATGTTCTTTTTTAAATGTGGTGTCAAGAAAAGAATCCATGATTCAAGATGTTCTAATTAGGGCATATGGACTATCATCTTAGAATTGAATGCTAACCCTCTCAGCCTAGGTTGAATTAATTTCCCCCATCATTTTGATTTCATTTGAGTTTGCAATCTACTACAACCCCTGTATATTTCCTATGGCTATCTAGCCATACCTCCCACATTTTATACCTGTAAGGCTAATATTTATTAAAAACATACAAAATTTCATATTTGTCCATACTAGGTCTCATTTTATAGATTCATTCAAATGTTTAGCATGATCTTTTTTTGTTGATTTCAACCCAAATGTTTTAAACCGGAATTTCTTAACCTAACATCTACAGAATCCCAAGAGGTTTTAGTCACATTTTCAATTAATGATTAGAGGGAAAAATACATATTTATTTTTACTAACTTCTAACTGAAATTTAGCATTTCACTCAATTATTAATTAAAAAGAACTTTTTTTCTAAGAAATTTCCTTAAGGGTTTCACCACATTGTAAAAAATAAAGTCAATAAAGTAAAAAACAAAAAATACAAAGAAAATGAAAATGTTCTGATGGAATCTTGGCCTTCTCTTTCTGAATTTCTGGCCTGGACCAACCCCTCCTAACTAAATCATTTTACTAATACAAGACTCTTCCAATCCAGTCAGGCACACATTGAAGCATACTTTCTATAACTTTTGTATTATTTTGAAGGGGGAGTACATTTTCTTTTGCAACATGGCTAACGTGGAAATGTTTTGCATGACTGTACCTATATAATCTATATGAAATCCCATAGTTTCTCACGGTAAGGAAGGGGGAGAATTTGCATCTCAAAATTTAAAAAAAGTATTGAAAATGTATTTAAAAGTATTAAGAAAAAAGAAATGAAGGTATCTACAATACCAAAGAGATTTAGCAAGTGCACTGAAATGGTTAATCTTAAAGGTTTTCTTGGTACACTGAGAGGGTAAGTGACTTGCCCAGTTAACACAGACAGAACGTGTCACATGCTGGACTTGAGACTAAGTCTTTTTTTTCCTCAAAGATCAGCTCTCTATTCAGTAGGCTGCACGGGCTGTCCAATGTATGCATCATTAAAATGTCTCTCTCATCACAGTTGTTAAGAGTTTCCTAGCATGGAAATCATTTCCACCTGTTAGGCATCCTCTTCAGTCTGCTTCTGGGATCTGGTTTTCCAGTTTCATAACAGTTTTATCATTCAAGCAACTATAATCAAGCTCTCTTACCTTTGCAGATGGCAGAATTCTAAATCAGTTTTATTCCTGGGTTTCTTGACAGTATGTTTTGGGGGCATTAAGGGACTTCGTTCAATCCCCCGTTATTTGTTTTCTCTTCTTTCTTCCTAGAGAGTAAAATATAACAGCTGTGTGTCTGTCATCCCCAAGTCTTATCTAGTCATTACATCACCCCTCTCTGCCCATCATTTTCCAAATTAGACTCTGTTAACCAGTTCTCTAGTTTCTATAAACTTACATTGGCATCATCTCGCATGTGTACTAAAAAAATTGACTTAATGGACAACAACATTCCATAGCACATGAATATAAATGCAAGTATCCTTAGTTAGGATGGGATGGACTCACTTATGAATGGTTTTTAACATATAAATGCTAATTTATTTTTATGTTGAAGGTATATTAGCATTTGAAATCATTTTTGCTTAATTGGTGTCAGCCATTCTGACATAAAGGAGTGAATCAAAGCCCCTAATGGCACAAGAGTTACAAACTTCTGACACTTTTGTAGACCATATCACTATAACTACACTCATATTCATCCAGTTAACTAGGAGAGTCCTTCCAGTCTACAAAACATGCCTTTGATGTAGATGTTTTGAAAGGATGCATTGAAACATATTTGTTGGAAGAAAAAAAATACCTCATTAGATATAATTAACAAATAACAAAACATACAAATTTACAGCTTATTATCAAACCAGTTTTCCAAGCATTTATAGATCACAATAGATGAAGTTAGTATATATCAGCTACAGTTTAAGGGAATTATATTTATGTAATCTTAGAACCAGAAGGGATGCTTGATTTGAGGTGATCTAGTCTATTCTCCTTACTGTAGAATAAGAAAATTGGATCTCAGAGAGTTAAAGTATATCTATCAAATTCACACAATGAATTAGTGGCAGAATCAGAATCCAGATCTCTCATCTTCTTGGCTTTTTTTCCTTCAGGGTTCTTTTCTACCACATCCCATTAATGAGGATGCTATTCACATACTTTATTGCAGCTGCTAAACTATTACATATCAGAGACAAAAGTTCTAAATAAATATGGGATTGTTAATCATTCCTCTTTGATTCATATTTGCTTAATTGTTTTTTAGAATATTATGTTCATGACAAATTGTGGGGAGGAGGTAACAGTTATTGATTTTTTGGACTTTTGTTGTTCAACAAGTTCTTAGAAATGTTTATAAATTTCTTCATGTGGATTTTATTTAACTTATCTGTGCATCCTCTACAAAAATTACAATGTGATGATTAGCTCACTTTAGTATATTATCCATAGAACTCTGGCAGATCATCTGTAAAATAAAAAGATTGGCCTAGATTATCTCTGAGGTCTCCTTCATCACTACATGTATGATCTTACACACACATTGATGTCCCACTGAGCTAGAAAGGTTTGGAATATAAACCCAGGGAGAGACTCTTTCTGTTGTATGAGTGCCAGTCAAAGTACCAGGCAGCTCATCACTAAGTTAACCACAGGATGACTAATCTTTGAGCCACTGAAACTCATAAAGCCTGGCTGCTGTGGCATAGAGGTTTGAAAATTATGTTATCAGGGGGAAATGATCACACTTCTATGAAATCATATATCCTTGAAATTTCAGATGTAGTGATATTTTTATTTGAGCAACAGCTCATAGAATAACAATTCTAGACCTGTAAGAGACCTTAGTGCTCAGCCAATTTAACCTCTTAACTTTCACATATGAAGAAACCAAGGACTATGGAGGTTAAATGACTTGACCAAGGTAATGCTAGTGGTTAATCATACAACCACAATCCAAACCCAGAATGTATGTCTCCAGAGTAAGGGTTCCTTCTATCATACCACAACTACTTTTATGTAATAAACTATCTTAAGCATTTTAAAAATCATTAAATTTCATATTCTCCCTCTTTTTAGCATTCATAAGCCTAGCGCATTCTTCAGAGTTATAATGGACAAGGTGACATCATTTTGAAATACTGATTCTTCACTTGTTAAATAATATCCCATGGACAATCATTGCACATAGTAATAAATCTCTTTTATAAGTGGTAGATATTCCTTCATTCAATTCTTATCGCTGCCCTCTGAAGTAGGTAGTACAAATATCCACAGTTAATAAATTTCAGATCTATGACTCAGATCTAGATCTTTGTGCCAAGGTCAGTGATCTTTGCATTCTATACAATACTGCCTGTAAATTTACTGAGGATTCTCAAGCTATTTTTGAGCTATATCTAGCTGTTTAAAAGCAAATGTTACCCTTCACCAGCTAAATTATCTCCATTGGTTGAAGGATCTGACACTTACCTTGCAAGTTCTATAGAAAGTCATATAAGCGAGTAAACTTGGTGTGTGTGTGTGTGTGTGTGTGTGTGTGTGTCATACATAAATACATACATACATATATATATACATATATACATATATATCAGGAAGATGAACCAGATGACAGAATCAGAGGTCCTCCCATTCAACCCAGTCATTTTATAGAGGAGGAAAGTCAAAATCTTCTCAAAGATTCAATGTAAAATATGCAAGGTAGCATCGAATTTTCTGCTGTTTTTCCCATCAGGTAAACTTGTGATTCATTTAAGCAAATGAGTATTCTATTCTCTCAAAGTTTTCATTGTCCTTCCAGTTGTTTGATTTTATGAAAAACTTTAACACTGACATTTTTTCTGGGTAATCTAATCATTTTATTAATCAGGTCAGTACATTATTAATAAAATGATGGCTATTTGGTTGTCTTTTTTTCAGGTTTCTTTTTTTTATTTTTATTTTTAACTTAATTAATTAATTTTTAGTTTTCAACAATCACTTCCACAAGATTTTGAGTTCCAAATTTTCTTTCATCTCCCTCCTCCCCCACCATATAACATTGAGAATTCTGATTACCCCTTTCCCCAATCTGCCCTCCCTTCTATCACATCCCCCTTCTCTTATCCCCTTCCCCTCTATTTTCTTGTAGAGCAAGATAGATTTCTATACCTCACTGCTGTATGTCTTATTTCCCAGTTGTATGTAAAAACAATTTTAACATTCATTTTTAAAAATTTGAGTCCCAAATTCTCTCCCTGCTCCCCCACCATTGAGAAGGCATGCAATTTGCTATAGGTTATCATGCAACACACTTCCATAATAGTCATATTGTTAACTATATTTCTCTCCATCCTATCCCACCTCCTATTTATCCTATTTTCTCTTTTTGACCCTTTCCCTCCTCAAGAAGGATTGCTTCTGATTAGCACCTCCTCCCATTTGCCCTCTCTTCTATCATTCTGCCCTCTTATTCCCTTTCTCCCTACTTTCCTGTAAGGTAAGATAGATTTTCATACCCAATTGAGTCTGTGTGTTATTCCCTCTTTAAGCCAAATCCAATAAGAGTAAGGTTCACTCATTCCCTCTCACCTCCCCCTTTTCCTCTCCATTGTAAAAGTTTTTTCTTGTCACTTTTATGTGAGATAATTTACCCCTTTTCATTTCTCCCTTTCAACACTGATGTCAAAGGAGCTGTAACTTCTCTGAGTCTTCCTTCTTTTAACAGATTGCAGCCTTTCTGTACATTTTCATGGAGCATGCTTCTTATCTATATGTTCCCATAAATCAACTGTACAGGGTCAATCCAGCGCATTGCAAGACATCTTATGAGTCTTTTAGTACCCTAGACTTACTAATGTAGAACTCCAAAATTCCCCTGCTATTGCTGGGTTTTTTTCCCTACTATTTAACTAATCCAATTACTCTTACAAGATGAAATTACAAAATGGAAGAGAAATTAGTAGAAAACTTCATGCAAAATATCCAGAATTATTCTCTTAGTCAGAAAAACTGCACATTCAACAAGTCTAACAAAACTGACCATCAACTTACTCATATATGTGTGTCTTCCTATCAATTCAACTAAAGTCAACCTCTTGATTCTGAAATAGAAAGTGATTTGCATATTTATAATAGATATTACTTGATAAAGTCCACCAGTCCTTTGGGTACTCAATATTTACAAATAGAAGATACCTATGTGAAGCTCAGAAGTCTCTCATTGGCTCCCATTTTGACCTGGGCAAAAATATATCTGCTTACTAATAATGAAAATGGTCTATAATCTCTTAGTTGGTCAGCATCCTGCACATCTATTGATGGAAGTTGTAAAATGATATTCTGCCCTTTAGCACTGACCCAGTAAAACACTGATATTAGTTCAGATTCTGTGCCTGGAATTGCTTTGTATCAGCATTTTGTTGTAGTTTACCCTCACCCAGATGCTAGGTAACATTTTCCATCTAAAAGGCAGGTGGGGGAAAATCCTTTTAAACATGGTTTTCTAAGTCTTCCTAATTTCCCTGAAATTGAAGTGAAACTAACATTTAAATGAAACTGTCTAGTATCTGATCCCTGACAAAGTATGCCATCTCAGAATCAAATTTATAGACATTTAGGGACAAAGGTTTAGACTATTTGCAGCTTTCTGTGTGATATTCTAGAACTTTATTACAACTTTAGTGGAAATTGCCCTTCTTATGGGTACCCCACATTATAGTCTATACCTACTAGATATAAATTTCTCTGTGTCAACTCATGTAAATCGTTGGGCACTTGAAATCCATTGACTACAAATAAATACTCCTTGTGAAACAGATAGTGTATTGACATTAAAAGAAAATATCAAAAGCCAAGCAGAATAGGTTACTACTCAAATCACCCAATCTGAGAGGCTCTATTGAAAGAACATGACATTATGTCTCCTAAATTATCTTCGACTCCCACCTGCTCTCAGATCTTTATAGGCTGGCTCTCAGCTTCGTTATTATTGCTCAATAGAAAATAAACAGATGGGGCTGAAAAAATTACAAAAAACCCCAAACAAATGGGGTAGAAACTGCCTCAGGCCTTTGCAAAGCACTGTAGTAAGTTGTGTGGGTTTTTTCCTGTGATTTTTTTTCCCATTTTCTTCCCCTTCTGTTTGAAAAACAAATCTCCTGGAACACAAAACTCAATATGCTTTTACTTTTCAAACATAGTCCAATAATTTGTTGTGTTTCTTGATATCCAGAGTTGGGTTTATGTTTTTTTTTTTTAATCTGATCATTGGATGATCAATGACTGATCTTTGGGCAGGACACTACACAGAGGAGTAAACCTTGGTCGGCATCAGGACATCTATAGATTCTTTTATTCTCCACCAAAGAAATTCAAGAGCAGGAATCTCATTAATTAAATTGTTTTTCAAATAAAGGCCAGTTCCATTGATACCTGACAAAGATAAATTATGCCCTGCATCAGCTTGTATTTACCTGCATGAGCTTGCCCTTTATGTGTTGACTTCCATTTAAAGAAAATCTCACTGAACATGGTTTTTCTCTCCACTTTCAAGATAGTCTATTTTTCATCTGTCCTTGTTGTGTCTGCTGCACTCCACCAGGTTACCTCAGAGGGCAAACTTTAGGAGTGAAACTGAAGATCTAGTTTGCTTAGATTCCAGTACTACTTTGGGGAACATCTCCCTTCAGTCTCCCAAAATCGAGAAGATATGAAAGAAAGGACCTGCTTCTCACATGATACACACACATAAACACTAAACAACCAAGGATGACTTATGAGTATGGTATTCAGTCATATGAACAGGCTGGAAATATGACATTGCTTCTTCTGATTTTTCATCCTATTTTGTGCATTAATGATTTTATACATATAATACACAATTTTAAGAGCAATCTAAAAAGCTCTTTTCAGAACTGACTAATCACTTTAGCATATAAAATGACTCAAAAAGTGACTAAGTGGTTGGAGTCAAAATGATTTTAATCTATGGGTTTACCTTTCCTCTGAGCCTTTTCCTTGCCTACACATATGCATGAAAGACTAGATGTAGAGTTTTAAAATTGGGAAGCCTTGATTTATAGTGCATTTTGCTAATGATAGGCAAATAATCACTACCTGATTTAAATATATATTATATATGATATAAATATATTATAATATAATATATAATATATATAATATATATATAATACAATATATAATATAAAATAGGGAGGGATATGAAATGCTCACAATAAAGTAGCAGGATATTACTGACAAAGGACCAAAACTGCTATGAAAAAGAAGTCTAATGAGTAAATATGCTAAGGTAAAGAAAGTGCCTTGCCCATAGGCACACAACTATTAAGTGGCAAAGTTGGAACTTGATCCCAGATCTCTCTACCTGCAAAGTATGGCACTTGATCCTGTATGAAGGAGAGTCCGAAGTCATAGTGTCATAGATGAAGAGGAACGTTTATACATTAGTGAACTGATCCCAAGAAACATGAAGTATTTTGTCACAAGTTTCACAAGTTAGCTCTATAATTGTGACTCCAATCTCTCCATTGAATAGTAATAAGAGTTGGCATTTCCTTAGATTTGCAATGTGCTTTATCAATATTATCTCATTGTATCCTCGCAACAATCCTGGGATGTAGGGGTGATTGTTATTTCCATTTTACAGATGAGGAGATGAATGGATAACGGAAGTCAGGTGACTTGTCCATGATCATACAGCTGGTAAGTTTCTAAGACAGGGTGGGGAACCTGCCTCCAGGCCACATGTAGCCTCAAAGCCACAGCCTCCTGGCCTCTGGGAGGTCTTATTTGATCACAGATCTTCCTGACTCCAGGAAAAGCCCTTGCTTTTGAAGGACTCTGAAGAACAGTCTGGGTACACAAAATACCTTCACTGCCCAAACTCAAGACTTCATTTAAAAATCAATCCTATATATCATTCATTGCTATCTAATAAACTTTAGGTTATAGGCTGACTTAGACAAATGAGGTCACCCAAGAGCTATTGCTAAAACTTGTAAAAAGAAATATAGGTTATAATAGCATTGTGCAAAGAACTATATAGGCATGGTTAATTAGGTTCAGCATAGGTTTTAGTATAATAGTAACAATATTCTTTTTAATTTAAAGCACTGAATTGGAATTTGTGGGTACTGAGTTCAGATCCAAGCTCTACTAAATGACTTAGGTAGATTTAGACTAGTCTTCTCATAGCTCTGGGCCAGAATTTCCTTCCCCATCTGTAAAATGGACATATTTGAACTGATGACCTCTCTTGAAGCAGACAGCATAATAGAGCAAATACAGATAGCTCTAATGGTCCACAATTATAGAGAGTACATATTTATATAGCTCCTACCTTGCATTAAGCATTGTGCTTAGTACTTCTGCGACAAATATTCTCTCATTTGATCCTTATAAGAACCTGGGAGGTAGAGGCAAATATCCCCTTTTGACAGTTGATGGAAAGGAGTCAAATAGTCAAATGAGTCAAAATTGCCCAGGGATACCCATCTACCAAGTAGCTGAGGTTGGAGTTGAACTCTGATCTAGGTTCCAGGACCAGTACTCTGTCCTCTGTTCCACAAGCTGCCTCACACACAAGAGTATGGGTTTGAATCAGAATTTATGAATATGACCTGTTTCTTTCATTTACTACCTACATCAACTGGGAAGGTCATTTCACTTTCCAGACATCAATCTTCTCATCTGCAAAATGAGTATGTAGGTCAGTTGTCTTGCCACTCTAAAGTCATATAGCAACTATATATTAAGGAATGGAAAATTTTAAGAGGTCCATGGAGAGAAACTACTCCTGACAGAAGGGATTAGCTAAGACATCATAGATCAATTACAATATCCAAGCAGAATAATATCAAACAAAACTCTCCCTTTCCTTAGCAGCTGCCAAAGCTTTTGACTTTGCTTCCATTTAATAGATACATGCTGTGGATTCTGAGGATTCAGCATGATACAACAGCAAGCTGTTGGTGTCAGTCTATGAAAAACACAGGCTAGCTTTACTGAACAAGAAGAGCTTTGCTCTCCTGATGGTCTTTCTTGTTCATTTATGTTTTCAGCAGCAGGCTTTCCAAATACCTGGAAGAAGCTGAGGCCAGTATGGGGGCTCAGAACAAATGGTGTAAGAAGTCTAAAGAATCCAGAATTTTCCCGTTGTTAGAGCTGGTTAAAGATTGCCTTCACTGGAATTCTTTGTAAAGGAGATAAATGGAGATCAGAGAATGAGAAGCATTCAGATCAAAAAGCTGACTGTAGAAGGAAGAGAACCTTGAATGCCATGTGTAAACAGTGACCTGAGGGTGAGGGGAAGGTGCAGCTCCAGAAATCTCCACATTCAACATTGCCCTGAATCCCACAAGGGATGGGAGAGCAACTTACTCCTCTTTCTATCAGAAGGACAGCTGCAGTACAATCTGCTGCTGATGGAGAAGCAGGACCAGTTGAGAGGAGAGAGCACAGAGGAGAACATCTGCTATGAGAAGCCTGTTGAAAAAGGACTATCCTTTAGCAGACACATCTATGTAACACAAGGGAAAATGCCACCAGCAATAAATGCCGAAACAGAACTGGGAGAGAAAGCCTATATCTTAGCGATGGCAAGGGTAGGTCAAGGATAAATCTCTTATAAATTTTTTTCTATTTACATGTCTTAAGTGGTAATGACAGCTTGCTAGATGAGTTTTTTCCCTAATAAACACAAGATGTGTGAATCTTGTAGATTACACTAATGTAACTGAGAATCATGACTATCCTACAAACTCAAGATCAGACCTTTTTGAATAAAAATTAGTGGCTAATGTTTTTATCAAAAGGGAAAATTACTAAATTTTATACATACAAAATATCTGCCAAGTCATCATAGAACCTTTGCTTAAACACCTGTAAACAGCATCCTTATCTCTGGAAAAAGACTATTGTGGTAAAGACCTCTAGAGGATAGAAAGTTTTCCCTTGCATTGAGTTTCTATTTAACCCTCCACCATCTGCCCATTTCTCCTTCTGTTTTCTAGGGCCAAGCAAAAGAAGAATGAGTTTTCTTCCTAGTGATATCCCTTCAAATACCTACGGATAGTGTTGTTATGCCTTGAGGCATTCCTTTAGCATAAATATATTCAGTTCCTCATGATATGACATGAACTAGAAGTCTTTCATGCTAATTATATGCATTAGCCAGTGAAAGTATTTATTTAACCTGAACCTTTGTTGTGATATGTAAGAAGAAAGGTTCCAAAATATTTTCATTTGCTCATGGGCCATAGTGACTTTGAGTAAAGTGGGACATCTTGATTTGACACACAGAATTAGTTTTGAAAATAGATGTGTACATAAGAGGTGTATATTTTTGCGTGAGAAAACTTTTGTCCAAAGTTTGTTCTTTCGTGATAACATGCTGAGTAAAAATACTAAGAGTTTCTGTCCTATCCACTCTATAAGGGGTCTACAATCTAGGCTCTGTGAATAGATTTCAGGAGGCTTATATGAATGGGTGGGGGGTAAGTACATCTCTATTTCATCATAACTGGTTTCTTTTGTAATCTTAAATATGTTATTTCATTCCTGAAAAATATTCTGGGAAACAGTCCACCACACCTGTCAAAGGCAAACATGAACCAAAACATTAAGTATCAGTGCTTTAAACAATGCAGACTGATTGTATTGAGGTTACTATTGATTAATGTGATGCCCAACTCAAGTTCTCAGAAGGCAGATGGGGTTTCATTTTGCTTTCTGTTTTCCCAAAACATTAGCAGTGCCTTATACATGGTAGGTATTTAATGTTTACAGGCTGGAAGTGAATTAGAAAGATCATGTTATCAAACAAATGAAATTTAATTGAATATACCTAAAGGTATAGAGAATATGACAGTTTTTTTGGTTAAATGAATAGTAAAATACCTAAATTCTCTAACTTATAACAGCCCACTTTTCTTAGGATTTTAAAGATTATAAAATACTCTTGTCAGAATAGCATGATGACACAGGTGGTACAGATATTATCACTCTCCACTTTATAGATAACGAAATTGACCCTTAAATTTATCCATGTTCAACCAACACGTAATGCTGAAACTGGATATGAAAATCAGAGATCTGGGCTTTAAATTCATTTTTTATTTGCTTCCTATTTTCTTCTAATGGAATATCAAGATTTTGGTTTTCTTACCTAATAATTGAAATATTTTGGTTGTAGCTAATTTAGAGTCCCTAGTTGTCTCTCCAATAATATTTTCAAGTCCAAGTAGCAATAAGACTAGGGAGAAAGTATTCATCCAGGAATTTTACTTCTTTTTTCTTTCTTTTATATTTTCCAATATATTTATCTTAGTTTTCAACATTCACTTCCACAAGATTTTGAATTCCAAATATTTTCCCCATCTCTCCTTTCCCCCTCCCCATGATGGTGTGCGTTCTGATTATCCATTCCCCCAATCTGCCCTCCCTTCTGTCATCCCTGCTTCACTTATCCCTTTTGTCTTCTATATTCCTGTAGGGTAAGCTCTAGATTTCTATACCCCATTGCCTATATCTTTTCCTAGTTGCATGTAAAAACATGTTTTCACATTTTTTAAAATGCTGAATTCCAAAATCTCTCTCTTCCCACCTCCCCTCCCACCCTCACTGAGAAGGCAAGCAATTTGATATAAGTTAGACATGCATGGTAATGCAAAACAGTTCCATAATACTCATGTTGTGAAAGACTAACTATATTTTCCTTTATCCTAACCCATTCCCCCTTTTATTCTATTCTATCCTTTGATGCTGTCCCTCCTCCCAAGTGTTTCCATCTCATTAACCCCTCCTCCAATTTTGCCTTCCTTCTATCATCTTCCCCCTTATCACTTCCCCCCTATACTTTCCTGTAGGGTAAGATAGATTTTCATACCCAATTTAGTATGGATGTTATTCTTTCCTCAAGCCAAATCCAATGAGTGTAAGGTTCACTCATTCCCTCTCACCTCCACCCTCTTCCCTTTCATTGTGAAAGCTTTTTCTTACCTCTTTTATGTGAGATAATTTGCCCCATTTTCCTCTCCCTTTCTCCTTCTCCCAGTACATTCCTCTCTCGCCCTTTAATTAGATTTCTTTAGATACCATTCATTCATATTCAATTCACCCTGTGTATGGTCAAAAAAATGAACCTAGACATCATCTTTTAAGGAATTATCAAGGAAAACTGCCCTGATATTCTAGAACTGGAGAGTAAAATAGTAATGTAAAGAATCCACCAATCTCCTTTTGAAATTGGTTCCAAAGTGAGAACCCCTAGGAATATTATAACCAAATTCCAATGTTCTGAGGTCAAGGGGAAAATACTGCAAGCTACCAGAAAGAACCATGTGAGTATTATGGAAACATAATAAGGAAAACACAAGATTTAACAGCCTCTTCTTTAAGGGACTGGAGAATTTGGAATATTATATTCTGGAAGTCTTTATTTCTAACCGCTCCTTCCTCCAATTTCTTCTCTAATCTCTCCTATCACATTTCTCCCCTTCTCCCCTACTTTCCTGTAGTGTGATAGATTTTCATACCAAATTGAGTGTGCATGTTATTCCCTCTTTAAGCCAAATGTGATGAGTGTTACTTTTTCCCTCTCACCTTTTTCCTTTTCCCCTCCATTGAGAAAAGCTTTTTCTTGCCTCTTTTATGAGAGATAGTTTGCCCCAACTATCTCTCATATGTTACATTTCTCCCTTTCTGCTCCCAATACATTCCTCTCTCACCTCTTAATTTTATTTTTAGGCATCATCCCTTCCTATTCCACTCACACTGTGCCCTCTGTCTATATATAAACACACACACATACACACAAACACGTGTGTGTGTGTGTGTGTGAATCATCCCTCAAACTATCCAAATATGGAGAAAAGTTCAAGAATTACAAATATGATCTTCCGTGTAGGAATGTAAAAAATTCAGCTTTAGTAATTCCCTTGTGATTTCTCTTTCCTGTTCACCTTTCCATGCTTCTCTGGATTCTTTGGTTTGAAAGTCAAATTTTCTATTCAACTCTGGTCTTTTCATCAAGAATGCTTGAAAGTCCTCTTTTTCACTGAATGATCATTTTTTCCCTGAAGTAATACAGTCAGTTTTGCTGGATAGGTGATTCTTGGTTTTAGTCCTAATTATTTTGACTTCTGACATTTCATATGCCAAGCCCGTTGATCCCTTAAGGTAGACATTGCTAGATCTTGTGTTATCCTGAATTGGACTCGACATCTGCTTGCAATATTTTCTCCTTGAACTGAGAACTCTGGAATTTGGCTAGAACATTCCTAGGAGTTTTTCTTTTTGTAGCTCTTTTAGGAGGTGGTCAGTGGATTCTTCCAATATTTATTTTACCCTCTGGTTGTAAAATATCAGGGCAGTTTTCCTTGATAATTTCATGACAGATGATGTCTAGGTTCTTTTTTTGATCATGACGTTCAGGTAGTCCCATAATTTTTAAATCATCTCTCATCAATCTATTTTCCAGGTCAGTTTTTCCAATGAGATATTTCACATTGTCTTCTATTTTTTCATTCTTTTGGTTTTGTTTTGTAATTTCTTGGTTTCTCATAAAGTCATTAGCTTCTATCTGCTCCATTCTAATTTATATAGAACGATTATTTTTCAGTGAGCTTTTGAACCTCCTTTTCCATTTGGCTAACTATTTTTAGAGCATTCTTCTCCTCATTGGCTTTTGGGATCTCTTCTGCTAATTTAGTTAGACTATTTTTAAAGGTGTTATTTTCTTCAGCATTTTTTGGATCTCCTTTAGCAAGCTGTTGACTCTTTTTTCATGATTTTCTTGCATCACTCTCATTTCTCTTTCCAATTTTTCCTCCACCTCTTTTACTTGATTTTCAAGATCCTTTTTGAGCTCTTCCATGGTCTGAGACCATTGCATATTTATATTGGAGGTTTTGGATGTAGAAGCCTTGATTTTTATGCCTTCCCCTGATGACACACATCTTCCTCATCTGAAAGGATGGCATAAAATAACTGTTCACCAAGAAAGTAACCTTCTATGGTCATATTTTCCCCTTTTTTGGACACTTTTCCAACTGGTTACTTGAATTTTGAGTCCTTTGTCAAGAAGAGGGTATATTCTAGACACCTGTAAGTTTTCAGTACCTTCATGGTGGCACAATCAAGGGACAGGAGTTTATTCCTCTCCTGGCCTGTGCTCTGGCCTGGGAGGTACTGCAAGCTTTTCTGCCCAGCATCTGTGAGTTGAATTCACTGTCCAGAGCCTCCACCAAGCTCTACCATGTCAGCACTCTTTCTCACCCCAGGACTGCCACTCGGGTGTAAGACCTAGATCAGCTACTCAATTCTCCCATGATCTTTAGGTTGAGGCCTCCAAAAATGGATGCTGCCATTGCTGCTGATGCTGCTGCTGCAGTGGCTGCTACAGGTGGGGACCAGACAGTATTTCCTTCTCACTCAGGTAAAAGAGCTTTCACACTGACCTTTGAAACTGTCTTTGGTGTTTGTGGGTTGAGCAATCTGGGAACCACAGCTGCTGCCATGGATTCCACCTTCTGGGGCTTGCTCGGGGCCTCGGGTCCCTGCCATTGTTGCATGACCAATTCTGAGTTGGGCTCTGTGGGATGCACTGGGCTCTCAGACCAGTTCGATAGTCCTTTCTTGTTGGCCTTCCAGACTGTCTTGGCCTGGAAATCTCTTTCACTTTGTCATTTTGTGATTTCTGCTGCCCTAGAATTTGTTTAGAGTCATTTTTTACAGGTATTTTATGGAACATGGGGGGAGAGCTAGAGTATGTGTGTCTTTCTACTCCACCATCTTGGCTCCACCCCCCCAAGTCAATAATTTTTAACTTATCTCTCCTGGTCAGTTATTTTTTTCAATGAAATATTTCACATTATCTTCTTTTTTTTATTCTTTTGTTTCTATTTTATAATTTCTTGATTTCTCATGAAGTCATTAGCTTCCATTTACTGCATTCTAATGTTTAAGGAATTATTTTCTTCAGTGAGCTTTTGGAACTCCTTTCCATTTTACCACCTCTACTGTTTAAGGCATTATCCTTCTCATTGGCTTTTCGGACCTCTTTTACCATTTGGGTGCATCTATTTTTGAGGTGTTATTTTCTTCAGAAATTTTTGAGGTCTCCTTTAGCCAGATGTTGATTCTTTTTTCATGATTTTCTTTCATCACTCTCATTTCTCTTCCCAACTTTTCTTCTACTTCTGTTGCATGATTTTCAAAATCCTTTTTGAGCTCATCCATAGCTTATAACCAATTTCTATTTTTCTTATAGGCTGTGGGTGTAGGAGCTTTAAGTTTATTGTCTTCTTGTGGTTGCATGTTTTGCTCTTCCTTGTCAACAAATTAAGATGCTATATTCTGATCCACTCCCCCCACTCTTTGCTTCTATTCCCAGTCAGTTACTTGACTTTTTAGCTCTTTGTTAAGGTAGTTCTCTACACTGTTTCCAGTGTAGAGACTGTGCTGTTCCAATCTTCAGAGGTCTTGTGTAGCTGTTTTCAGAGATATTTCTAGGGACCTGTAAATTTTCAGTTCTTCCAAGTCAGTGTGATGAAAGGCGAGGTATTTTCTTCTCTCCTAGTCTGTCCTCTGGTCCATGAATATCTACGGATACTTTTCTGCCTTGGATCTGTAAGGAGGATTCCTCCTCCACCACTGCCACAAGCTGCACTACACTGTCACTCCTCATCCCCGGAGTGCCACCCAAGACTGCAACCATATCTAAGCATTGACAACACAAAGGATCCTACCTCAGTGACAAAAATGAGATCCTTGAAATCTCCCTCTCATTGACCACTCAATGCCCTGACTGTTTGTGGACCAAGAACGGTGGAAGGAGTCACTGTAGCAGCCCCTTCTGCCACCCTGGGACTGAAGTTACACCATACTACTGAGTCATCCAGGTATGGCAGACCTTTCCTACTGACCTTCTAAGTTGTCTTTGGCATTTGTGGGTTGAGAAGTCTGGAAATTTCCACAGCTGCCAGTGATTCAGTCCCCTAAGGCCTGCTCCAGCCTCATCCATGCTAGGTGTGGGCCATGCTGGACTCTGCTCTTCTCCCAATATGGTGCAATAAACCTGTCTTGTCCACCGTCTAAGTTGTCTTGATCCGGTAATTGGCTTCATTCTGTCATTTTATAGGTTCTGTGGCTCTGGAATTTGTTTAGAGTCATTTTTACAGGAATTTGAGGGAGAGCTCAAGGAAGTCCCTGCTTTTCCTCTGCCATCTTGACTGTCCCCCACCTCTTCTTTTTTTTGATATTAATCTACAGTCGAGAATGAAAATCTACATCAATAAATTGTTCACGTTGCAGTCGTATATTAACATTCTAAATAAATATGTTATTGAATAGATGTGTTTTCTTCATGGATAGACCCGAAGTGACCAGTTATTAACACCTGAAGGTAGTTGATGGAATCCAAAATTTCATGAAGACATATTATGATATCCATTAGAACAACTGGTCATAGGTCAGGATGCCTCTAACCTGATCACTCAGAGAAAAATGCAACACTCTAGTGGAAGATGGATTTTTTAAAAAATGTGAGAAATCCCCAAAAAGTGAAGAATTAAGCAAGTTTATCTTAAGGTTAAACTCAAAAATGACATTTTTGTTCAAAATGAAGATTGGTAAGACTTGAGATCAGAGTTACAGAGAATTATGCTGAAAGGAAACCTTTAATGAGAGTTTTAGTGTCACCCTTTTTTTTGTGACTTTGGTCATAAGGATGGGGATAGGAATAGGAAATGGACCTTCAATTTCATTGATATAAGGAATGTTCTGTTTACAAAAACTTACTCTACCAATGCTGACTAGCACTTCCTCATCAAATTATAGTTTAATATAAAATTAAATGACCAGCCCAGATTCACATAACCTATATATATCAGAAGCAGGATGTTGTCTTGGGGATCATTAAAAAATTGTCATTCAGTGCAGAATCATCTTTTGAGACTTTGGCTGGATCAATAGTCTTATTGCTCTAACCTCTTAGTTTATGCAACAGCTGAGAGGTACCAGCACCTATATGATGTTAAGCCCAAGAAAAAATAAACCCACTGGTGGCAAAAAAATGTTGATGAGTGAAAAGATTAGCCATTATCCTCTGAGACCCTAGATACATGCTACTATGACCACTGCTAATTGGTGCCCTCATCACCAACTAGCTGCAAAACATTGCCTTGATGGTCCATAGGCAGTTCAAAGCCAACAGTTTCAAGTTAGAACTCCTTTTCTTGCCTGTTATTTCTCCAAACTTCCTTGTTTTTGTTGAAGGCAGTACTATATTTACAATCAACAAGGTTGATAGCATCAGGGTCATTTGTTTTCCTGTATCCTAAACATTCTAGCTATTTCCAATTTTACCTACAAAGGATCTCATATCTGCCTCCTTCTCTTTAATTCTAATCTTCTCCCTTGTTACAAGTCACCATCCTAGTTGAATTTGTCATAATATTTAGTCTGGCTTATTGCATTAATGTCCTAAATCATGACCACTCATTAAAGAGCTGTAGTCACACACACACACATACACACACACTACCTGAGAGGCATATGTGACCCTCCACAGTCCTAAGTATACATAAACCAGATTAAAATGTAGTTTCTATATCATTTAATGTGTTATATATATGTGTATGTATGTGTGTGGTTTTCTAAGTCACTCTGCTGAATATTTCAAATGTTACCATGTTCAAGCAAGAAATAGAATGATGGCTATCACTGAGGAGGTATGAATAGCAAAGGATTTGAATTATTCATCAATATTCCATAAGTATTTGCTAAGTCCCTTCTTTGTTCAAGCACAGTTGTAGATCCTGGGGATACCAATACAAAAATGAAATAACCCTGCCATCAAAGAGCTTACAGTCAATCACAGGGGACAACATATCCACAAAAAAGTGAGTATAGATAGAGTAATAAAATATTAACTGCCCATTTGTCAGGCTGTATGAAAATCTCTGAGGATACAACATTTAAAAAATGCAATCCCTCTTCTCAAGGTATTTACATTCAATGGGGAAAGAAAATATTATGAAAGGAAACCAATGGAAAGATGGGTGAAGGGGAAACTGGAAAATAAAAGGATGTCATTCAGTTGAATAATGGCAAAATAAGTAATGGTATATGAATAAAACTGCATACTCTTCTGCTATGAAGAAAGAAGTAGATGATTTCAAATGACACAGTAAGTTCATATGAACTGATTCTGAGTAATTTCATTAGAACTAGAAGAAAAATGTATGTTGTGACATTGCTCAATCTTCAATATTTTGAGGACATTTATAAGATGTAAAATGAAATGGGCAGAACTAGTAGAAAAAAATCTTCAATTGCAGCACTGTGAAAAAACACAGCATCAATAGTTGTAAGATCAATGATCATTCTAATGAATATCCATGATTTCAAAGAAAAGATAAGAAGCATTGTACCGATCACAGTGATGAAGTGATGAAAAATTAAGGATGCACATACAGATATACATATTATATATGCATACATGCACACATACATGCATGCATATGTACGCAGTCACACATACATACATTCATGTATAGTTACTGAGGCAATTGAATTTACTTCTCTATTCATATTTGTTAAAAGGAATTTATTTTCTTCTTTTTTTTCTTTTCTAATATACTGGAGATTCAAAGGAAGAGAAAACATAATTCTGTAAGTTAAAGGTAGAAAGAGGGAAGGGCTACAGATGTTGAATATTGTATGTGGAAGTCAGCTTCTTACTAACTTGACTTAATCCTTTTACTTTCCTACAAAAGAATTATTACAAAATGATGGTAATCTGTAAAAGTTTGTAATGTAAAATCAAATCATTAATTGAACAGTTTTTAAAAGGAAATCCCCACAAAAAGAAAATAGATAAGTTAGGAATAAGGATGAGAACTGAAGAATAGCTGCTAGACTTAGGAATCTACAGAGAGTGGGGTGATGACTGCCAGTAAGGAGTTGGAAAATGTGACAAGTGAGAATATACAACAAAAAATATAACATAAATCTTTTTATGGGAAGAGACTAGCAACTACAGGTATCATAAAAGTTTCTATGAAAAAGTGTTCCTGAGGGAGCGGAGCCAAGATGGCAGAGTAGAAAGGTACACATACTCTAGCTCTTCCCCCACAGCCCATAAAATACCTGTAAAGAAAGACCCTCAGCAAATTCTAGAGCAGGAGAAGTCACAGAACAATGGAGTGGAGATTTTCAGCACAGGGTGACCTGGAAGGCAATGGGAAAGGTCTGTCACACTGGACACAGAACGGAACCGTGCCCAGCCTAGTCTTGACTGCATGGCCCTGGGAGGAGCAGGACCAGAGTAGGCCACAGGGGCAGAACCTCCAGCAGAAGCAGCAGTTCACAGATCCCTTAACCCACATGCACCAAAGGTCAGATAGAAGGCTTTTTCAACCAGAGCAAGAAGTGAGCAGGGTCTGCCCCAGTTGTCCCCAAGAGGTGGATACAGCAGCAGCAGTCAGGGGCAGTGGTGGTTGTGGTGACCACGTCAGCAGCAAGGGTCCATTGTTGGACAGTTCCTCTTAAAGCCCCTGGCAGAACTGAGTAACTGATATGAATCTCAGCCCTGAGCACAGTCCTGGGATGTAACACAGATGGAGGTGCCTGAGGAGTAAACTCCTCTCCCTTGATTGTGCCACCTTGGAGGAACTGAGAACTTACAGTTCCCTAGAGTATATCCTACTCTTGACAAAGGACCCAAAAGTCAAGTGACTGGATGGGAAAATGCCCAAAAACGGGGGAAAAAATAAGACTACAGGAGGTTACTTTCTTGGTAAACAGATATTTTCTTCCATCCTTTTAAGATGAGAAAGAACAAGGTTTACCATCAAGAAAAGACATAAAAAAAAAAAAAAAAAATCAAGGTTTCTGCATCCAAAACCCCCAAAATAGATATGCAATGGTTCCAGGCCATGGAAGAGCTCAAAAAGGATTTTGAAAATCAAATAAGAGCGGTAGAGGAAAAATGGGGAAGAGAGAAGAGAGTGATGCAAGAAAATCATGAAAAGCAAGTCAATAGCTTGCTAAAGGACATCCCAAAAAAAAGCTGAAGAAACTAACACCTTTAAAAATAGACTAACTCGATTGGCAACAGAGAGCCAATAAACCAGTGAGGAGAAGAATGCTTTAAAAAGCAGAATTAGCCAAATGGCAAAGAAGATTCGAATGCTCACTGATGAAAATAGTCCTCTAAAAATTAGAATGGAGCAGATAGAAGCTAATGACTTTATGAGAAACCAAGAAATTACAAAACAAAGCCAAAAGAATGAAAAAATGGAAGATAATGTGAAATATCTCATTGGGAAAACAACTGACCTAGAAAATAGATCCAGGAGACACAATTTAAAAATTATGGGACTACCTGAAAGCCATGATGAACAAAAGAACCTAGACATCATCTGTCATGGAATTATCAAGGAAAACTGCTCTGATATTCTAGAAACAGAGGGCAAAATAAATATTGGAAGTATCTACTGATCACCTCCTAAAAGAGATCTGAAAGTAGAAACTCCTAGGAATTCTCTAATCAAATTCTAGAGTTCTCAGCTCAAGGAGAAAATATTGCAAGTAGATAGAAAGAAACAATTCGAGTACTGTGGAAATACAATCAGTGTAACACAAGATCTAGCAATGTCTACATTAAGGGATCAAAGGGATTGGAATATGAAATGTCAGAATTCAAAATGATTGGGATTAAAACCAAGAATCACCTATCCAGCAAAACTGACTATAATACTTCAGGGAAAAAATGGTCATTCAGTGAAACAGAGGACTTTCAAGCATTCTTGATGGAAAAACCAGAGCTGAATAGAAAATTTGACTTTCAAACCCAAGAATCAAGAGAAGTATGGAAAGGTAAACAAGAAAGAGAAATCACAAGGGACTTATTAAAGCTGAATTGTTTACATTCCTACATGGAAAGGTCATATTTGTAACTCTTGAAACTTTTCTCAGTATTTGGGTAGTTAGACGGATTACACACATACACACACATATACACACACACACATACACACACATATATGTATATATATATATATATATATATATGTAGAGAGAGAGAGAGAGGAGGGAGGAAGGACGATAGAGACAGACAGAGAGACAAACAGAGACACAGAGGGAGAGAGACACAGAATGAGTTGAATAGGAAGAGTTCATATCTAAAAAAATAAAATTAAGGGGTGAGAGAAGAATATATTAGAGGAGAAAGGGAGAAATGGAATGGGCCAAATTATCTCTCAAGAAGTGGCAGGAAAAAGCTTTTCCAATGGAGGAGAAAAGGGGGGAGGTGAGAAAAAAAGTGAAGCTTACTCTCATCACATTTGGTTGAAGGAAAGAATAACGTGCATACTCAATTTGATATGAAAATCTGTCTTACACTACAAGTAAGTAGGGGAGAAGAGGAGAAACAGGGTGGGGAGGATGATGGAAGGGAAGGCAAATGGTAGGTGGGAGCAATTAGAAGTAAACACTCTTGGGGAGAGACAAGGTCAAAAGAGAGAATAGAAGAAATGGGGAACAGGATAGGATGGAGGGAAATATAGTTAGTCTTACACAGCATGACTATTATGGAAGTCATTTGCAAAACTACACATATGTAGCCTATATTGAATTGCTTGCCTTCTCAGTGGGGATGGGTGGGGAGAGAGGAAGGAAGAGAAGTTGAAACTCAAAGTTTTAGGAACAAATGTTGAGAATTGTTTTTACATACAACTGGGAAATAAGAAATAAAACTGATGGGGCAGAGACATTTATCTTGCCCTACAGGACAAGAGAGAAGATGGGGATAAGGAAAGGGAGGCGTGTTGGGGGTCACACTGGTGGAAAGAGCAATCAGAATGCAAGATGTTTTGGGGTGGGGGAAGGGAAGAAAGGGGAAAAATTCAGAACTCAAAATTTTGTGGAAATCAATGTTGAAGACAAATAAATTTTTTAAAAGTCTTCCTGGACTATATTTTTGAGATAAACAAGGCCTTCTTAGAAATGAAAATATGATGGAAATGGATTATGCACATTGGGAAAAGGCCATGTCAATATATGGATAATTGGAAGCAAAGCATGTACATTTTGGGGTTGCTCTGGTATCCACTGAATATAGAATGATTTAGAGAAAAATCTCCATAACATTTGGGAGACTCATTCTGGGGGATCCACAGGAATAGGATCTGGACATGAGCTGTAAAGGAAAAGGTGTTGATGAACTTTGATTTATACATATGAAGGATTGGGAAGAGGACTACCCACATTAATTAAACCTCAGATCACTAACATCTGGAAATGCTGGGGGGTTGAAGGAAGAAAGAGGAAGTTATTAGACTTAAGCCATGACTTTTAGAAAGTTTGTAGGAAGGCTTAAATTTGTCATTATATGCACAGTGAACTCTATTGGTCATCAGAATTGTTGATCAGAGAAGAGGGAATCTTTCAAGAGGACACTGTCCTGAAAAGCTCAGGTGCTTTCCACTTTCCAAATAAATCAGGGAGTGACAACAACTCTCAATGGAAAATAATTATTTCATATGAATGTTGAAAACATTTGGAACTTAGTTGAATGATTTGGGTGAAGGAACATAGCTATATAATCTTGGACAGTTCATTTGTCTCCAATGGTCCCAATTTGTTCATTTGTATTAGATGGCATCTGAGTTGCCTTCAAACTCTAGATCTCTGATACTATGATACTATGACTGGATTTCTATATCATAGTTCCCTGAATCTCTACCATCTTGATTCACTAAACCTCCATTCCACTTAACCTCTACTCTCAAGCTATGGGAAAAATAAATAGTTTAGCATAAACCAGTCTTCAAAAATGAGAAACCAACATGATAAAAGGCTTTTATTTCTCTTCTAATTGCAAAGAAGCATTTCTAGAATTGAGTCACTTTAAGTCTTCTTCCTCAACAATGAAAATAAGATTGTTAAACATCTAAACTTTTCAGCACATACATAAGAACATTAATTATGTGTATTTGTGTTTGTATATTTGTGTGTATGTGTGTAAAGCATAGCTATTTTGTATCCCCACATCTTTATGAGATAACCAGTTTGTATAATCAAAATAGCTTTTTCAGGCTGGCAATGTTTGCTCTTGACTATCGACAAAGCTAACATAATTATGGTCTTTTTTTTTCCATCAGAGTATGTGGGATTAATCCCACTATTCTTGCAATTTTTTTATAAATACTGTAAATGAGATGACAAATTTGACAGACAAACATTCATCATATGCAACTACCAATGGTAAAACCATATGCTAGCTTCTGATCAAAGACCATATCCAGTTTAGGCTGGGGACAAGCTGTCTGTTGCTCTATTTTAATAATTTAATCTCTTAACAATATGTGTTGGACCTGTTTCTCTATTTTTAATTATGTGAAGGCAATAGCAAACATATTTATATCTCTTTTAGTTTTACAAAGTGCCTTAGTCACTGTCTTATTTAATAATCATTAAAACTTTGTGAAGTAGGTGCTAGTACCTTCCCATTTTTCAGAAAAGAAAGTTCAGAGATTTTGTGTTGCTTATACATGGTTACGAAGTGAGTAAGTATGAGAGGCACGACATGAATACTAGCTCCGGAGTCATCATTCTTTCTATGACACCACTAACTGTTATATACCTTCCATATTTCTTTGATGTGCAATTTCTATAAAAACACATACTAAATCATTTCCACTTAGAAAATTAGTAGTACAGTTCTGAGTTGATATTTACTGATTATTAGGTTTTCATTTATTTAAGATTTACTTATTGCTATGGGCTGAATAAATTTTCCCCGGATTTCTTTAGACCTTTTTTTTTTTTACAAAATCAACACAAGGGGGAACAACTTTTAGTTTTGGCTCGATGAGAATTGAACTTGGGATATATATTTTTGCTTTGAATATATATTTTTGCTTGGAAAACTCCAAATGAAATTTTGATTAAAAAGAACTTTTCACATTCACTAAAATGTGACTGTTTCAGAAAATTTCCACAGTTCTAAAATCTTCGAATACCATAATTTATGGAGAGAAATAGACAGAATCTTTCTTCATTGCCTCACTGAATCTTTTATTTCACCATAAGCAAAACTCAGGATCAACTACCTTCCACATCATTCCTAGAAAACAGCAGTATCATAGAATAGTTGGTAAAAATCTTGACAAAATCAAATCTGATATTTCATTTTATGGATATGGACACTCAGAACCATAGAGGAAAATAAACTTGCTGAAGTTTAAGCAGTTCATTAATTATTTAAGGGAGAACTGAGGACTCTGTTTGGTTAAGTATCATTTAGCCAAACAGTTTTGATGATAAACATCAACACTTCTACCTAATGTAAAACCACCAACAAGAGTAAATTAGGATGAGGAGGCACAGATTGATCATGTTCAGCATTATTATAGAGAGAATTCACCTTGATGAGACCACAAATACCTTAAAAATTTGGAGTTCTTACAGTCACTGGGTAAGTATTCGTCTATGAAACTCATTTTGCATCTCTTCCACTAAATTTTCCATATCACTTTGTGTTTTTTTTATAATGCTATAATGAAAACATCTCTTTTTTAATGGCCCATAATGGCAGCGTATTTCTCCCAATAAAGGTAGTATTCATCATACCAACTTCATTGAAAATGAAGGATGTTTCTTAAGGCTGATGATATTTTGAGACTTAATTATATAATTGGTGTATGGATTTAGTTCCAATATGATGAGGCTGCCATAAGTGCTATTCCCAGACCATTCCTTTTAGTCCAGTGAATAACAGCTGCCACATATGGCAGTTCTTTGAGCAGTTCTGTTGAATCTCTGCTCACTGGCACAAATAGTAAATGTTTGCATGTTCTATTTTGATACATCTCCTGTGAGACTTTATTTCCACGTTTAAATATGGAACACATATGGTACGTTGAAAACACTCCTTATATGTAAAGCATATGTCCAAGGAGTAAACCAAGGAGATGTAGTCTATGTCATTGCCATGCTCCATATGCTTGCTATAGAGAAAAAACTTGGAATGGAAAATGATGGGGCTAATGGCAATGCTCAAGTGATGAAACACAAGCTCTTCATTGGTATAAGCTAGAAATTGGCACTTCAAATGAAAGATATATTGAATGTATGAAATACTATAGTTTATCATGAAAAACAGGATCTACTTTTCTCATTTCAGACTACCCTTGATATTCATTTTGATTTAATTTTACCTGGATATAAATGTCTTTTACAGCAGACACATATGGTGTGATTTGCATGAGCTTGCATACTTCTTTCTTTTGCAGGTTGTATAATATTCTCCTTTTCATTGCTTTTTATGATGTAAATGTTCCTAAAATTGGAACCAGACTCCAAGCCCTGAAATAAAATATTCAGAAATTCCAATCAAATAAAAACTCCTTGAGGGAAGGGACTTTTCTACCTTGGTATTTGAAGTTCCCAGCATCATATCTAGCATTTTTGGAATTGATTAATAATAAGTGAATGGTGAATCAATGTATGAAAATAGAAAAAAAATTTCTGAAAATCTGAAAAGATTGAAGAAAAGAATGAAATTAATTTCAAGAACCCATTTCATTGCAAACATCTCTGTATCTGAAATAAAATAGAAAAAACAGCTTAGCCTTTCCCCTTTCAAAATTGAGAAATAAAAATAACAAGCTGCGACACTGTCCTTCATATTATAAATATCATTGTTTCCATCAGCACATCCTCATCTTTGAACAATGTAACTCACAGCCCCTTCCTGACTTCTAGCAAAATAGTTCATAATGTATCTTCTGTTACTTTGCAAAAATTATGGATAAATTTGGGTAGATTATGATACAACTAAATAGATTCAAAATTGAGAGAATGGTCAGACAATGAGAATCAGGCTATTCATATTTACTTAGAAAGACTTAGCAAGAACTATTTTATGGCTATGCCCCTGGGATCTTTGCTCATCTCCATTTGACACTTTTATCAATAACTATAATTTGTTTACAAATGTTCATCTTTATAGCAGGATGGAGTTTCCTTACTAAGTTCCCTAAGCTAATATGTGAAAACACATATTTTAATAATTAGGAATGTAAGAAACAGCAAGGAACTGACTACTTAAGGAGATTTTGAAGGATCATAGTTTGAGGGCTGAAAGAGAACTCAGAAACTATGTAGTTCATTCCTCTCATTTAGGAGATGATGAAACTGAAGCCTTGGGAAATAGTGACTTGTAATAGCACCTCCATCATAGGAAGTTTTAAACACTATTGAGTAATCATTGATTCTTGAATTATGGTAGATATTCTTTATCATGTACAATCTAGATTTAATACATAAGAAAAACCTTGCAATTCTGTGACTGTGACACTGGGGCTTCATAGACTGGTATTCAGGAGATATGCTGAAAGAAATTCATCATTGTCTAGCCAACTTGAATATACTTAGGCTGATCCTTGGACAAAAAACATAATTTTAATCTCCAAGTCTGTTTGTTAAGCCTAGCTAGCTTGATAGAACTTGTCACAGTTGGACTTCTCGTATCAGAACTTCCAGAGTCAGTGGTTGCATTTATAGTTCAATAAAGCACTGGCATGGGAGTTACACAAAAGAAGAAAGCACCTTTAAGAAATTCTCCTACAATTTTTTTCAGTAGTTTTGGGAGAATATGTGTGTGTAGTGCATACACATATGTCTATAGAAATGTATATAGATGTATGTGTATGTATAACACTGGCTAGCAATTTCTAAAATAAATACATCCTTATTGTGAGAGAATTCTCAATGAGGACAAAGGAATAACACTATTTAGCTCAAAACCTGGACAAGGAGTATGATCAACAAGAGAAAAGCAATTCACAGTAATGTATAGGAACAGGGAAGTTACAACTGAGTCTGTCACTGGAGGAGAATTATTGAACTGGATGCAATGATAATTAAGTCACAAAAGGATGAGAAACATGAATAATAATTCTGCAAAAGGTCATTTATTAAACTTGGTACCCTAAGGCTAGTTAAGTCTTGTCATTTCTTCCAGTAAATGTATGAAACAATTAACTATTTAGTTCTCTAAAGAAGGCAGTTGAGTGATATGGGAAGGAAGGCCACGGATTTAGTTTGGAGACAAAGACTGTTATTCAAATATGCCTGATTGCATTAGCATCTCTTATATGACAGGAAAATACTGAGTATTTGTCAACAAGGCCCCTTCTCCAGAAGTATGTAAAGCAGAAGTCTACAAGTATGCACGCTTCTAAAAAGTGGGGAATGGTAGAAAAAGGAGCATGCCTAGTGCAGTTTATTTAACATACATGAGAAAAAGAAAAGAAAGAAAGAAAGAAGGAAGGAAGGAAGGAAGGAAGGAAGAAAGGAAGGAAGGAAGGAAAGGAGGGAAGGAAGGAAGGAAAGGAGGAGGTATATGATTCTAATGGAATACTATTTTACAATAAGAAATGAGGAACAAGTCAGTATCAGACAAACCTGGGAAGATTTGAATGAACTGATGCAAAGTAAAATGAGAAAACCAGGAAAACACTGTAAACAATGTCAGAAACATGGTGTGATGATCAGTTATGAATGATGCAGCTATTCTCAGCAATGCAATGATTCAGGACAGGTATGAAGGACTCATGAAGGAAAATTATATCCCCGTCGATATAAAGAACTGATGGATTCAATGCAGATTGAACCATATTTTTTCAATTACTTTATTTTTTCGTACTTTTTTTCTTTTGATCTATTTCTTCTTATGATACGGAAATGTTTTACATGACAGGACATGTATAAAATATATCAAATTGCCTACCATTTCACCATTTTCAGAAGAGAAAAAGGAAGGGAGGAAGAAAAATTTGGAACTCACAATCTTGTAGAAATGAATGTTAAAAATTTTCTTGATATGTAATTGGGAAAAAATAAAATACTATTTAAATAAAAGAAAAAGAGAGAAAGAATTTGGGGAGAGAGGGAGGAAGGAAGGAACATGCTTAGTGCACATATAAGTTAACACACATAAGATTTATGAAAAGGAAGGAAGGAAGGAAGGAAGGAAATATTTCCCTAGACTAGCTACAAAGATTTATTTTTAAAAGCAATTTCAGGGTGTTTTATTCCAGTTTTCTCCACCAGAGATGTCAAATACATAGACTGGAGGACTAACTCCAATACTCCTAGTGGAGTCTGAACCAGATTAAAATGTAATTGGGAAATATTAAACAAAATTAATTAAAATACAGTAGAATGTTGACATGACAGGTATTATACCTTTTAAGAGTGCATTTTCAATATGATTTTTTATATAAGAATTGGATTTTTATATAAAGATCCTAAACCAATAGGAAAGATTTATTTGTACTGAATCTATCTTTACTGCTCATTGAATGATTTTTGAGTCCTCAGTTCTTAAAAGTTATTTGCACCATGATGTTTATGATAACTTTCAGTAATAAATAGAAGTAACAAATATTGCTTTTTTTCCCAATCACAAGGAACAAAAGAAGTTTTACTCTGTTCTGGGTGTTTGAATTGTTCTGGTCATAGCACTCAGCAACCCCGTGCAGTGGAGTGTGTATTAAAAAATAACCATCAACCTTGATGGCAAAGAAAATTAGCCATGACTTGAGTCAGAATCTATAACCTTGCCATGCTGCTTTATAGACCTTGCATAAAATGACCATTTTAAATTTAGATTGTCTTAATACTTTTCACTATATCACCTAGGACAAGTGACAGAAACTCTCTAAGACTCACTTTCCCCCTCTGTAAAATAAGGTTAATACCATATTTCATTGAATAATCATCACAGATGTTACACAGATTTTTTTTTTCTGCAAAAAAGCAGGGTACAATCGTTATGTGAAGTTTTTCTTTAAAAATATTGTGCCAGTATTACTTTAAAATCATTTATTACTAAATGATTTTGGGGGTAAGATTACGATGCATGTGGAATATTCATGAATATATGTTAAAATTGGGAAGCTGTAAATCTTACCGTATCTTGTAACTTACTCATGGTAGCTTCCCCTGCCCATCCACCCCCTTTGCACTTCCACTGGATTGAGTGATAATACAGTTAATACTGCTGTGCTCAAAACAAGCCATGCAATTCTGCTTTTGGAAATATATTGACAATGCACGTGCACTGAGAATTCTAGGCTCATGGCTAGCAATGTGCAGGAGATAAATGCATATCCATATGCCAATGGTGAATACGTTGCTGTTCTGTTTACCTTCTAAGCAGCGTGATGAACAGAATCATACCATGCGACGATTACATGATGAAAGGTTATAAATGAATTTTTCGACCAAAAGGACAGGGTCCCATGATTATGTGGTGGTGATGATTATGAGGGGAAATACAGTAATTCCCACGTTTTCACCTCACTAACTTCCAGTGGAGAAAAGTGCTTTCTAAACCTCTTATTATTATATCAGTGATTGAAATATTGTTTGCATAGGAACTAGCTCCCCAAGAGACATTAAATCTTATTGAGTTGTCGGAGCCTTAGAGAAGGTAAGTCACTAATCTGTGATCACATAGTTAATATGTCTCTGAGTTAGGATATCAAGCCAGGTCTTTATTGTTCCAAGTACATTCTACAAAGTCCATTATTCCAAGTTATTATACAAAGATACATTTCAAGTTGTAGCTGTTACTATAGCTATTATTGTTTTTGTTCTCATTTTTTCAAAGGAATTAAGAGTGAAACAGTTATGGCAGAAGTCATTATCAAGTTCTTTTTCCTTTATATTTAATGTTATTTAATGCCCATCTGTTTTAGGCTCCCTGAAATTATCCTTAGGACAAATCAAATTGTAGGAAGGGTGGTGGTGATGAGATGAACTTAATCCTTTTCCTTTGACTAGCTCTCTGTATTTTGAAAACCATACAACACACACGCACACACACACATACACACACACACAGAGTTTAGAAACTGTAAGAATTGGTAAAGGAAAATCTCTCAAAAAGTGATCCTTTTGGGATACTTAAGGGATGCACATTTTGTTAATTTTTGACAATTTTGAAGGACACTTTAGTCTCTATGGTTTACTTGACAAGTTGTTTAAAAACATTTTAGGGTCTCCATTTTGAACATGAAAAGTTGTTACCTGTTTATTTATGAAAATCATGAACCCTTGGTGTACAATTCCAGGAACCAAGTCTTGTCCTGCTAGGTTTTGGCAGGTTCTAAATTTCTGCAGCCTGCCGTGAAAGTAAATGACTTCTCCTGATTCTTTATATAATCTGCTTTAATTCCTCTGACCATATTTCTTAATAAAATTCATTCTTAATTTCTCATAGCAATGATCTGATCCTGGTTTTTCATGATAAAAGGCCTTCTATATTCAGAAAATGATATTGTGTGACTATTACTGTATAATAATTGTTGCTGCTGATTTATTAGTATTATTTGAATGTAATTCTAAAAGGAAATCTGATGACTGTAGATTTCTTATGAAGACTTTGTTTTATTTTTCATTTTTTCTTTCTCTTTTCCCTATTGAGACTTGAAGAGGTAAGGATAGTAAGAAAAGGAAAATAAGAGGAAAAAAAGAAGAAAGAACAGAATAAAAAAAAGCATCATCACATTATTTTTATAAAAATGGAGAGGCAGGAACAAGGGGAAGGTGGGAAAAGTCATACAAGCAAGGCAGTTTGGACCGTGATAGGTCACTCATTATATACAGAAAAAGATAAGCAAGCTATACAAAATAGAAATCTATATTTGCACACACAATTTTCATTATCAGATATAGATAGATGCATATGTGCATATGAAATAATCATTCCATTTGCTTAAACTCAGAATAAAAATTAAGATGAATGTAGTTTATTGTATTGTTAATGTGTTGGTTTTTTTTTTTTAGTGGAATGGGAGGATCTTTCCCAGCCATTAATAGGCTTATGGGACCTGCTTAAATCATCCAATGCCTAAGTTACATGAGTTTGAATCTCATGAAACCTGTGGTGGGAGGAATTTGCTGAATGGATGGAACAGGAAGAGGCAGAGCTACAGCAGAGCTGAGATGAATTCGGTCAGACTAGTCGGTAGGAGAGCTTATTTGTGATTCTTTAAGGGAGCTGATTTGTGGGAAGTCTAGCAGAGGTAAAGTCTGGGGATGGAAGTGCCCCCTGCATTGTTATTGGGTATAGATTTCTTTGTTGCTGTGACAGATTTGGCTTTCTGGTGTTTGAATAAGTGTTTGGGTTCTGTCTTTCATGTGGAGAGTTTGTTATAGTTTGTGATTCCGAACTGTGCTGTCATATTCATAGCCATTGTAGGAGCAGTGAATATTGTATTGGTGCTATACTTATTTAAATAAAACAAGCCACACCTAAGGAAACCACATACCAATCAATAAAGTGTTCCATAGGCCAAAACACAATTTGATATATATTCAATAGACAAAATGAATATACATGGTGTATATATATATATATATATATATATATATATATATATGTGTGTGTATATATATATACACACATATATATGTGTGTGTGACAAATTTACATATGATGTTATGTGTGTACATGTGTATACATACAGAAACACATGTACCATTATATACATTTTTAGTATTTGTGATTTTTAAAACATTGTGATTGATATTGATATTTGTCTATATGTTGAAGTTATAAATGAGAAGATTCTAATATTGAATCATTTAGGCTAATTACCCAAATAGCCATAATTACATGAACAATTGCAGTCAATCTATACTTTTTTCACTGCCTTGAGTTATTCTGACTCTGTGTCAAATATAAACAATCACAACTCCTGATAGGATGAAAGTCCCAGCAAACTGCATAAGTTGAGCACTAACGTCCATTTTTCAAGTCCCTAATTACCAACTTCTGAGCCTTATTAAGAAATTCTCCCATCCGAATTTTCCAACCATATCTAGCTCTGATTAGGAATGACCCCTTTCAATCTGTCAATGACCACCTGTTTTTGAATAAGCCCCTCTTTAAGATGTAAACTTTTCTTGCTCAGATCTCACTCTGAATATGTACTCCCATTGAGATCTTTGCTGTGGTAGACATCTCCCTTCCATACCTGAGTGACCTTGGTCCTATGTATGATCTTTCTGGTTATATTATCATAGAGTGTGTGTGTCTGTGTGTGTGTTTGTGTGTGCAAGCACATGCATGTGCATATGTTTTGGTTTTGCCTACTTACTGAATCATGTATTAATAAATCTCATTCTTGTACTAACTTTTGAGTACCATTTTAATTGAAATCCTTGAACCCTAGCTTTAATCTGAGTCATGAAACCAAATAAAGTAACATCATCATTATTAAACTTAAAGAACTTTGTCAAGCAGATTATTAGATATACCTTCTGAATGGGAAATTTAAAAGCCATGAGAAATTAGGAAAACAAAACATTGAGATGGTAACAATGACAGTATAGACCTTTTAAAGGGAGCAACTTTATGATCATAACCTCTGCTGTGCAATGCTTTTTTCCAGAGCTATTTTGTTACTCTAATTATGGTAGCCTGTGAAAAGATCAACTTCAATATATTTCAGAAAAATGAAAGGACATTAGAGAAAATTATCGTCAGGACTAACTTGTCATCTTGGCTATCAGATTTAGCAGAGGCTCTCTTCCTGCTGATGTGAATAGGAAGGAGAGAGAGATCTACATTTAAATTAGAATGCAGAGATCAAAGGGTTGCCATAACCTTCCCTGTATTTAGTGTATACTACATGGCATATACTGACATAAAGAAATTAGTGCAGTGGGTTAATATACTATCACTCCCCTGGTTCATAGAATCAAATTCTTCATTGTTTAGTTACCTTTTTCTTGTTGCATACCCAATCCCTCTTATTCAATCATACATTTATGGACTGGAATCTTTTCTGCTGTTTGTCTTTCATCGTTCTTTGCCAAATTATGTTGTAGAGGGGGGCGGAGCCAAGATGGCGGAGTAGAAAGACTCACCTAAGCTAGGTCTGAACCCACAGCCCATGGATTCCCTCTAAAAAGAACTCCTGACAAATTCTGGAGCAGTGGAAGCCGCGCAGAAACACAGTGAAGGAGATTTGCGTTGCAGAGAGCCCTGAAGAACGACCGCAAAGGTACCCGGGGACACGAGCGGAGTCCTGTCCTGCTGAGCGCTCCCCTCCCCCGCCCCGGCCACGCGGCACTGAGAGGAGCAAGCAGAGCCCAGCGGGCGTCGGGGGCCTGAATCTCCGGGCGGCGCAAGGGTCCCACCACCCACAGACTCACAGGTCAGTGAGAGAGACAGGCTGAGAGGGGAGCGAGGGATCGCCAGGACTCAGACCCCCTGGGGGGCGGCCGCTGCGGCAGAGGCAGAGGCAGCTCAGCCAGAGACTCCCAGAGCAGGCTGGAGCTCCACCCCAGCTCCACTACAAAGGATCTCTGTTTAAACCCCCTGAGGGAACTGAGCCTGAGAGGCGGCCCTGCCCCCACCTGAGAACCAGCAGATAAGCCTGCCGCCAAAAGCCCTGAGGCTGGGGAGCAGCATTTGAATCTCGGACCCCAAACACTGGCTGGGTGGATCTAGGCCAGGGGTAGAGAGGACTCTTAGAAATCAAGTAACTGGCTGAGAAAATGCCCAGAAAAGGGAAAAAAACTAAGACCATTGATGGTTATTTC
>CM053772.1:38356762-38388416 GCA_028658325.1 Potorous gilbertii
TGCACGCACACACAGAGACAGAGCACAGTATGAACTGAATAGGATGGGATCATATCTTAAAAGAAATCAAGGTAAACAGTGAGAGAGAAATGGAGTGGGAGGAGAGAGGGTGAAATGGAATGGGAAGATCAAGACACAAACTCAGAAGAGTGAAACACCTGTGGGAAAAACCCCAAAGAAATATTGGAAATAGTCACTAGCCCAGAAAGAGTTCATGGAAGAGCTCAAAAAGGGGATTAAAAACCATATAAGGGAAGTAGGAGAAAACTTGGAAATGACATGAGCAATGCAAAAGGATTATATTTTTAAAAGTGTCAACAACTTTGAAAAAGGAAATAACTGCTTAAAATATAGAATTGGCCAATTAAAAAAGGAGTCACAAAAATTCACTAAAGTAAACAACTCCTTAAAGAGTACAATTGGCCAAATAGTAAGGAAATACAAAAGCTAACATAAGGAAAACAGTTCCCTAAAAATTAGAATTCTATAATGGAAGCTAGTGGTTTATGAGACATCAAGAATCAAACAAACTCAAAGAATGAAAAAGATAGAAGAAAATGTAAAATGACTAATAGGGAAAACAACTGACCTGGAAAATAGACCCAGGAGAGACAGTATCAGAATCACTGAACAACTTGAATGCCATAATCCAAAAGAGGACCTGGACAATGTCTCTCAAGATATTATGAAGAAAGCTGCCCTGATATCCTGGAAGCAGAGAACAAAATAGTCATTGAAAGAATTTACCAATCACCTCAAGAAAGAAATTCCAAAATAAAAACCCAAAATAATATTAAAACCTCATTTCAGAACTACCAGGTCAAAGAAAAAAAAATACTGCCAGTGGTCAGAAAGAAACAATTCAAATATTGGGAAGCCACAATCAAGATTACATGGGGCTTAGTAGTTATAACTTTAAAGGATCTGAGGTCATGGAATATATTCCAGAAGGCAAAAGAGTTACAACCAAGAATCACCTACCCAGTAAAGTTAAGCACAATATTTCAAGGGGAAAATATGGTTATTCAATGCAATAGAAGTATTTCAAGCATTCATAAGAAGACCAGAATTAATAAAAAGTCTGATCTCTGATATCATGACTCAAGGAAAGTCGAAAAAAGGGGAAAGAAACCATAAAGGATTCAATAGAGTTTAGCTGTTTACATCACTACATGAGAAAATGATAGTTGTACTTCATTAAAATTGTACCACTAACAGTACAGCTAGCTGGAATATACAGAGACAGAGGGTAGGGAATATAGTAAATTTGAGTGAATGACATAAAGTAATTAAAGGAGAAGCACAGAAGGAAGGGAGAAGTAGAATGGGGTAAATTTTCTCACATGAAGATGGGTGAAAAAAAACTATTACAAGAGGTGAAGACAGGAGGGTGAGAAATGGGCATCACTGGAACCTTACTCTTATCAGTATTAGCTCAAAGAGGGAATAATATACAATCAGTTGAATATAGAAATCTCTTACCTAACAGGAAAGTATGAGTGGAGGAAATTAAATAAAAGGGGTAACAGACTGAGAGAAAAGAGGGCAGATTGGGGGAGGCAGTAGATAAAAGCAAAGCAATGTGAAGGAGGGAAGATGAGAGGAGAAAGAGGACAAACAGCAGGAAAAATAGGATGGAGGGAAATAGTGATCACAGCTGAATATGAATGGGATGAACTCTCCCATAAAACAAACGCAGATAGCAGAGTGGATTAAAGAAAAAGCAGAATTGTACAATATGTTGCTTATAAGAAACACTTCAAGCAGAGAGACACACACAGAGTAAAGGAAAGAGACTGCATAAGGATCTGTTGTAAAGTTTAAAGAAAGTAAAGATGAAGTAAAAAAAACAAAACAGGGGTACAAATCATGATCTCATACAAAGCAACATACAAAGTTAGACCTAAGTAAAAGACATAAGGAAGCAAACTACAACTTGCTACAAAGGTGCCACAGACAATGATGTGATATCAGTATTAAACATATTCACCAAGTGTTATAGCATCCAAATTCTTAAAGAAGTCCAGTGAGTTACAAGTTCATGACCAAACAAGATAGAGAGCATTAGGAAATGTAAAACAAATCATTTTGATTATATTAATTTAACGCATTTTACACAAACAAAACCAAAACAACCAAGACTAGAAGGAAAGTAGAAAGCTGAGAAACAATCTCTATGGCAAGTGAACTGATAAAGGCCTCACTTCTCAAATGTATAGTGAATTGAGTCAAATTTATAAGAAAACAAGCCATTCCCCACTTGCTAAATGGTCACAAGTTAAAATAGGCAGTTTCCAGATAAAGAAATCAAAGATATCTATAGGCATACCAAGAACTTCTCTAAGTAACTTTTGATTAGAGAAATGCAAATGTAAACAATTCCAAGGTATCACCTAAGAGATTGGCTAATATGACAAAAACAGAAAATGACAAGTATTGGAAAGGATGTGGGAAATTAGGACACTAATGACATTTGATGGAGTTGTGAACTGATCCAACCATTCTGAAGAGCAATTTGGAACTATGTCCAAAGGGCTTTAAAAAAACTGCATATTCTTTGATCCAGTAATACCACTACTAGTTTTGCATCCTAAAGAGATTATAAAAAAGGAGAAAGGACTTACATGTACAAATATATTTATAGCAACCCTTTTCATGGTAGTAAAACATTGGAACCTAATAGAATGCCTATCAATAGAGGTATACCTTAACAAGCTGTGGAATATGATTGTAATGGAATTTTATTGGGCAGTAAGAAATGATGATCTGATAGAAAGTAAAATAAGAACTAGCAAAACGTTATATACAATATCAGCAACATTGTGTGATGATCATCTATGAATGACTCAGCTCTTCTCAGCAACACAATGTTCTAAGACAAGTACAAAGGATTCACAAAGGAAAGTACTATCTAATCCAGATAAAGAACTGATGGATTCTGACAATTGTGATTAATATGGAAATATGTTTTACATGAGAATGCAGTTATAATCTATATACATTTTTCCTGCCATTTTAGGAAGACAGTAATCAAGGAACAAAAATTTGAAACTCAAAATTGTGGAATAATTATATTGGGAAAAAAAAGGAATTATGTGAAAGTAGACATATAGGTCCATGCCTATTTATCATCTGGAGATCACTTTTTTGCTATAAGACCTCATGTTTCCCACAGCTTTAGAATGTTCCCCTTCTCCTTCATAATCTCTCCATATCTGTTCTTAAAGTTTGAAACTGTTCCACCACAATCCATTAGCCTTCCAATTTTAGACTGTTTCTCTGCCCAGTTGGCCTTCTTCCATTTTTGAGTGCATTTAGAAATCTACATTTGAGGAAGTTTCCAAGAAAACCATGTTCATTTTTTCCACTCCTCCCTTAGCTTTTCTCTTGACTTTATAGATTTCCTGATCCTTTATCCCCCACTCAACTTTTTAACATCATTTATCAAGTTTTTTTCCCTGTGTTGGAATGTAAGCCTGTTGGGGTAGCCATGTGGTGCAGTGGATAGAGCGCCAGTGCAGGAGTCAAGAGGACCTGAGTTCAAATCTCACCCAGACACTTGGCACACACTAGCTGTGTGACATTGGGTAAGTCACTTAACCCCAATTGCCTCGTCCTGGGTCATCTCCAGTCATCCTGATGAATATCTGGTCACTGGATTTAGATGACTCTGGAGGAGAAGTGAGGCTGGTCACCTGCACAGCCGTCCCTCACTCAAAACAAAGTCAAATGCAAATCATGTCATTATTTCTCTGACGGCATGCTCTTCTTTGGCAACAAAGGACAAACATGCACATTGAGGGCAAGGGCTCCCTCTCTTTTGCGTTAATTTATAGTCCCAGAGCTTATAAATGTTTATTGACTTGATAGCTTCCCATCCTTCAAACCTTTGAGAATTAGTTCCTGCAATTAATTCCCTTAAAACTGCATAAGCAGCAGCATAAATCTCCTTTGTCCTGCTAAAATGAATATTTGTCTAGTCCAGTAGCTTTTCTCATCCTTGACTTCTTCAATACCAGTTTTTTAGCTTCCTCAAGAAGCAAATGTATAATTGTTATGCCAAAATGCAAATTTACTAAATGTAATTGTCTCACTGTTCTTGGTAGACAAAAGTGTTGTTTATAGAAATTTTATAGAAATATCTTTTTTTTTGTCTACATGTTTCTTCCTTCCAAATCTATCCTGAAGTTACTTTGGGATAAGCTTGGGTAATTAGATTTCTCAATTTTTTTTCAGATTCTCATTTTTCCTCTGCATAATTTAAATAGTAATTCTGATCACAATTTTCCACCATCTTCCTTCATAGGAGCCAGGGTGAATTCCATGATAATAAACCATTCTCTTTAAAAGCCAATGTACTCCAGATGCTTCTTTTTTGAATAAGATTGCACAAGGCACATCAAGTCCCAGAAATTTCAGAATATTCTATATGAAATCCAAAAGCACTCAGATGACTTTGACCTGACCATTGATAAAAGAAAAATATCAATAGAGGGAAGAAGTCAGCATATCCTTCATCAGACATTGAAATTAGACAGCCAGGTAGACCAAGAAAGAGTAGAGTGGGGTAGAATTGTTGTGGAAAATCCCAGAGATCTTATAATCATACTAAAATTTTCCTTTACAATTTCTCTTCAAAATTAGAGCATTTTGCTGATATATTTGCATATTAATGAATCATAATCATGATACAAAGAAGTAAACTTCAGTGTTATCCAGAGACAATTGAGAGGAAAATGGTAAGTATAAATGGACAGTAACTTATAACAAATAAGAAAAAAACTAAGAAATAGAGTCAAGTATGATCTTTTGGAAATCTACAATCATATGAAAGTGGTGAGTAACAAATGGCTGACTTATATGCTTTTTAGGTTCTATGATGTCAAAAGAAATGAATGAAGATCCTGGCATTTTGTCAGAACACCTGTCATGAGAGTATGGTAGGATCTTGTCATCAGTTTGAAAGATGGGCCAGCATACATGGGTTACAAAAAACATAAAGAGTGTAAATATTCACATTGATAAGATCATGTACTCTTTTTATTCATTGAATATCTGAGTTACAAAGGATTCTATCTCTCTTTTCATGGAAAGAAAAATGGTTATTTGCTAATAAGGCTATCTGGAGTCTCTTTTGGTCTTCCTATAGTTGTAATTGATTTATGGAGGTTAAATTTCCAAATAAAATTATTGTAAGCAATATTGATGTCCTTTTCACCAATAACTTCCCATTGTCAGCATCAGTAGCTTACTTAAGTAAATCATGTTGGATCTGTTTTAATTTCATGTCATATATTTTTTCTCATTTTAATCTTTTAGCTTTACACTGACTTTGATCTCTGATCAAATTGATGATTTGACAGCTAATACAGAAATGACTGTCACATAACAAACAAGTGATTTATTTTCTATCCTGCCCTCAAAAAGCTACATAGCACATTAAAAATAGAATTAGCTTTCAAGTAATCTTATGTTTTTGCTTATCGCCCAACATTCAGAAAATTTTTTAAACTTTCAGCTCTTCAGTTTTCTTATTTGGAAAATGAGTTAGTTGGATTAAATGATCTGTCACTTACCTTTCGGTCCTGTAACTATCATCATCTCCCTCTTTCCTTAATTCTTTACACTCTGGCTTCTGATCTCATTATTCAATAGAAACTGCCATTTCCAAATTTACCATTGAAACTTAAATTAACCAAATTCAATGATCTGTTTCAATTCTTTATCCTTCTTGACATCTATACAGTCCTTGACACTTTTGAACATCATCTTTTCCTTAATATTTTCTTCTTTCCTTGCTCTCCTGCCTATCTGATTGTTCCTTCTCAGTTTCCTTTGCTATAACTTTGATCAATACCTGATAACCACAGGTGTCACTCATACCTCTGTCTTTTGCTCTCTCCTCTTTTTTCTATGCAATTTTAATCGTTGATCTCATCAGCTCCTAAAGATTCAATTTTCATTGGTAAGATGATGAAACTCAGGGTCACCTATTCAACCCTGACTCATCCACTTTCATCTGGTCTTGTACCTCTGACTGCCAGTTGGACACATTGCACTGGTTTTGTCATTGGCACCTTAAACTAAACATGCTGAAAACTGAAGTCATTGTCTTTACCCCCAAAACCTTCCCTTGTTCTTAACTTCCTAGACTGTTCAAGAGCATCATCATGTTTATGTAGCTAAAGTCTATTTGTCATTCTTAACTCTTCAGCCTCTCGCACTCCCTATGTCCAATATGTTTCCAAGTTAGGTAATTGTATCTTCAGAACATTCCTTTTTTTCCTCCTCTTTCTCCTCTAACATTAACATCTCTTTGGTGTAGACCCCCATTACTTCATGCCTGGACAACTGTATAAGTTGGCTGGCTGATTTCCAAAGTCTTTCCCTACTATTAGCCCTTCCCCATCAGTCATCCAAATGATCCCTCTAAAATGATCTGGACATATCACCCTCCTACTCCATGAATTCCAGTGGTTCCCTATAGCCTCCAAAGTATAATATAACATACTCTGTTTGTATCAATGCAATTATCATGGAATCTTGTATATGGTAGGTGCTTGATGGAAATTCTCGAGTTGATTTGAGTAAGAGGCAGCAAGTAGAGAAGAATGGCTAAATTAGGTGTAGACGTAGGTTTCATTTTTTTTCATTACTCTCCCTTGCCTCCATCAGAATGGATAACTGAGAATTAGTTCAAGGTGAAGAAGATATCCAGACAAAGTGATAGGGAGATCAAGCCATGTCCCCATTATATCACAGTGTAGATTCAGGTCTTTGGCTGAGAGATCAGAGTCAACACAGAAATATATTGATAGAGTTTGTAGTGTGTGATATTATTCCTCTGATTGAAATTTATAGGATATTCACTTCTCTTATCTTTGTTAACTAGACCTGTACTTTCATAAGTAATGAAAACTGGTAGGATGAGAGAGAAACTGAGGGTCATTTAGTGAAATTAAGTTCAAAGAAGACACACACATGCAGAAATACACACACATTTACTTGTTTCATTAACTGTAGGGGAAAATAAGAACAGGTGCCATCTGACTTTATGATCCAGGACAGTGTGTTTTGCTTCAAGGGTTTGAACGTTGCAATTCTCATCTCTCCTATTTAAGCGCAGTTTATGAGAGAAGACAGCACATATATTCTTGTGAAAAAGCCAACATTTCCCTTATTGGTGCATATTTACAAATACTTTCATTGTGTTGGCTTTTATGATAGAATTTGACTACCTTGTGAATTTAGATTTTAAAACATATAACCTGGAGTTCTATGACTGTGGGCGCATCAAGTCAGCTTTAAAGGCTTTTAAAAGAGGTGACTTGACTAAAAGCCTGCTAAAGTCTACCCAGGTCCATGTACCTATAAATGCACATCGAATCAACTTCACTCCAGGTACTATAGCAGCAGAAAAGTAGATTCTGCCATTTCCAAAAGATATAATGGATGGTCCAGGCTGATGTATAGAATAGGCATAATAGTACTTATGCTGTATGCCTTGCAGAGTTGTTATGAGAACCATATAACCTGAGGGATATGACTGTATAAAATTTTACTATTATGTAGCAACCTGTCAATAATATTTAAAGTGTCAGACAAAGAAAATAAGTGTTTGAGTTTGTGAAAAGTCTGAAGTACAGCTTCATGATTTTCAAATAGCAAACTAGTACTAAATATATCATAGATTTAGAGCAGGAAGAGGATTTTGAAATGATAGGATTTTAGGACTGAAAGGCATTTCCAACATCAACTAATATTATTTCTTCATTTTACCAGTTAGTAAACAGAGGACAAGAGAGGTTAAGTGACTTGTCCAAAGTCACACAGCTAAATGTCAGACCTAGGATTTAGACTAATATGCTTTGCCTCTAAATCTAGCAAACTTCTGCTGCACACATGACTAATGGAGGCAAGATGAGGGACTGCAGGTTTGTTTTGTTTTTTTTTTAACCTTGGGCTACCTTCTTAATTCTACAAATAGGTGATTTTGAATATTATCAGTTATCATGGACATAATTGATAGCCAAACAAAGAAAATTAACTGACAGTTGAAAAGAAAACTAGCTATTCTCACAAAGTGAGTCCAAATACTGCCTTTGTTTATTTCCTTCACAAACTCCTCATAGCTACCATAGACCAGACTTTCCTTTTTGCACAAATGTCTGAAATTAACCCCTAATTACTAATTATTGAATTCTTAATTAATCAAGTTTTCTTTCACATTCAATTTATTTGATACTGATCATGTTAACTTCTTCCTGTTAGCTTTGTAGAAATGTCATGATTTGTTTTTGTTTTTATTCCTTGTTTTGTTGTGAAAGTCTCAAGTGAAACTCTCCAATCTGAGACAGGAAAAAGAATATATCTCAGGGGTGGCCAATCATAGCAACAGTGAATATAGCCTCACCACTTTAATAATAAGAATGTTTTCTGAGAGTTACAAGGCCCATTCTGCCCAATATTTGAAGTCTTTTCAATGACATGGGCTAAGCACATCAATTCTGTTAATGGATGCAACATCTCTTTTTTATAATTTCACCAAAATTCACTTTTTTCTATCCTCACCCTAACCCTACATACAGGCAAATATCATTAACAAATAATTGTACTTTATTTTTCTGTAATTCTACTCTCTCCAGTGTGGACAAATGCAGTCTCAGTTGATGCAGCTTTAGTTCTTTGAAGTTTGTACAGTTTAGAAACACTTAAAAAAAGAAATGATTATATTCCATTCAAAAAGCATTTATCAAGTACATTCAAGGCATTGTGCTTGTGTCTGAAAATAAAGAGAAAAACAAAATGTTCCTGCCCACAAGAAGTTTATAGTCTCCTAAAAGAAACGAATTAAATCAAATTATGAAATTTAATAAAGATGAAGTAAATTTGCCATTTAAACTGGAGGGGGAGAGGATAGCAGAGAAGCATCATAATTTAATCGATACAGTTCTGGACTTGGAGTCACAAACATATTACTTTGAATATTGTTTCAAACATTTGTTAGTTGTGTAATCCTGGGCAGGTCACTCAACATACTTGAGTGTGTTTCCTTACATAGATGTTGAGGACAGCTACAAACTGCTGGAATCCAGTCTTCTTCATTTGTAAGCAATAGTCAACTATCTCACAATCATGCCAATAAACATACATCAAAATAGAAACTACCAATGCAAAACTTTGAGATGTAAGGGATAGGGTAAAAAAGGATGTAATATTTAATGATGATACTGGTGATTAAATATTCATATAGAGCCTACTATGTGACAAACACTATGCTAAGTGCTTTACAAATATCATTTCATTTGAAATTCACAACAGCCTTAAGTGGTAGGCGCTATTACTATTCCCATTTTAAAGATAAAGAAACTGAGGCAAACAGCAGTTAATAGACTCACCCAGGATCACACAAGTAGGAAGTGCCTGAGCCTATATTTGAACCCAGATCTTCCTGACTCAACGCCCTATGCTCTATCCACTGTACAATCTAGCTGCCAAGATCTTAAGAGTAAAGACAAGGGAATGAATCAGATGGAATGAATGCCATACGTAAAATAGAATTTTGAAAACACTGGGAAGAAATCATGGTAAGTCTTTGGCATTATTTAATTTCCACAGTTTGAAGAATATGAATGGGCATTAGTAAAAATGCAATTCATTTAAAGTCAAACAACCTAAACTGGGAAAATAACACATTTCAAGGTCTACCACTTTTGCCTTTCAGATATAAAATTTATATGAATTTATATTAGTAAGGCCATCAGGTCAGGTTTAGTTTTAAGATAGTCAGGTTTCAGAAGTTCAGAACAAATAGCATTTGTTCTCAGGCTTTTTCCATAATATTTTGTGGAGTTTTTTTTCTCTTACCTTCTTAATCTCAAAAATAGATAACATTTAAATTCATTTGATTTTACATTCAGATAATTAGTGTGATTCATTTTGATTTTTTTTCTCACCATTCAGATCCTTGCTACTTACCAAAATTCGAGGAGAATAAAAGGTCTTTGAAGCCAGGACTATTTTTCATTTATTTTACTTGTATGTTCCAGCTCTTTGGATCCTTTGAGGGTGGCAGGGGATGAGAGTCATGCAGGACAATCCACCATAAATAAATTATGATCTCTCACAACTTTGTAATCATGAATACATCAAGTCATTGGAGTATTTCCAAAGCATAGCAGATTGCTTTGCTGATAATAGTAACTTATGTTTGTTGGAATTGATTGGACTAGATTAATATGTCTTCCATAGTAACAAATATACTACCCTACATGATACAAAAATATGTTTTTAAAGCATTTTATGAATCTGAAAATAAGAATTTCAAATGAAGTCATTTAGAGGCTTGTATAGTAGATGGAAAAAATGGCTTCTATGGACAGATCTTGTGGAATTTAATCAGGAAATGATCCATCACCTTTCACAAATTGTAGAATAAATTATTTAGCATAATCTTGTGATGTCCAGACTGGAGTGAATGGGGCAGGGGGGAGAAGAACATGTGAATGTAATGGAATTCTATTTTGTCATAAAACATGAAAGGGATAGATTCAGAGAAATTCTGGAACAACTAAAGGATATGATTCAGAGTGAAGTGATCAGAACCAAGAAAACAATTTATACAATAACTAAATTGTACGGACCAACCACTTTGAAAGACATGAGAAATCAAATTAATACAATGATCAACTACAATTTCAGACTACTGATGATGAATTATGCTGTCTTTTGTTAAAGAGGTGATAGATTTAAAATTTTAGAAAGGAACATACCTATTTGGACAAGAAAAGTCAGGATTTTGTTTTTCTTTACTATGCATACTGCGATAAGCATTTTCTTTTTCTATTGTTTTTAATTGGATATGAGAGGGGCAAAAAATAAATGATTGTTCATTGAAAAACAAAATTAAATTGAAAATTTCATAAAAATATGGGCATGCAATGATCCATATGGCAAGAAAATGATTTTTCAAGGTAACTGGGAAAACTTGAGCCAGTTCATACCTTTGTCAATAATCCCCTACGGACTGATGCCGGAAAATATCATTTTGTTTTTCTTCTTATTTAAATGGTTTATTGACATTGTGCTTTTGTTTTGTCTTTTAAATTGCTATTACTTTTATATATAACTCCCTCCTCAGGGGGAAATATATATTAACTCTTCAATATTTCTCTTTTATCATGCCACTGACCACACTTTTATTCTGGATACTACTCTCTTTTATTCAGCTGAAACAATAAATACCTGATGATTCTGGCTCCAAATTGATAAGAAATTCTCTGTATAATCTTTTCATCCTTCCTTACTGAAGAAGGCTTTAGGCTGCACCAAGGAACCTGATCAACTTTAGTTCATGGCAGGTCCCATATGGTGCCAGACCTCCAAGGATGAATGTGTAATTAATCCTTCACATTGAGAGTTGGCCTCCCTCTTCCTTTTCATTAACCCATATAGCTTTTGTCAAGAAGAAGAGGAAGATTAAAAGTAAAAAAAAAGAAGAAACAATAATAAATACTTATAGAGCAATTACTATATACCAGACTGTACATAATGCTTTACAAATATTATAATATTTGATACCCATAATAACCCAGGAAGGTAGATTTTACTATTATGCCCATTATATTTAAGAAAAATGACATAAATAGAAATTAAGAGACTTTCCCAAGATCACTCAGCTACTAAAAGTCTGAGGATGAATTGAAATTTAGTCTTTCTGACTTTAGATATAAAGCTGTATCTACCATGCCACCCAGTACCCTGGCATCGTACCTTTTCTGTAAAATTCTCTCATATCATGATCTCAGTCAATTTCAGACTGAGAAGTAACCTCAGTGGTCATCTATCCCAAGACACACAGAAAAGAGATCACCTTTATAACACACCAAGAAAATGATGCTCCAGATGCTGCTTAAAGATCTAATAACTTCTTAATGAATGACTTCTTAAGGCCACTCATTCCAAATTTGGATAACTCTCCATCATTCTCTCTCTCAATATTTTAACATATACTTTTACAACACTTTGCGTTTGTTTGTAACTTTTACCAATTCTTAAGAATTTTATGTATTTTATTCTGTTGTCATTGAATTATAACTTTCTAGAAGAAAAGGACCCAAATTGAACTCAATTCAACTAGAATTTATGGATGAGAGAAAAAAATGAATGAAAACATACTAACTATTTACTATGTGTAGACACTATGCTAAGTGCTGAGGTTATAATAAAAAATGAGTGAAAAAATGTCAACTCTAAAGTAGCTCATATATAGGAATAGTTAACTACAGGTCAGATGGAAAGATCCAGTCATCCTTAAGATGTTTCAGAGGGTAAAATAAAAAAAAATTCATGTAATTAGAGTATCATGGAAAGTAAAATGGAAGCAACCCAGAGGACATATGGTAAGGCCTAGTGGTGTCCATTTTACTATAATGGTTAAGCACTCATTATGCAAAAGTGCCCTATTCAGCATCTCTTCACAATTCAGATGCATTACTGACTTTTACATAGGAGAGACAAAAATAGAAAATGGTACTTCAATTATTTTTTAAATTAATTTATTTATTTTTAGATTTCAACATTCATTTCCACAAAATTTTGACTTCCAATTTTTCTCCCCATCTCCCCCCTCTCCCCACCCCATAATACCTTGCATTCTGATTATCCCCTCTCTCAATGTATATTCCCTTCTATCATATCCTACCTTTCCCTTATCCCCATCTTCTCTCTTTTCTTGTACAGCAAGATAAATTCCTATACCTCATTACGTGTATTTCTTATTTCCCAGTTATATGCAATAATAATTCTCAACATTTATTTTTAATACTTTGAATTCCAACTTCTCTCTCTCCCTCCCTCTCTACCCATCCTCACTGAGAAGGCAAGCAATTCAATACAGGCTATATATGTGTCATTTTTCAAAAGACTTCCATAACAAACAGGTTGTGTAAGACTAACTATATTGCCCTCCATTCTACCATCTGCCCATTTTTCTTCTATTCTCTCATTTGACCTTGTCCCTTCCCAAAAGTGTTTACTTCTAGTTACTCCCTTCTCGCACTTGCCCTCCCTTCTATCATCCCCCTTACCCCACTTGTCCCCTTTCATCTACTTTGCTGTAGTGTAAGGTAGATTTTCATACCAAATTTAGTGAGCATGTTATTCAGTCCTTAAGCCATTTATGAAGAGAGTAAGCTTCACTTTTCCCCTCTCATCTCCTTCCTTTTCTCCATCATTGAACAAGATTTTTCTTATCTCTTTTATGTGTGATAGCCTGCCCCATTTCATTTCTCCTTTCTCCTTCCAATATTTTCCTCTCTCATCCCTTAATTTTATTTTATTATTTTTATGAGTATCATCTCTTCTGATTCAACTCCACCTGTACTCTCTATCTATATGTTTGTGTGTGTGTGTGTGTGTGTGTGTGTGTGTGTGTGTGTGTGTGTGTAATCCCTGCACATACCCAAATACTGAGAAAAGTCTCAGGAGTTACAAATATTATCTTTCCATGTAGGCATGGAAACAGTTCAGCTTCATGATTTTTCTTTCCTGTTTACCTTTTCATGCTTTTCTTGATTCTTATGTTTGAAAGTCAAATTTCTATTCAGTTCTGATCTTAATCATGAATTCTTGAAAGTCATCTATATCACTGAATGACCATTGAAATATTATACTCAGTTTTGCTTGGTAGGTGATTCTTGGTTTTAGTCCTAGACCCTTTGACTTCTGGAATATCATATTCCATGCCCTTCTATCCCTTAATGTAGAAGCTGCTAGATCTTGTGTTATCCTGATTATATTTCCACAATACTTGAATTGTTTCTTTCTAGTTGCTTGCAATATTTTCTCCTTGACCAGAAAACTCTAAAATTTGGCCACAATATTCCTAGGAGTTTCTCTTTTTGGGTCTCTTTTCGGTCAGTGATCGGTGGATTCCTTGAAAACTTATTTTGCCCTCTGGTTCTAGAATATCAGGGCAGCTTTCCTTGATAATTTCATGAAAGATGATGTCTAAGCTCTTTTTTTGATCATGGCTTTCAGGTAGTTCCATAATTTTTAAATTGTCTCTCCTGTATCTATTTTCCAGGTCAGTAGTTTTTCCAATATGATATTTCACATTATCTTCTATTTTTTCAATCTTTTGGTTTTGTTTTTCAGCTTCTTGGTTTATCTCATAGTCATTAGTTTCCCTGAACTCCAGTCACTCTTTTAAAGAACTATTTTCTTCAGTGATCTTTTGAACCTTCTTTTCCATTTGGCTAATTCTGCTTTATAAAGCCTCTTTCTTCTCATTGGCCTTTTGGACCTCTTTTTCGAATTGAGTTAGCCTATTTTTAAAGGTGTTATTTTCCTCAATATTTTTTTGCTCTAATTTAGCAAGCTGCTGACTCATTTTTCAAACTCTTCTACAGCTTAAACCTATTTCATATTCATTTTGGAGGTACTGGAGGAAGAAGCCTTGACTTGCTCTAGCAGTATGACTTGTCCAAAAAGATGGAAGAGGACACCTCTTCACCAAGAAAATAACCTTCCACGGTCTTATTTTTTTCCCCTTTTTTGGGCATTTCCCAGCCAGTTACTTGACTTTTGAATCATTTGTCATGAGGAGGGTCATGGTGCTCCTCTTCTACCCAGTACTACGTTCAAGGCTGAGATTCAGATCAGTTGCTCAATTCCCCCAGATGCTTTAAGCTGAGCTGCCTGGACAATGGAGCCAGGCTGCTTCTGCAGCCACCATAGCTGCCCACACCCCACTGCTTGCTGTTGCTGCTGCTGCTGCTGCTGCCACCTCTGCCACTGTCTGGGGATCAGTGCTGGGAAGACCCCAATCCCCTCTTGCCCAGCTGGGAAAGCCCTCTCACACTGACCTTTGGAGCTTTCTTTGTTACTTGTGGGTTAAGGGATCTGGAACCTTTCACTGCTGGGAATTCTGCCCTGGAGGTCTGTTCATGTCCTATTCCTTCCAGTGCCACACAGCCAGGGCTGGGCTCAGCTCCACTCAGCATCCTGTGAGATAGACCTTTCTTGTCAGCCTTCCAGGTTACCTTTGGCTTGAAACTTCTTTCACTCTGTTGTTCTGTGACTTCTGCTGCTCTAGATTTGGTTGACAGTCATTTTTTACAGGTATTTTGTGGGTTGTGGGGGAGGTGCTAGAGTATATGCATCTTTCTGCTCCATTGTCTTGGCTCTGCCCTTGGTGCTTCAATTCTTGTTAAGTGTACTAGTTATTTCTACTGCCTAAATTTACTCTGCTCTTGTTTAGCCCTTCAAATAATCCTGAAAAATATTACTTTTTGATCACCATGGAAAATTTGTCTTGGTAAGGTTTAAGACCCTTGCACACGTCAAGTTCTCAGTTCCCTCCCCATTGGTTATCAGACTATTGTTAGGCAAAAGATTTCAGTAGGGCAACATTCTTTGCTCTTATCTTAGGGAAGTTGATAGGCTGGACAGTTAGTGGGACATATTTAGGTACTGACAGAGTATATGCTACTGGGAAAAATGTTCAGGGATTTAAAATTGTGCTTTCTGAGATCCCCAGGTGGAAACTGTGAATATTTATGATTTATTATTTTAAATCACATTTTATGTATTTAAAAATGTTTAGGTTATTATTTAGAAAAGTAAGATCCCTTTTTCTACCCAAGACTTAAGTCATGATTCTCCGTTTGAATATGCCTTTCCAGATTTAGATCATTTTCATACAGAAGAAAGGTTTATAAAAATCCAAAAAGATTTTGTTACTCCAAACAAAATAATCAATAACCACATTAATTTATTTCCCACTGTGTAGGGCAAGGTTGCCAGTGGATAGAGAACTCACATCTCAGGAAGAATCTTTTGACTAGGACTATGTGCAAATCACTTAATCTTTCAAGTCCTATAGCAACGAATGAATTGTACAAGAGTTACTGATCTATATTGTTGGAAGGGATTTGCTCTATAGACTTCACCACTCTTAGGAAATAGCATCAAGAACAAAAATGAAGTCAAATGAAATAAAAATCATTTGAGATATCATGTTACACCTATTGGATTTGATAAAAAATGACTGAAGAGGAAAGCAACAAACATTGGAGCAGATGTGGGAAAATAACTGGGACAATAATTTATTGTTGGTGGAATTGTGAACCGATTCAACCATTATGGAGAGCAATCTGAAATTATGGCCAAAGGATTATCAAATTGCTGTGTATCTTTGATCCAGCAATGCTACTACTAAGTCTATTTCCATAAATGATTAGGAAAAAAGGGAAAGAATCTACTCATTCTAAAATATTTATAGAAGCTTTCTTTGTGGTGACAAAAAACTAAAAATTGTGCTGATGCCCATTAGTTGGGAAATGACTGGACAAGCTGTGATGTATGATTGTGATAGAATACTACTGTGCTATAAGAAATGCTGAGGTCAGTGATCTTAAAAACATGAATAAACTTGGAAGAAACAATGGAGAGCAAAATGAGCTGAACAGAGGTAACGTTGCATATAGCAATATTGTTTTAGGAAAAACTTTGCCAGGGAGTGAGCAGAAGCCCAGTGGATGACCTGCCTGACCTGGAGAGGGTACAGGTATGATAACACTTCTGCAGTCTTTTGGTAACACATAGGGTCACTGGCAGAGCTGAGGAGACCACCCAGGAGCTCCCAAGAAAGGAAGTCAGCAAGAGGGCAAAGGCCAATCACTACTGGCAGCTCATGGTGGACAGGACGAGGAGCAAGAATATAATCCCATACTGAGAGCATCCCTTCTCCTCTCTGCTCCCTCCAACCTTCTTGGAGGGTCAGCCAAGCTAGTCCCACTGCCAGACACTAGCAAAAGTCATGGACCGAAGACCATGATTCTGATTGCCTCTCCAGGCCTCTCCACCAACTGTTGTTTGCTGGATACCAGAGAGCTTGTTGTCTTCCCCTTCAGGATGTGTCCACTGTGCAGGTCCCAGAGGAGGGCTTTTAGCCTGAGGGTGAGCTGGTACTGGCAACCCACTCCAGGATCCTTCCCTCTGACCACCAATTCTTATCTACCACCTGACTCCAGGGCTGCTGGACTCGAGTACATGTCCCTGGGACCCCTGACAGGACTTTCTCTTCATGCAAGGCATGGCAAGAATTCTGTACATAAAAACCCACAAATAAACTCTATGAAGCCAAAAAAATAAAACCTTAATTGAATGAGTCATATTGACTTTTATAAATGTCAACTACAAAGGATATATGAGGGAAGACACTATAGGCATCTAGAGAAAGAACTGATAAATAGAAGTATGTGTAAAATGATTATATATATATATATATATATATATATATGTATATATACATATACATATATATATATATATATATATGTATATACATACTTGTGTCTAATGGTAACCATCTCTAGGGTGGGCTGAATTAAATTGGATCCATGTTTTGTTTTGTTTTTCTCATTCTAGGCAAACATGGGCTAATAGCCATTGGCAATCTGATGAAGATGTCTTTGAATAAACTGTATGTCTTTCTCATTGTTTCTACTCTGAGTATACTCAGAAAACAAAGAAAATTATTACGGAAGAAGTCTCCCAGGTAAGAGAAAGGTTTAACTTGGAAATAGGGGCAATACCCACATTCCAAATGGGGGAGCCATGGGAGACAGCATTTTCTCTTTTTTTTTACTGTCCCTCTTTAATCTACAAACTCTTTCAGATGGTGTCACAAATAATTATACATATATAATAATATTGTAAAATTGACAAATTATTTTCACAAAACATATATATGTCCTTCTACTTTTCTTCTCCTGGATTTTGCAGTATACTTTGCTGCCTGCTTATCAGCTAAATTGTAAGGTAAAGGATAGAGCATCAATACCTACTAAAGAGATCATCAGAATCTTAGTTTATGTTGCCCATAAGTTATACATTTTTCCATCTTGGTTTCTCTTTTTTTTTCCCTTTGGCATTTATATTTAGCACCTTAAAAGACAGTAAATGTGTCTTTAAGAGATACAATTACATGTGAAAACTGCTTTAAGAGGAGAAAAAGCCCACAAGGGAAGGGTGAAATGGCTTATTTTGAAAGTGTGATTCACACATTGGAACCAGTTGTGCCACCAAACAAGCTATGGAAATCCACCTTGGGAGGTGAAAATGTGATTTTCAGGAACGTGATAATAGTTTCTGTAGAGTGAACTGAAAATGTGGTTGAATATTTGTCATTCCTGTTTTTTTCTCACTATATCCTTAGAAAATTGAATGTGAGCTTTTGAATGAAAAGTCCTAAAGGTAAAAATCAGAGTAACCTAGAACCTTGAACCGTCTTCACAAATTTAACCTTTAATCATTATCAGCAAAAAGCAACCTACTCTTATGCCCATTTCACAGATAAATACATTGACTTAAGAAGTTCCCTCCCTTGGGAAAACAGCAGAGGCTAACTTTATTTACAGTTAATGGGATCAAATCTCAGAGAGGATAAATAGTTTTCCTAAGGTCATTCAGCTAGTAAGTCCCAGTGGCAGTATTCATGTCCAGGTCAGTGAAGTACTCATTGCACTTTATCTTTTCTGGAATACAAGGAAATGGTGACTAATCAAAGATTGAAAGAAAAAAATGAAAAAAAGAAATAAACAATGAATTCAAAATGTGGGTTGATCAACATCTCAGTAACTACCTGACTTAGGAAAGAATACAAATTACTTCTCAATATCATGTTGAACACATAATGACCTGGAACAAAGAAGAAAAGGACTGAGCTTTAAATGGGCTCCAAAAAGCTTCAAAAGCATTAGCAAGTCTAATAAGAACCAACACTGAAGTGTATATCCTTTTGTGAAATTCATTGGTCTTAGTGGAGATTCCATTATATTGTTTTAGAGATTAAGCCTTTCATTCAAAATTCTACACTGAGTAAGGCATAGAGGGAGTTAATGAGCTGGTTCATCTTTACCATGCATAGATCAATCTTTCCATTCCAGATGATTCTCTCTAAAGTTGTTCATGGAGAGTATAATTCTTATTGAGTTTCAGATAGCAACAGAATTCCTATAACAGAATTCCTGTAGGATCCTCAGATTCTCTTAAGGAAATGAAATTTTCTATGATATGTAGCTCTGGAGTATAAAGAGACAAAGGTCAAAATGGCCAGTCTATTTTTTCCCTTATCTCCTAAAACTGAAGGGATGGGATTTATAATTAAAGTATACACAGTTTGATATGTGGTTGTATTGCATATAGTATTTACCATACTTTTATCTATATATTCCATTTATCTTCATATTATATCTTGGGAAAAATACACTGGTTTTTAGAGTCACAGAATATAGGCTTAAATCTCACCTCATCTACTCAATACTTTTGTGACTTTGGATGTGTCCTTTAACTCATTAAATTAACCTTTAACCTAATCCTTAACTTTATTTAATCTTTTATCCCTAAACCAATTTTTTTTTATCTATAAAATAAGGGGCTGGACTAGATGACTTTTAAGGTCATTTCCAGATCCATAGCTAAAATCTGTTAGATTGCATCAAAATTTGCACATTTGCATGGAAGTTAAGATTGCAGTAGTTGAGGGAAAGATTAGATTTGTGTTTTGAGCAAATTACATAAATACATCTCAGTTTTCACATTTAGAAAATGGAAATTTCACAGACTGACAGAAGTAAAAAATTGTAGAATTGGAAGTCACATTGTGGGGGGTTATAGGGTTGGGGATGGGGGAAGAGGCATGTACTCCAACCCATACCTAATGAGATATCCATACAATAACAAAGAAAATTATTGTCCACTCTCTTTGTGAGTCCAGAAACTTTCACTGCAGGAAATTCTGTGAGGAGCAAAGTAGTATAGAAATTTTATTTTTTATTATACGTGGCAAAATTACTTGGATATAAATTTCCATCACAATATTTCAAATTTGGGTAACTTTGTGTCTGTCATTCCTGACTTAGTAGCTGAAATTTAAAAAAAATGACACAAGAAATTTTGGAATGCTTGAGAAAAAATTAGATACAGAAATCAGTATAAATTATAATTTATCTTTGCTTCCATATCAAAGCATAAAATTGCTTTACTATGCCATTTGTATGGAAGGATCCACAACTCCATCATCAAAAAGTCCCAACCAGATCACAAGCCATACATGGAAACCAATACAATTTTATCAAGCGATTTGACCCTTCAGTTCTGGTGAAAGCATGCATGTAACAAAAAAGTCAAGTACCGTAGACTTCTCTCCTCCAGAAAACATCACTCTTATTTTAGCATAATAATACATTTGAAGAAAATATTTTAAAAACACAAAAGGACTGAAAATGCAAATTATATTCTGAATGTGGTGCCATTTTGATTTTTTTCTGATATTACCTTTTTTCTTTATGTCAATTACAAAAAAAAAACTTTTACTTTTTTTTGCACCTTAGCAAGCAAACTATTTTTCTCTCAAGTACTGGGTAAGATAGATCAATATAAAGCTTTTGGGTATCTAGGTTATCTCTCTTGAGACTGGGTCAAATGATGAGTCATAGCTGCTCAGCATTTTTCAGGTGTGTTCTGAGATAGTCTATACTTGCTCCACACTTTTATAAATTAAAGGGAGGGAAACCCAGTAGTCTGTCCTTTACTTGAAACTCTATTTAGTAGCATATAATCATGGAAGTTTGTTTGATCACTTGCTAAAAATTGCCTAAGTCCTGAGATATAGAGTCTGTCCTAAGGTGAGTTTTGCTGGACAGAATTAACTGAAATAGACAATTGGAATAATATTTAAAATAATTTTGTTTTACTCTTAGAAAGAAAAGACAGATACAAGAAATAGCGATTCATATACCAACGTATATAATGCTCCCTTCGGTTCTATGGTATATTTGAAAATGCACTTTTTATTTGGCAGTTCTGATTTTTTTTAATGGCAACATTAACAGAAAGACATCTCAATGTCTTATCTTATTCCATCTCCCCTAAACCCCGAAGTGACCCCTACTCTTGGATTAGTCTCTCTTATGCTCCTTCACTATTCTCCAATAAACCCCTTCCAAGGCTCTTATTTTCTTAGAAACTTGCCTTCCAAATCATAGAATGGAGTCTATCGTCAAATTATTCTCAGGAGAACCTTTCCAGTAGATGTAATGATAATTTAGTTTAAATGGATCTGTGTTGAAGATATTTTTTTAGGGGTTAGGGAGAGGATTGTTACAAATACCTTCAAAGGCATGTCACAAAGAGTGTTACCAAAACTGACTCACTCGTCATATACGCCTCATAACTTCCCTAGCTTCATTCAAGTGCCTGCTAAAATTCTACCTTTTACAGAAACCTTTCCCAATCCCTCCTACTCCTAGCATGACAAAAATGCTTCAGTACTAACCAAGAGGAAGGATGTGGGCTTGGTCTGAGTTCTTGTGTCAGCTCAGTCTTACTGACACTAAGCAGATCTCCCCTTTGCTTTTTCCTTTGGCCCCTTACCTTCTTGAAGGAGGTGTGATGAGGCCCTTATGGAATCTTTGGGATTCTCAGGATAGATGAATGACTTGTGGGCCATGTCCTCTGGGTGTCCCTAGTGAAAGGCTCTATGAACAAGGGGTAGCAGCAGCGATTTCCAGGAAGTCATCCAGGCCTCCTGAGAGAGGGACCAGGTCAACCCTGTCCTTCACTAGATGGAGACAGTGCCTGGGTTGTGTCTGGTGCCTGGGGACAGTAACATTAACTGTGTTTTGCTTCTTAGTGCCTCCATGCGCCCACTCCCAAGATTCTAGTGATTCTAGTGATTCTGCTGATGGACCGGCCACACCCACTGAGAACCTTGTACCCCCTTCCCCTCGCCCCATGTGGACAAACCACCCAGTGTGCTGCCCTACTTCAGTCACCCTCCCAGAACTTTGAACCAGGTTGATTGGCTCAGCTGGATCCAGGGCCCCAAGATCAACACACTCTGTTATTTCCTATTTGTCCCATATACTGCTTGATTATATAGTTATCCCTTCCACATCATGACTTTTCCCTATCATGGTTTCAATATATCATGGGTCAGCATAAGAAAGTAAATGGGAATTTTGGAAGAGCTTCACAGAAGTTGCAGATGACAAGGAAAGGCCAACAGATGACACAAAAAAAATTAGAAACTCAGAAATGCATAAAATACTTGTATTGTCCCATATCAACTTAAATTTTACAATAAAGTACTATAAACACCACATGAAAGAAAAACTAAAAATTCAGACTTTTTCTATGGTACAAAAGGAAGGCCAAAAACATGTGTGCAGATTTTTCAGACCGTAGGGGTACTGCATCCTTAACCCTTTTTTGCACACATGTTTTCTGTAAAATTAGGGGATTTAACTAAATGGGCCTCAAATTTTCTTCCTACTCTAATATTTTCTCATAATATTAAAATGAATGAAAAATCCTGAGAGACAAAGTTTCTGGTTAATTACTAATCAATGTATTAATTAGCCTAGTTGGCAATAAATACATTGGTGGTCAGCTGTTTCTCTGGATAACCAAAGAAGCCCAGTGGAGATCCTGAAAGCTTTAAACAACACTTCTGAAAATTGGCAAATAACACTTCTAAAAAATAATTCCATTGGCAAGTGAATATCCACCCCGCTTGGTGGACATATAATGAGGAGGTGGGCTAAAAGTCTTCAGCTCCTCCTGCTGAGAATGTGGCTTGATCATAAATCTTAGCCATCTCCAGCAGTTTGAACAGGGTTATCCATCTCCATCCAGACCCCTCTGGTCAATTTTCTCCTTCATGAGCTGGGTCACCTTAGGCTTTGATGGAGGGGTTTAAGGACAGGGGCTCTTTTGCTTAGGGTAAGGACTGTCTCTGATCAGAGTCTGTTTATATTCTATAGTTAGGTCCCTGATTAGGTGGAATCCTACCCAAGCCTGAAGAGCATGTTCCTTGAGGGCTCAGAATAATTCTTCAATCACTTCTGTCCTTCAGAGCCTTAATAAGAGCTAGGCCTTAATGAGGAAATTGAGGAGAAAAGCCTGGATCCCAATTTAATAATTCATCATTAACATAATGGAATAATCATTTTTTTCTCAGTACCCTTAGAGTTTGGGAGAGTGGTTCCAAGCTCTCTTTCTTACTGTAAGAGGGACCATTTCACCACACTCCTTTTGCTAGGAGCATTGTGAATGCTGAGTGGGAAGAAACAACTGACTTGAGGATAGAGAGATCAGAAATGGGTAGACAAAATTAGGAAACTTCAGTTCTTCAGTTTAGATTACCTAACAAGCCCTCTGCTACTTAGTGGACCTGTGCTGGCCCCTGCTTTACAAGGTTTGTACCGCACAACTGAAATAAAGTGAGTAGCACCTAACAAAGTGAATATTTTCTCTACTTTTTGAACTGAACATTTTATATATTTGTGCTGCTTCTGAATTACACTCATGTCAATCCCTTTCTTCTCTGACTTCATCACATACATATATTGATAAAATGAGAGGGTTTTTTTTAAATACTTTATTCAAATTTACCTAAATACTACCTATAGAATTTCTTTGACCTACCAGTTTAGTAATACTATACCAAAAAGGAAATAAGTCTTTCATGGTCTCTTCTTCATGAGATCAAACTCGATCATTTTGAAATGCTCTTTTTTCAAGGTGCTTATTAAACTTTTCTTTAATAATAAAATTTCAAATTTAATTAGGCTTGGAAATCAAGTTCAATGATCCACTTTTTAAAATCTTGGCAACATTTGACCATATCTAGAAACACAAATGTCATATTTCATGATACTTTAGAGATCACTTAGAATTACCTCTGGCACGTCATTCAGAGTTGTACGTTATTGTTCATCTTGGTCAGGTGACTAGAATTCATCAAAGCAATTGGACCATGGTTTACTCCTTCCCTGATTATCTTGGTTATCAACTCTCTATTGGTGATTTTTATTTTTTTCTTTTCCAGTTCAAAGATTCTCCTTGCAGAGAAAGGAAGCAAAATAAGAGTCAAATAGCTCTTCAAGTTCCTTCATCATCAGTTCCATAATATATGATCATATCTTTTCATTTATTTTCTTAATCCTACTGCTTCTGCACACATAGCTTTTAAATGCTCTTCTGAGCTGTCCTTAGACAGGATCCTTAATCAGTTTCTAAAATATAGCACTTCTGACATTATTCCTGTAGGCCTGTGAAATACGATTGTGGTCTGCTCTATTGCCTGTCTTTGCTTCCAGCTTCCATATTTGTATTTTTTAATTTTATAATTTTTTTAAAATTTTAACCTCACCTACATTTCATTTTTTTGAGTAAGTATATATCTATATATGCACACACCTATATGTGTATACACACATATACACATACACACACATATATATTCACATATACACATACACACATGCACACACACACATATATGCCTCAATCTGTATTCAGACACCATCAGTTCTTTTTCTGGGGAGGGATATCATTTTTCATCATAAGTTCTTCACAGTTGTCTTGGATTGTTATATTGTCGAGAACCATTGTCATTCCCAGCTGACCATCTTACCATACGGCTGTTACTTTGTATACAGCACATTCCCACTTTTCATCAGACCATGCAAGTCTTTCCTGGTTTTTCTGAGAGCATTCTGCTCATCGTTTCTTATAGCACAATACTGTTCCATCATAATCACACACCACAACTTGTTCAGTCATTATCCAATTGATGGACATCCCCTCAACTTCTAATCCTTTACTCCCAGAAAAAAGCTGCTTTAAATGTCTCACCTGTATTTCTTGATGTATTTCTCCCTCTGCCTGGAAAGTTATCACTTACGCTAAAAAATAAAAGAATAAAGGGCAAAATAAATTTTTAAATTTTTCTAATACATAAAAACCTGGTCTTATAGTCAGTATTCACTTCTACCCTCCATCTCTAAAAACAAACAAACAAAACCCACAACTTTGGAGAAGATGCCTTTTCATATATTATCTCTTATCCAGAGTCACATTTGTTCATTATAGTTTCGTGGCATTTAGCTTTGGTAACTCAACTGTTACTTATATTTATATTGTTGTAGCTATTGTGCGTATTGTTTCCCTAGTTTCGTTAATTTTATTTTGTATCAGTTCTTGTAAGTATTCTTGTGTTTCTCTCTATTTGCTGTCATCATTACTTAAAGCCAGTAAGATTCTATTTCATTCATTTAGCACAGCATGTTCTGTCATTCCCCAACCAACGGGAGCCATGTATGTCTTCAAAAATTTAAGTTGGTTCAAGAGTAGATAATGATACCTCTTCCCCTTTACTCACCAGAACTTGTTCTTTGTGTCCTCATAATGTTGTTCTTAAAAGTTTTACTTTCTTTCTAGACTGACCCTCTATAGAGCTTGAAATCTTTTCCTGAACCTTTTGCTCTCTCTCAAAATCTACATCAAATAGATTTTGGTTCCCCTCGACTCTATCACAAATATTGAAATGCAGTGGTCAGTTCTCAAACCAAGTATCCCATTATCCCTATGCAGGCAATCAGGTCCTTCATGTTAAGGAAAATCGGATTCATCATATCAGTTTCTGTTTTTGTAGGAGGATATTTTCATTAAAACAAATCAAGGCATCCTCAACTGTTCTATTTTGGGAAGTGGTACATAGTTCTAGCAGATGTCCAGATCATCATAGGTCTCCATTGCTACTATACGAAGCTCAAAACTGCTTACCTGCCTGCTTTATCTGCCCAGATAACCTACAGTACACACTAACAACAAGATTGTTTCTGTTTTTGCCTCCTTCGATTTTCACTAAATGCCCCCTGTACCATGTATCACATGGTTGAATCTCAGCTATTTTTAGTTTTTCTTTTTCCCCTAGATAGCAAACATTCTTGACCTGCAATTTTATTATGCCCCCCTCCAATTAGGTACACTTTTTGTGGTTATTATCAATTAGTGCATAACTTTCCAGAACCACATTTCAGATATAGATTACATCTTACTATGTTTCACTGAAATCTATAATGTCACATTTACCTCCTTGCATTATAATTTCTAGATCATATTACCTGTATCAATATTTTGTGAAATTCCCATACCCAAGTGAAGCCATCTTTTTTTTCCTCTTTTTCCCCTTTTTTCAAGTTGTTGGGCCTTTCTTAAATTGTGTCTTTTGTAAATTTTTGTATGTAAAGACCCAAGCACACTGATCCTAAAAGATAATAGAGATTAGGAAGTAGTGATTCTAGCCTATGATCATATGTATTTGGTAAGATGGGAGAGCTTAAAATCTGAAGAAAACTGAATTTTAGGAAAGGAACTCAAAATTAACCAGGTACTTTTCTTGACCTAAAAGGCATTATATTGTACTATATCTCAGTTCTTTTTAATATAAATTTTATTGACAATCCCTTTGTTCATCACCTGTATTTATTAATGTATTCATACCTTTCCCCTTACCAGGCAAACATGTCTCATTGAGATTTAAAAAAAAGCTTCAATAAAATGAACCAATACCTTATAAAAGTCTAACATTATATGAAGTGTTACAACAAACGACTTCCTCCTCTGCAAATAAGTGTGTGTGTGGGAGAAGGGGTTCTTATATTTCTTTTTTGTGGCAAAACTCGATCATATAATTTCACAACATTCAGTTTTGATTATTTTGTTGTTGCGTTTCTAATATATATATATGTATATATGTATATAATATACATATATATATTAGTTAACTGCTGTTCTCTTAAGAAGTTGATATCAATATCATTTGTTCCGATGTACATTCTTTATAAAGGAAATATTCAGTCTAATTTGGTTGTTGGTGTCAATAAAAAAAGTCATCTGGATGTGCTTTTTATCCTTTTAGATCTCTAATGAGCCAATTTCCAAAAGACATTCTAATAAATGAATATAATCAGAGCTATAGCTAATTTGGTAATTAACTATACTCTTTAAAATATGAGAAACTTCTCCCAGCTCCTCTTTCTTGTTTAAAACTGTATTGGAAAAGGTACACACACAAACACACACACATAAACACACATATACACACATATTCATACATACACACACATAAACACACACATATATACACACATACACATATATATGGAGGGAAGGAGGGAGGAAATAAGGAAAGGAGGAAAGAGAGAGGGAGTGTGTGTGTGTGTTTAAAATTCAGGGTAAAGACTTTCTCATAAAACACAAGTGCTTTTCAGGCCTTAAAAAAATTGCAACTGATTTCAGTGACCCCAAACTCCTCGTTACTCCCAAAGCTCATTTCTTTAATTTTGGTATACATTTGATGTAAAGTAATGATAACAGGATAGAGTAACAAAATGTGAGTTGAACTATGAATCAAGAGATGCTCATTCTAGAGCTAGCTCTATCACCCATTCCAGTGCAATGTTGGCCACATCATTTCACCTGTCTTCAATCAATCAATCAGTGAATAAGAATCTATGAACCTCGTGTGCATAGAGGTGGGGAACCTGCAACTCCAAGGCTGTACATGACCTTCCAGGTCTTTGGGTGCAGCCTTTTGACTGAGTCCAAGTTTTACAAAAGAAATCCTTTTGTTAAGGGGATTTGTTTTGTGAAGTTTGGATTCAATCAAAGGGCCACACTTGACCTGGAAGGCCATATGTGGCTTTGAGGCCACAGGTTCTCCACGTGTGTGAATACACACACACACACACACACACACACACACACAGACACATGCGCACACACACATATTCAGTCCTCATTCATTAGGCACTGAGGGTACATGTGCAAAGAATGAAACAATCTTCACAATGAGCTTGCATTTTAAATCAGAAACAAAAGTACATATTGAAGTATTTATAGTATAAATAGAAAAGTAACAAAGACAAATATATAGAACACAGTTTGAAAGGAAAGACTAGAAGCTGGGGTGGGGTTCAGGAAAAGCATCAAATATACGATCTTGCTTAATCTGTGTCTTAAATAAAAGGTATGGCCTCTCATGCTATAGAAGTAAAGAAGGAGGGAGTCCCAGACACAATTGTTAGCACAAGAGCATGGAGAAGGGATGTGAAGTTTCACATGTAGTAAAACGAGAGAAGGCTTGTTTGACAGGATCGTAGAGTCAGGAGAGGGAGTAATGTCCAATATGGTGGAAAAGGTAAGATCTTTCTGTATAGGATTGTTAAAGCTAAACAGAACAATTTATTTTTATCCTAGAGGAGACAATAGAAGTTGAATCAGGGACTCATGTGGTGAAATTTCTGCTTAAGGAAAATGCTTTGGTATCTGGAGTAATGAGATATTTGAGGCAGGGAGGGCGAAGTAGGAAGCAAGGGCACTAGTTTGAGGGAAGGGGAAAATGGTTTTATCTTAGAAAAAAACTGGGTGAGGAGAGGGAAGGGAGAAAGTGAGAAAGATAGTGTGGAGGCAGAAACAGCAAGGTTTGGCAAGCATTTGGCAGTGTGCGTGCCTGTGAGTGAGGCATCAAGGATCATTCTGGTGATAAGCCTGAGAGCATAGAAGGGTGGTTCTGCCTTCAACTGAAATAGGGAATTTTGGAAGGAAGGAAGGTTTGGGAACAAGAAAATGAGTTTGTCTTTTGCCAGGCTATGTTTGACCTATCTCCTGGGCATTCAGTTTGAAATGTCCAATAACTAATTTTTAATGTGGTACTGAAACTAATGGCAAAAAATGAATTGGGGACTGGATATGTATGTGTCCACATGTGTGTGGAGGAAGGAAAAGAGTGACTTAGAATACAAGTTTGGGAAGTACCAACAGCTAGTAGGCATAATAACTATGATCCTTCAGCAAAAGGCACTAAGAAGGAATCACCAGAGACTCCTGGAGAAGTTGGAAGTTGAATTTACACCAAAATCAAGAGAGAACATAGGAGACAAGGAGCAAAGTGTCAACAATGCTAGAAATGGGTGAAGGATGAGGACTGATCATTCATCAAGATTATGTCTTTGGCATTTAACGCCCTTCACAATCTGGTTTTGGCAGTCTTTTCAGACTTATTATATATCACTCACCTTAATGTACTTTATAGTCTATTCAAACAGGTTGTCTTACTGTTTTCCACACAATATTGTGGCATTTTGTATCCCATTTCTGTGCGTTGGCAGACTGTTTCCTATACTTGGAATATCCTTCCTCCTCCACTCCTTCTCTTTGAATCTTTGTATTTTGCTAGTACATGGATTCCCCTTTCCAAAAAATTTTCAATTTTAAGGCAACGGGTGACTCAGTGGACAGAGCACTGCATCTGGAATCTGGAAGTCTTGAATTTTAATCTAGTCTCAGTCATTTCTCATTTTTGTAACCCTGGGCAAGTCACTTAACCTGTCTCACACATTCCTCAACTGTAGATGATAATAGTCCCTACTTCACAAGGTTATTGGGGGTATTGAATGAGATAATATTTGTAAAAACACTTAGCACAGTGGCCATCACATAATAGGTGCTATATAAATGCTTATTCCTTCAGTTCCTGAGATTCTGGGGCTTCCATCCCCCTTGTACTCCAAATTAACTGAAATCAAATATATAGATATATTTACTATATATAATGCTTACATACACATGTATGTACATATATACATGATGTATACATGCAATACATATATATATGTATGTGCATTACATATATTTTTTCTAAATATATGTGGATATGTTGCTTTCTGTCCTGTGGAATTTAAGTTCCTCCAAAAAGTATTTATTTTCCTTTGTATATCTAAAGCCTAGTACAGTATCTGGCACAAAGTACATGTTTAATAAATGATACTGGCTAATTATTTTAAGTTTTCTTGAAATAGTAGTATTCTAAGAAATATGTACAACAGGGAAAATAAGAACACATGAGAAATATTCGTGCCTTCTTTCTGGAATTTGCTCAAATTTATTCTGTGTGTGTATGTACACATACATATATACACACAAATGTATATAATGTGTGTATCTATGTATATAGGTGTGCATGTGTATGTATATGCACATGTTGTTTCTACATAAACCAATTTTCAGATTGTTTCCCCTGTTCATCTGTGAGCTCTGATCATTTGGTTTGATTTTTATTTTGTTTTGAACTGTGCTTTCTTTATAAAAGACCACCAGCACTTGACTTTGTATGTATGGGAATCTTAATTCATACTTATTGACTTGAGAAAAAGAACTGACTATACATATTAACTGTGTTGTTTCTGTCTATGAATTTTCAACACAAAGAGAAGTAATCATCATAATCTTTTCCCTTTTCTTGGAAATTTCATATCTTTATAGCTGGAAATGGGAAAAAATGGAAGAAAGGAGGTAAGAGGTCTACCTTCTTGGCAAATAGACTGAAAACTCTTGATGTTCAAAATAATTTGTTCTAGGAAGAACATTTCATCTCACTTGGAGGAGGAAGTTATTTTGTCTAAAAAAATTAGTTTAAGGGGGAGGAGCCAAGATGGCAGAGTAGAAAGACTCACATATGCTAGCTCCAAACCCACAGCCCATAATTACCTATAAAAAGAACTCCCAACAAATTCTAGAACAGTGGAAGCTGCACCGCAATGGGGTGAAGGAGATTTCCATTCCAGAGAGCCCTGAAAAACTGATCCAAAAGGTCCGGTGTACACCGGACGGGAGCGGAGCCCAGCCCTACCCTGGCCGTGCAGGACTGAGAAGAACAGATCCGAGCAGGGTTCAGGGACGGAATCTACAGCAACTGCGAAGGTCCCTCCACACACAGATGCACAGGTCAGTGAGAAAGATGTCCGAATGGGCTGAGAGGGGAGCCGGGTGTCTCCATGACTCAGGCCCCCTCGGAAGGCAGCTGCAGAGGCAGGGGGCAGCCAGAGGCTCCCAGAGTAGGCAGGAGATCTGCAGCTGCTCCACTATAGAAGGTCTCTGCATAAACCCCCTGAGGGAACAGAGCCTGTGAGGCGGCCCTGCCCCCACCTGAGCACCAGAACTTAAGCTCCCTTTGAAAAGCAGACAGGCCTGCAGCCGAAAGCCCTGAGCCTGGGGAGCAATATTTGAATCTCAAACCCCAAGCACTAGCTGGGCAGATCAAGGTGGGAGTGGAGAGGACTCTCAGAAGTCAAGTAACTGTCTGGAAAAATGCCCAGAAAAGGGAAAAAAAATAAGACCGTAGAAGGTTACTTTCTTGTTGACCAGATGTTTCCTCTCCTCCTTTCTGATGAGGAAGAACAATGCTTACCATCAGGTAAAGACATAGGAGTCAAGGCCTCTGTTTCCCAAATAGATATCCAATGGACTCAGGCCATGGAAGAGCTCAAAAAAGGATTTTGAAAATCAAGTTAGGCAGGTGGAGGAAAAACTGGGAAGAGAAATGAGAGAGATGCATGAAAAACGGGTCAATACCTTGCTAAAGAAGACCCAAGAAAATGCTGAAGAAAAGAATACCTTGAAAAATGGACTAACTCAATTGGCAAAAGAGGTTCAAAAAGCCAATGAGAAAAAGAACGCTTTCAAAAGCAAAATTAGTCAAGTGGAAAAAGAGGTTCAAAAGCTCACTGAAGAAAATAGTTCTCTCAAAATTAGAAGGGAACAGATGGAGGCTAATGACTTTCTGAGAAACCAAGAAATCACAAAACAAAACCAAAAGAATGACAAAATGAAAGAGAATGTGAAATATCTCCTTGGAAAAACAACTGACCTGGAAAATAGATCCAGGAGAGACAATTTAAAAATTATGGGACTACCTGAAAGCCATGATCAAAAAAAGAGCCTAGACATCATCCTTCAT
>CM053772.1:38388916-38474517 GCA_028658325.1 Potorous gilbertii
GGACTCCGCTCCCGTCCGGGGAACCTTTGTGGTCGGTTCTTCAGGGCTCTCTGCAGCGGAAATCTCCTTCACTGTGTTTCTGCGCGGCTTCCACTGCTCCAGAATTTGTCAGGAGTTCTTTTTACAGGGAATCTATGGGCTGTGGGTTCGGACCTAGCATAGGTGAGTCTTTCTACTCCGCCATCTTGGCTCCGCCCCCGGCAAGGCAATTCTTTTCCATCTCTCCAGCAAAGTTACTCTCTTACTTACCTCTGCAGCTTTTCCAAACCCTTTTAGCCCTCCTCAAACTTCCCATGACTCTTCTTCCTCCTGCCCTCTCATCCGAGATCCTTGCCTCATATTTCATTGAAAAATTGGGACCATTCAATGAGAGTTTCCTTTTCTCTTCTTTTCATCTCTCATCTTCCATGTGCCTTCTGCTGCTATCTTTACCATCACTCATCTCCTATGAAGAGATGGCCCTCCTCTTTGACAAGGCAAATCTTTCTACCTGGACAAGTGATCTCTTTCCATTCCATCCTCTCCAGCAGATTGCCCTGTGTATCATCTGTATTCTCCCTTTTATCTTCAATCTCTCCCTGTTTACTGGCTGTTTCCCTACTGCTTCTGAAAACATCTGTTCTCTCATCTTCAAAAAAACAAAACAAATCACTCACTAGATCCCTCCATCCCCATTTACTATTGTTCCATATCTTTCCTGTTTTTTTTTTGGTTAAATTCCTTGAGAAGATTATATAAAATAGGTATCTCTGCCCCATTTCCTCCCTTTCTTAACTCTAGAGTCTGGCTTCTGACCTTGTCAATCAACTGTAATACTTCTAACCAAAGTTACTAATGATGACTTAATTGCCAAATATAACAGACTTTCATCAGTCCATACTTCTTTGCCTCTCTTCAGCTCTTGACCCTGTTGATTACTGTCTTCTTGGTAGTTCTTTCTATGTTTTCATGATGCTACTCTCTACTGGCTTTCCTCCCCTATCTCAGCACCCCTTTATGTTATCCTTTACTAGAGCTTCATCTACGAGATGCCAGCTAAACATCAGCGTCTCTCAGGCTTCTCTCCTGGTCTCCCTTTTCTTCCCCCTTTCTACTGTTCCATTTGGTGATCTCATAGCTCCCATGGGTGTGATTGTCATTTCTGTGCTAACAATTGTCAAATCTCTTTATCCAGCCCTAATCTTCAGCCTCTCATCTCCAACTTCTACTGGAAATTTCAAACTGTATGTCCAATAAACATCTTAAGATCAACATGTCCAAAACTGAACTCACTATTTTTCCCACAAGCCCTTCCCTTTCCTTAAATTCCCTATTAATTTTGATGATATCACCATCCTCTCAGCCCCCCAGGTCCAAATTTCTGAGTATCATCCTCAAATGCTCATTCTTTGTCACCACTTACATCCAATCTACTTTTAATACCCCTCACTTTACCTACATATCTTTCATATATGCCACCTGCTCTCCTCTAACACTGACACTACCATGGTATGTTGTCTCTTTGACTCACACCTATATTACAGCAAATATCTGCAGGTCATTTCACTCACTTGACAAAGTGATCTTCCAAAAATATCCAAAAATTATATTTTCATCCCCCTACACAATAAATTTTAGTGGCTTACTATGGTCTTCCAGATAAAATATAAAGCCCCTTTTTGTGGTATTTAAAACCCTGCATAACCTGATCCACCATAGATAGATAGATAGATAGAAAGATAGTTAAAAATAGACCTATCTAGGTTTCTTGAGCTTCACTCACACCCATTAACTCTCCAATCCATACAGGCTTCTTTGCTGTTCCTTGAGCAAACTGATCTATATCATAACACAGAGAATTGTCACTGTCTGTTTCCTATACCTCCCAGAATTTTTTAGTTCCTTATCTCTGCCTCCTGGCTTCCTTGTCTTTCTTCATATCCCAGCTAAAATCCCACTCTCTACAATGAAGCCTGCCTTAATACCTCTCATTTCAAATACCATCACTCTGTTGATCACTACCAACTTAAGCAGTTGTACAAATTATTTTTACATAATTTGAATGATAGCTAAAACTGTCTTTTCCTCTTTTATCCCCAGTGCTCAGCATAGGGTCTACACTTAAGAGGTGCTTAACAAATATTTATTGACAACTTTCCTAAATCAGCATACAATTATGACACATCAGACTGATGAATTTGTTAGCCATGGGACAAATAAAATGAGAGAGAAACTAGATGTAGGAAAATGTCATCAGTCTATTAAACTAGTCTAATGGAGAGATGTCCCTATCCTCCTTTTCCAGTCTTCTTACACTTTACTGCCCTCTATGTACTATAAAATGCAGGAGCACTGGTTTTCTTGAACATAACATAACACAAGTTAGCATAACATAACATAACAAACACCATCTTCTGATTCTGATTTTCCATTGACTTTCCCTAATGCCTGAAATGTTCTCCCTCCTCATCTGGCATCCTGGGTCCCCAAGTTTCCTTCACAGCTTGACTCAAACCTGACCCACTGGACCAAGCCTTTCTTTGTAACAACCACTTGTGATATTAATGAGATTTATGCTAATGGGAGTTAAAGATCTTTTTTTGCCCATTAATAGGCTTTAGGTGGAGCCCATTAAAGGAAGCTTGATTAGGGGAGGCTTGTTTTAAAGAAAGTCCCTCACCTTTTCTTAATTGTTAATAAGGCACTGGGTCACAAAGGTTGTGATGCCCTTCAGCTCCAAAAAGTGTGTATATTCTGAGGTGAAATTTGCTTTGGAGCTTATTCTTTGGAATAAGGTTCATGTGCCAGATGAGACTCTGGGAAGCCATTAAGGAACCCTCCCCCTCAACTTTAAAAACTCAGATATTGGTGCTTCTCTATCTGGTAACTATGTATGTATGTAACAGCCAGACAGTTGGATCTGTCTGTTGATCTATGATGTATGTATTGCTTATGGTCAGAGAGTTGGAAGCCTATCTGTTGGTCTTCATTTCTCTGCTTGTATTTTCTCTGTTGCTATATGTAATTAAAGAAAATTGCTGATCCCTCAACACTTACTTTCTTTTTAGAAAAGCCAATCGAAGAACCCGTGCTAGCTGGCCATCCTGGATGTGTCAGGTGCTTGATGCCACTGTGAGTGTTACCTTCTCTAAGATTACCTTTATTTTTCATCATTTGTCTCTTTCATGTATGAAGTTGTTTTCATGTTATTGTTGCCATTACATTAAGCTCCTTGAGGCAGTGATTAGGTTTTTACTTATATTTTTATCCCTAGTTTTGAGCACAATGCTTGCCACATGTTGTTTTTATTCCTTAGTCATTTCAGTCATGTCCTATTCTTTGTGACCCTTTGGGGTTTTCTTAGTAATGATACTGAAGTAATTTGCTATTTTCTTCTCCAATTCATTTTATTAATGAGGAAAGTGAGGCAAACAGAGTTAAATAAATTGCTCAGGGTCACACAGTTAGTAAGTATATGAGGCCAGATTTGAACTCACAACCATGAGTCTTCCTGACTTCAAGCTCTGCCTTATATCCACTGTACAAGCAAGCTGCCCTCACTGCCTTAACTGACTGACAAATGGTGAAACTGAATGCTAGGGTGGTGGCCAACTGAAGGGAACAGACAGAATGAAGTGGAGAGTTAAAGTGAAAGTAAATTTATCAATATTTGTGGGGTGAATAAGAGAGAAGAGAAAACAGAGACTCAGATGGTAGGTTATGGTGATTGGGAGGATGTCGGTGCTGTTGACAGCTATAAGGAAGCTGTGATGAGAAGCTACGCATTGATGGGGGGATTTTGTACTTACTTTTGAACATAAAGCATTTAATCTTCAACACCTCCACCATTATACACACATATGTGACATACAAATATATCAATCATACTTATATGTTATATATATAATATAAAAATGTATAATATTTATGTGTCATATAAGTATATTAATATAGATATGCATATCTCAGGTACTCATAAAGATATCTATGCTAGAGCTACAGCTTTTTTTCAGCTTAAAATATATAAATGCACCTGACCATCCCAGGCCTTTGGTTACCAGATCACTTTAGCTGTTTTTTCATGTATCACCAACTCCCTCCTCTTCTAATCTTTCCAGCTTCCTACTGTAAGGTATAAATATTCCATTAAAAATAATAATTTGCCTATTTCCTTACTTCCTGCTCCTGTTTAGTCCCCATATCTTGTTTTTCCTTCTGATCATGACTTTAAACACTAGCCAATTGGTGCTAAAATTAAGGGTATAAATAAGGACATAATATAATGAAGGGAAAGAGTGATGTAGAATTTTGAGAATCCATTGAACATTTCTACATCTTCTTCCCAACCTTCTCCTCTGACATGTCTTTTTAGCTCTCAGAAAGAGTAAAAGATAGATAACCTCCCCCTGACTCCTATGACCTAAGTAGAGAACCTCTTTCATTTATCCACTCCTCCCTATTTAAAAGTCGATGGATATTAGTGTATATGGGGGAAGACCAATCATCTAAGAATTGCAAATTTCCCTCCTACCATACCTTGTTCTTAGTGAAACAATAGTTACCTTTTTTCCACTAATGATCAAACTTCAACAATTCCTTACTGGAAAACCTAACCATGACAAGACATTCATATTCTTCCTCTCTCCATCTGCTGTTGACATACTACAAATATGATGTCCACTGAAGAGACAAATGCTCAATACTTTCATGAGTTGACCTTAAGTCAAATATCCAATGATTCATGGTCATCATGAGGAAAGATGGCTGCATTTCATCTTTTTATTGCAGTCACAATTCATAGGAGATGCAGTAATCAAGGGTGCAAACCCAAAGTAGGAATACCTCGAAAGGGAGGAAGAAAGATAGGAAGGAAGAAAGGAAGGAAAGACAAACAAGGACAGACATATATGTGTGTGCATGTGTGTGTATATATACATATATAGTATATATATGTGTGTGTGTGTGTATGTATATACAGAGAGATAAACAGAGAGAGAGAATGAGAGAGAGAGAGAGAGAGAGAGAGAATGTTGCTTCTTACTTTAAAAAAAAAATAGTGAGACCCACAACCAATGTTTTATTGGCAGCTATAGTTCATGGTAGCTCACTTTGGGGCAACTCCATATATCTATATTTCTGCCTCTGGTATTTAAAGAAACAGAAGCTATAGAGGTGATGGAGTTGCATAGCTGCTGTCTGCCTGGAAGATGCTAAATTAAGTATTACAATCATATTGAACCTGAAGTGCCAGAACTACATGCAAAGATAGATGTTGCATAGACAACTAGAGATATGGGCCTGTAGGTCAACCACTTGATGGTCCTACGTTAGCACAAAGAAGACAAATCATTCAAAATTCTTTGTATACTGAAAAATCGCTGTTTAACTCCTTTGTATTCTAAGGCCATATGATTTCCATGTTTATAGATCAATCACAGATCAACATAATGAGAAATTTATCAAGTGAGTCACAATTAAATATGCACATACATAGAGAAAGCCTCAAGGGGGGGAATGGGAGGAGAGATGATTTACCACTGCAACAAGGAATGAATTTGGAGAGAATAAAAAATAAGTGAAGAAGTTTATTTGAAAGCTTTTAAGAGGCAATTACAGACAATGAAGAGTAAAAATAAACAATGAACTAATCGTTGAAAGCTTATGAATAACAGATAAGGCTTATTCAGGTAATAATAGGTTGTAGCAAAGTTGCTGGAGAGTAATATTCCATCAATATAAAAGATAAAGACAAATCCATGCTCAGCTATTTGAAGAATACCACTCATGCATGTATTTCATTACTCTTACAAAAGAAGAAAAGAAAGAACCTAATGAGCAATGCAAAGCTTTATGGCTCTAATTAGGGTCAAATTTTTAACAATAAGTCAATTGCTAAGCATACACAAAAGGGCCACACAGAAATAGCTTTAGTAAAAAACGTGAATTCCTTCAGAGCGGGTATAATTTTCTAATAACAACAACAACAAAACTTCTACTTGGAACTTAAATTACCAACACAAAACTGTAAATGCTTCTAGTTCAGACACTGTTTTGAAAATAACATCTTTAATTGTTCTATTTATTTGTTTTTGAGTTACATGGCAAATGTCGTATTAGGGATGTCAATACAAAAAGTATGCCTGGAAAAGGAGTCCCTTTATTCATCAAGCAAGATCAAGAAATGACCGGAGGACAATTTATATGCTCAACCATTATTCATGAACTACCACAGTATCCAGGGGTAGATTCTTGGCACATTGGGTGGAATCCTCTTGGATGATTTATGGAAGGATCCCAAATTCACTCGATCAAAAGCTTTTATAAGTTTCCTACTTTGTATCAAGCATCATGATAGGTGCTGAAGATATAAAATCAAAAATGAAACAGAGGTCAAAGAGCCTACATTACATAAAAGGAAAATAACACCTATACATATAAGCAGAGGCTCTGAAATAACCTTCCCAATTCCCACTCCCATTGGCAAGTTAGTGTTGCTAAGGATTAGCTAAGGATGGCTAAAGATTCATCACCTCAGCATTCTGGATCAGGGGGAGGTAACTATGGAAGGTTGTGGGTTAGGGTTTAAATACTCTTTGTCACGATCCCCTATCTAGTGTATTTCTCATTGTCATTTAACCAGTTTATATTTTCCCAGTATCAATTAACCAACTGATACCAAATACTTTTTAAAGAGAGATCTTTACTAGAAGGTTGGTTGGTTGTTGTCCTTCATTCTCAAAGAGGACCAAAATGACACCACCATGATAAAGTCAAGATTCAATATGTATAACTATGACTGATCAGTTCAATATGAGTTCAGAATACTTTACCACAGATTGGGCACAAAGAGTCCACATGGACATTTGGGGTAGATACTCTAAATCTGCACATCCTACACTTCCTTTGTGCTGTTTCAATCCTGCTGTGCTTGTAGAGACAGTACCCTTTCTGATGTGGGCAGGCCATGCTGAGCGATCCTGTGCCAATGTCTCCCATATCACACAATCAAATCCAAAGTCCTTGAGAGAATCCTTGAGAGTATCTCTGTATCACTTCTTCTGACCACCATGTGATTGCCTGCCCCCTACAAGTTCTCCGTAAAAATGTTTTTTGACAAGCATACATTTTTGCATTCAACAACATGGCCAGCCTATCAGAATAGGGTTCTCTGAAGCATAGTTTGAATACTTGACAGTTTAATTTGAGCAAGGACCCCAGTGTCTGTACCTTATCCTGCCAGGTGATCTTCAGAATCTTCTTAAGATAATTCAAATGGAAGTGATTCAGTTTCCTGTCATGGTACTGATAGACCATCCATGTTTCAGAGTCATACAAAAATGAGGTCAACACAGCAGCTCTGCAGAAAAGGATATAGTAAATACCAAGTTATAATAGTATCTTCCAATAAAGTTTAGGGCATATTCACAAACATGTTCAGGGGATAGTGGGCTCAAACTTTGAGAACAAATGTGAAAAAGGGATAGTTTCTAGATTTGGTTAAAATGAAAGTATTTTTCTCCCCTAATGGGGTCCTCATGAAGCTTTCCTAAGATATGACTCATGGAGTTCCCAAAATGTGTAACATTTTTTTTTTTGCTTAATTCCATTGATCAGAGAGTTCTGAAGTTATATTTCTTTATGATGTATAGTTTATCAATTTGGGCCACTAGGATAAACTCAGCCCACTACATTAGCCAGCATCACTAATGAGAAGCCCAAATCTTCTGACCCTTTGATGGTCATAAAATTTCCCACTTATCAAAGGTGGGGGTAAGAAGAGCCTGTTCTTTCTCCCTATTAGATTTCATCTCATGGGTTTGTATAGAATAACACCATTGGTAGGCTGGTGTTCTAGTAGAATGCCAGATTTTTATTGACAGGATTTTAGTTAAGCTCCATGGGGTATGACATTCTCTTTAACCAATTCCAACAAACTTATAGTGCATTTTAACTTCATCAAATGTCTGAAAGGATTTCAGTTTTTTACAGATTGATTATTTTTCCTATGTAATTTAAGTCTAGATCTAACCTGATACCTAGGAATTATTCACACTCAGCTTAGATTTTTTTTGTTGATTATCTCTGTCATTCAAAAAGCCATCTTCCCCTAATAAAGGTATCATGGTGTAGAACATCCTATTGGTAGCATTCTTTTGTGAGGTGATCATTAATTGGTATAGGTAAAAAGGTCTGGTTTGTTTCTGGCTCAAAGTATCTGATTCCAATTAGCTTGAAGGTCCCAAAAGGCATGGCCAAGTCCCTTAGGTATTCTGAATCTCTTAGGGATATACCCAGGGCATATTGACAACAACTGAATAAGAGATATTGGCCTCTCACCTGATAAACTAATAGGACTAGGTGATATGGAAAAGATTCTGAGCTCAAACTTACAACCCCTTTCCCAGTTTTATATTTTCTCTTCTCAGAAAATCTGCTTTTGTTTGTCTGGCAAAGTTCTAGATAGCTCTTTAGTGACCTGAGGAATTCGGCAATATTCTTTATGAATGTCTTGTACTAAAGTATCTTGGGAAAAGTCTAAGTAGCATAGTTCATAATCAAGTCTAGAAATTAACATTCTGTAGTACTTTTGAAATACATAGTCTTATAATTTAGCAAACAAAACACCATTTTACAAAGTTCTTATAGGTTACTTCATGCCCTAGTGCTTGCAAAAGGCCTTTCCAAAGGCAGTAAAGAAAAAGAAACTTTTTTACTACATCAAAAGAAAGCCTGGTCTCAGAGACCTTCCCAGAACAAGTGGAGTTTTCCCTAAACGGATGTAGGACGTGGAAATGTCTAGAAGTCACTCCTTCACAGTCAAATGAAAAAAGCAGACTGTTCTGGGTAAAAATTCTTCCTTGATAGACTAATGTGTAATACCAGCTGTTGTCTGGACAAAAATTTTCAGTGTCCCTTTCTATATACACCATGCCAAAATTCTGGCAAGGGAGACATATGTGATCCTACTTCTTATTGGAAGAAAAATTCCCCTGGCTCCCTGTACAAAAGTGAACCTTAAACTTTCCCCATTGCATCCCTGCCACTAAAAGGTCAATCCTAGCATAATTCCAGACTCAATCAACAATAAGGCAAGAAAGTAGTTTGAAAGGAAATAGCCCTGAACATGTATGGCGCTCTCAGAAAATAATTAAGAAGTTCTGGTTGATTACCTGGGGAGTAAACCTTGTCTTATGGATCTGCAGTGCATGAGGTACTTTTAAAACCTACTTTGACTTTTGTCACATTAAGGCAATCGTTCTTGGTCTGCTTAGATGTATTTTTCTAAATAAACATGTGTGTGTGTTATTATAGTGTGCTGTAGGTGAATGGTTAGGCACTGGGTGAGATTGAATAATTGCTTATCAAAATATTAAAGATTATTACATAAGCATTCAAATAAATAAATTTGTCATAAGGAAGGTATTCTGACTTATAAGGAAACACTCCAAGAAAATGGCCATCATTTAATCACAGTTGAAAACAAAAAGGGGAAAGACACAGAAAGAGAGAGAGAGAAACAGAGACAGAGAGAGAAAGCTGTTTTATGTAGTGTACTCTAAAAATTGGGTTATAGAATAACGAAAGCACTGGGAGAAGAATTCCTGACTATTGATCATGTATGTCTCGATGCCTCCTGAGATTGCATTGGCTTTTTTTTATCACCATGATCTTTATTTGCTTTAGTAGTTTGGTTAACATAAAGACGAAAATATTTTACATGAATTTCCTTGTGTTCCTCCAAAATATTACCCTTAGGATCATGATTTTTGAGGTAGAAGAATTTTGTAGGACATATGTGCCACATCCCTTATTTTATGAAGAAAAATGTGGGAAAAAGAACCTAAATATCACAACACACAGCATACCAAGCCAATAAATCGTATCAAATGTGTTAGAAGTAGTAGACTAATTTAAAGGGATAGCTGGGAGTTTCATGGTGAAAACAAGACCAGAGCTCAGCTTTGAAGGCCAAACAGAATTTCCAGAGTTTGGACAAGTAACAGTGACAGACCAGAAAAAAATGAGTGATATGAATCATAGCAGGGCAGTTTTTTGATGCACTGGATCAATTGCCAGACCTGGAGCCAGGAAGACTCATCTTCCTGGGTTCAAATCTGGCCTCAGAGACTGACTAGCTATGAGATAATAGGCAAGCCACTTAACACTGTTTGCCTTAGTTTCCTCATATGTAAAATGATCTGGAGAAGGAAATGGCAAACAACTCTAGTGTCTTTCCTAAGAAAATGCCCACAATGGGATCATGAAGAGTCAGACATGATTGAAATGACTAAACAATAACAATGAAACAAGGCAGTAACATGGGATATTTATTTGACTATTCCAAGACTAGAGCCATCCTTATAGTCACCAGCATTAGCAGCAACAAAAAAATATTTTCCATAGAATTGCAACGGTCCCTCTGAAAGGCCCCCTCTCTTCAGAAATCCCAATTTTGCTATAAGATGTTGTCCATGTGATGAAAAGATCAGCTCCAGTCATATTTATTCCTTCTCTTTCATTTGCCTTTGACAGCCCTTAATCCACCAAAGTCAATCCGTTGCCAAATCTTCTCAAGTCTACCACTGTGGCATCTCTCATATATCTCCTATTCTTTCTAGTTATATAATCACCACCTTGGTTCAAGTCTTCATTCTATCTTTTCCTGAACTCTTATAGTAGTCTTCCTTTTGAGTCTTCTGTATCTGGTTTCTCTCCAATCCATTCTCTACACAACTACTCAGTTGATTTTCCTAAAATACACATTTAACCATACTACTATCATTGAAACAAAACAAATTAAAGAAACAACCTTCAATGTCTCCCTGTTGCATATAGGATAACATAAAAACTTCCTAGACTCCCTCACAATCTCCTTTCCCCCTACCTTTCCAGACCTATTTCCTATTATTCCCCATAAGGACTCTGCATTCCAGCTGAATTTGCCCTCTAGCCATTCCCCAAAACAACAGGACTTCGTCATGATGCCACTTCTGTGTCATGATACAGTATCTTTTATATCTAGGACAAACTCCCTCCTTGCTTGCAACTCCTGGAATCCAAAATTTCCTGGGACTCAGCTGAGATTTCACCTATATTATTTCTCTCTTCCTTCAAAATTATGATTTAATAGTTTTTTTTAATTTACTTATTACTAGAAGAAATCCTAAGCTCCTTAAAGACAACTGTTTCTTTCTTCTTCCCTCCTTCTTTCCTTTCCTTTCCTTTCCCTTCCCTTCCCTTCCTCTCCTCTCCTCTCCTCTCCTCTCTTCTCCTCTCCTTTCATTTCCTTTCCTTTCCTTTCTTCCTCCCTTTTTTTTAGAGGGGAGGGAGGGCTTGATATCACTATTATCAGGCATAGTTCCTTGTAAATATTTAATAAACATCTTTTGAATTAAATACATAAGTTGAATCAAAGGGGTGAGGCTACTGAAATATTTCTTCAAATTTCATTTTTCCCCTACACCCATTTTTAGAGCCTGAGGGAAAAGATGGATGAAAGACATCCAAATTATTTGTTTTAAGTGTAATCACGGGGTGAGTGCATTGGAGGTGCCTAGGAGGTAGTGGGATGAGAGCTAAAAAGGGCTAAATTTTCAGCCAGGTGCTTTGGGCATCTTAAAATAGTGCCTTGAGTAAAGGAAGAAGTGGGTTACGATTCCACCTATGACTCTTCCTATCTGCCTCATCTTAAGAACCTTATGACCACTCAGAACCTCATCTTCCTTAGCTTTAAAATGGACATACTGTAATACCTATACCTGGCTGAAAAGGGTTCTATAAGGCTCCAATAACATAATGAATGTAAAGTACTATGTGAACCCCCAACCATTCCACAAATATCATCGTCATCATCATCATCACCATCATCATCATCATCATCATCTTCATCATCATCACCACCATCATCATCATCATCACCATCACCATCATCATCACCATCATCATCATCATCCATATCTCTAATGAGGTTTGTAACTATGTGCTGGCAATGTGTTCCCCATTTTCATACACACACACACACACACACACACACACACACACACACACACACACACACACACACACGCTACAATGGACCATGGTGATAATCATTCTGTTACCTCCCTTGCAGAGTCACATTTGAAGACTGCATGAAATAATGAATTTAAAGAGCTTTGTAAACCTTCAAGTGCCATATAAATGGCACGTATTGTTATCTTGCAATTCTAAAAGGGGAAAAACTGTCTGTTTCTTATACCTAGCACAGCAAGCATATTGTGTGGGTGGTTAATAAATGCTATTCAAGGATAATGGGAGTTTGTGCCCTTCTATTGTGGGGTAAAAGTTTGTAAGTAATTTAAAAAACAACTAGACTATACTGTCAGCATCTCCCCAGCTGTCGGGACATTCTGTAATTCACAAATGTACTAGAAATATCACATTCTTCTCTACCCCAACCCTCCAAAAATAAAATGAAATAACTTCTGTTGTTTAAGGCAGAGTAAAAAGTTTTAATAAGGCGTTTAAATATGGCTTCCCGTCTCCAAAATGTAGGTAACTTTTAATATTTGGAAGAAGGTTATTCATTTTTTATCACAATTGCAAGTTCACGGCTAGACAATGAAGTCAAACATTAACATGATCCGATCCCTCAACTAAAAATTTGAGGGAGAAGACTTCGATGCAACAGAACACTGATTAAAAATTCCTCACGTACTCTGACTGAAGAGCTTCAGGGGCTTGCTGTAATTCCTTAGATTGACTTTTCCTAGCCTTTAAGCCCAAAGTGTTAGCTAACAATTAAAATGATTGCGGTTACATTCGTGGGTTACGACTGCATCAACATTAGCAAACCCCTAAAGTCTCTTTTCCCCCCTTCTAAGCCTGAAATATGCTCTGGGCTTCCACTTGGGTAGGAAATTCATCCATGAAGTAATTAAAAGAATAGTTGAATGTTTTCAGTTTATAAGAGGTGAAAAAGTTACATTTTAGAAGATGAGACAATCATGTGAGGTTTTAAGGGCATCTAATATATATTAGGGATTCTAAATGCTTTTCCAAATCCATTGTGTGGGGCCTGGTATATAGTGGGTACAGAACAAATGCCTGTTGAATCAAACAATTAGTTTTCTGAGCTTTAAAATGTTTTGAAAAGTATGAGGCAACATAAGCTTGTGGAAAGAGGCACAGACTGGGAGAAAGGCAACTGTGGGCCTAACTTGGCCCAGTCTGAAACTGGCTACTTAATCTGAAGCAAAACAATTGGCCCTGTCTCTAAACCCCCACTGATGAATCTATGCAACCAGTCATTAAGCAGGGATGTGGCTGGCATGCTTGAAAGTCCTCAACTAGTCTAATCCTATTTACAAATCTTTCTGCAACGAAGGACAAACACAGTTTACAAATGAAGAAACCATGGCTTCCTCCAACCCAGGTATTTGGTGTTCTATGGCGCTTTCCATTTCTAACGTTTTGCGATTTGGGTTCTTTCCATCTCTGACTATCTATGTTTTAAGACAGGGAGATATTATAATCCAGAATGCTGAACTGGGCATCAGAACTTGAATTCAAATTCTGTAAAATAGCTAAATGACCCTGGACATACCTCTCAATCTTTTTCAAAGTTAGTTTCTTCATCTGTAAAAATAGGAGGACTGAACTTGGAATATGGAAGGTCTGAGTTCCATACTGAATGTAGCCAATATGTATGTGACTCTAAGTTTGTGTGCTTATCCTCTGAATGCCTCAGTTGTTTCAGTTATAAGGTAGAGATAATAGTAGCACCTGCCTCCCAGGTAAATCAAATGCGATGTCAAATACAGTGTTTTACAAACCTTATTTTCTTCCTCCTTCCTCTTCTCCTCCCCATTCCTCTTCCTCCTCCTGCTTAATTCCTCCTCCTCCTTCTCCTTCTTCTCCTCCTCCTCCTTTTTTCTTCTTCTCCTCCTTGTCCTCCTCTTCCTTCTTTTTCTTTTTCTTCTCCTTCTCTTCCTCCTCATTCTTTTTCTCCTCCTTCTCCTTCTTCTTCTCCTCCTTTTTCTTCTTCTTCTCCTTCTTTTTCTTCTTCTTCTTCTTCTTCTTCTTCTTCTTCTTCTTCTTCTTCTTCTTCTTCTTCTTCTTCTTCTCCTCCTCCTCCTCCTCCTCCTCCTCCTCCTCCTCCTCCTCCTCCTTTTCCTTCTCCTCCTTGTCCTCCTCCTCCTCCTCTTCTTCTACTTCTTCTTCTTCTCCTCCTCCTCCTTCTCCTTTTCCTTCTCCTCCTTGTCCTCCTCCTCCTCTTCTTCTACTTCTTCTTCTCCTTCTGCTCCTCTTCCTCTGCCTCCTCCTCTTTATCATCTTCCTCCTAAACATTTTATTATTATATTTTTACAATATTCTCTGCATCGTGCCAGGATTTGGGGAGACAAATACAAAGTGTTTGCACTAGAGAAATCCTAACATCCTTTCTAATTTGAACAATCTGTGCTTATCTCTAAAATTTCATTTTTTTCCTTGATCTCTGTAGACCTTAATCACTGCCAATACTTTTACTACCCAATATGTAGAATAATGGGGATATCACCAGGTTTGGAGTCAGAATAATGGTAATTTAAGGATTATAGAATTATTACAGATAAAACCCTTTCGTATATAACATTGATACATAAAATGTAACATTGATAATAAACCATAACGTTGATTCCCCCAAAATTAAGAACAATGTTTTAGCAGATGTTGCAAGATTAAATATTTACCCTTTCTATGTTGTATAAAATGGAAACCTTTCATGCCTGTAAATGCCTACATTGATTGATGGTTGAACAGATTATCCTATGTAGATGCAATGAAATAATATCATTATATAAGAAATGAAAAAAGGAATGAGTTCCATGAAATCAGTAAAGATTTGTATACACTAATGCAGAATGAAAGAGATAGAACCAAGACAGCAATTTATACAATTACAACATTGTAAAGACAAGGACTTTGAAAGACCTAAGAATTCTGCTCAACCAATGATCAACCATGATTTCATGGGACTCATGATCATACATGCTACCCATTTCCTGATAAGAGTTGATGAACTTGCTAAATGGGACATAATAAGAGGCCTGGCAAGATGATCTGTTTTGTTTCACTGCATATATGTTACAAAAAGTTGTTTATTTTTGCTGTTGTTTCCTTCCTTTTTTTTCCCAGTGAGAGGAGTTGGGAGAAAGAATAAATATTTTTATTTTAAAAAATAAAGGGCACAGATGAAGGGCTCAAAATCACATGGCAATGGAAGAAGGCATGTTTTGATGTAATTGTCCTGTCAGCCCTTAGAAGTGTTCAGAAGTTACTTTTAGTTTGCCTTTAATAATATATCTCAATAATTTTCTCCATGAAAAAGGTATATATACCAATGTGATAATCCACTAAATATATCATCGTCATCGTTGTCATCATCAACATCATCATAACCATTACCACCTAGCATTTCTATAATGCTTTTAAGCTTTGTGAAGCCCTTTATTTGTTATCACATTTAACAGGAATATTAACAAGCAGCAACTTCTCCCAGGAGGACTGTTTCCATATGAAGTCCCCTGAAAAAGATAAGAATTAAATTTAATAATGGTGATGACAATATAATAGGCATTTATATACTTTGTTAAGGGTTGCAAAATACATCACACGTGGTATCTCTTCTGAGTTTCACAGTAACCTTGTAGTGCAGATACTTTTATTTTTCCCATTTTATAAATGAGCTAACTGACGTTTAGGGGGTTAAGTACGCAGTTCAAAATTGTCTGAGTCAGACTTGCCCTCTCCCCTATCTTCATGCCTGCAGGCTCCAATGCCATCTTTACTCTGCCCCACTGTATTTTCATGCTATGCTGAGGCCAGTTGAAGCCCAGTCATTTATGCCCTGTGTCATCTTTGGCACTCCACTTAACATCTCTGGGCCTCCATTATGTCATTTTAAAAATAAGAGTGCTGTACTACAATAAATTCATTCTAGACTCCTTTCCAGCTTACAACCTATAATGTCATTTGGCACTGTACCACAATCAGTACCTCCCTACCTGCATACTCCAGTTTCACTTAATAAATTAGAGGCTCATTTAATAAACTAAATGGACATTCTTTATGATACACCTAGCAAAAATAATTGCTCATGCTGAATTAGTGGCTCTAGGTGAAAATAAATATATGTGTGCATTCTTAAGAATTTTGAATCTTACCCACGCTGATTGCTTTTCTATGACTTTGCCTATCTCTTATGTGCCCTTTTCTAAAGAGCCCAAAGCATAGTAGCTTATAATTACATTTCAATATGCTTTACAGTTTATAAACTTTTTTCACAATAATCCTATGAGGTTACTAGTATGTGTTATTAATCCCCATTTTAAAGAAGGGGAAACTAAAGATCCAAGAGTTGGAGTCACATGTTTAATAGAATCATGGTACCAGCAAAACAGAGACTCAAATAGAAATGTATTAGAGCTAGATAGAACAGGCTTCTTCTGCAAACCTGATTGTTACATTTTGAGTATCAACACATACCTTCAAAATTATCAAATGCTACAATCTGGGGTTTAATTTATTAAATTATGACTCTTACATATTTAAGAATGTGATGGAGAAAATAATAATTCAGATTAAAATTGAAAGTATGCCAGAGATACAACCCCCTCCCCTGCCAATAAAAGCCATTTGTTAAATACTTACCACTACACTCTCGTAGCCAAACTCTCAAACCTAAGTTTTCTAACTCAGCTTTTCAGCCCTTCCTTCACCACTCAGGAGTTCATATTATTTTCTCTTGTACTATGTATATTTGTATATACTGTATATTTGTATATACTGTGTGAATACTATTTGTATTCATCTATATATTTGTACATGATTCTAGTTTTCACCCAAAATCAAAAGACTATGTCATCAAAACAGTAGAATAATTGTCCCAACAAGATAAGCATGTTTTTCCTGAAACTAAAATCAAACTATATTTATTTATTTCAGTATGAAAACACTCACTGAATTTGCTTGTGGGGATTTCATTTCCCCAGATGACTTTTGCACTTTACATTTGTCAATCTAGGTTCTTTCATTTCAAAACTCTTTATTAAAGATTTAACACTACCTTAAATCTGTTTCTTAGCATTTGTAAATGTTCTCTAAATAATAGCAAAATGAAATTGTTGGGGTTAATGGGATCTTATCTCTCTAAATATATGTGTAGGGAAGTAAGTATGATCATATATTTAGATCTGAAAAGTATCTCAGAGGTATCTGTTCCAATTCTCTCATCTTGCAACTAAGGAAACACATTCAGGGAGGGGAAGAAATGTGCCCAAGACCACACGGAGAGTAAGCATCAGAAAACCCATATCCTCTGAATCCATAGTCAATTGGTTCTTCATTTTATCATGTCTCTCTAAGAGCTTGGTCAACCAGTAATTCATCAAGAACTTATTAAGTGTCTATTACATATTAGGCACTGTGCTAAGCTCTGGGAATTAAAAAAGGCAAAACAAAAACAAACAACCACAAAAACCTAGAAGAGACCTTGAAGATCATTGGGCCCTACCCTCTTTTTGCATATTAGGAAAGGAGACCCAGGAAGAAGAAACATACTCAAGATGACACCAAGCTAAAATATTGTTTCCTTAAATACTTGTTATGAATATCAGCCTGTTAAGAGACAAATGTTGGAGTATCACTAAATATGGGATATTCTGCATGGGTAAAACACATGTGGCCCAATTGTCAGGGATTTTCCCTGACATGATTCCTATAATCTGGATTCTGCCCATTCTGCTTATCTCTAGTGCTTATTCATTTACAGTATTCACCCAAGTTTATCAGTGGTTTATGGGTCACATATGATGTTTTGGACATGTAGTTGGCACTAACAGTATAGCTCAGTTTTATAGGAAGTATAGCTTATCTACACATTTATTATCGCTGATTTTATTGAACACAGTGTCTTTCTCCATGTAGAGTTTCATAAATTGAATTTATCAGCTGAAGTGAGAGATATTTGAGACTTTATAAAAAAGAAATGGACCAGCAGGCTATCACTTCGTGTGGAATGACTTTTTTTGAAAAAAATATATATTAAAAAAGGTGGAGATCACTGAGTGTGGCTGAAGTTTTCCTCACCTTTGGTTGACCTTATTCATGTTCTTATGTAGAACAAAAACAAGTTTTGTTTATTTGCTTTATTCGCACTGGATACACAGGATGTGGAGAAAATCAACCGAGATCAGATGTCATGAAAGTCATTTCTTTCCAGGGAGGCCTTCTGCAATGTCTGCCCCTTTTCTCTTTTCCTCTTGTATGTTACATGTATATGTTTTCACCTTTGCCCAGCACACCAGGAAAGGGGTGTGTGTATGTGTGTGTGTGTGTGTGTGTGTGTGTGTGTGTGTGTGTGAGAGAGACAGAGACAGAGAGAGAGAGAGAGAGAGAGAGAGAGACAGAGACAGAGACAGAGACAGACAGAGAGAGAGACAGAGAGAGAGAGAAGTGGGAGGCACCTTTCTTCTGTCTTAACAAAGCTGTTGCAAGCTGAATCTCACTACTCCGATGAATTCCACACATGCCTCTCTGAAAGACTCAGAAGCATTTTCAGCTTTGATTCCCCCTAAGAGTTATTAGATTTCGAACTGATGGGCGCAATATCTGGATTTAAGGGATGACCTTGTGTCCACATCGGCACTCCCAAATCCAGAAGACCTGGAGCTAAGAAGCTACCGAAGCTGGTCCGTATTCTTTGCTTCTCTGCGGGTGGCAAAAAGAAAAAAAAAAAAAGGTGGTGGCAGCTCGTTTTCTCCCCCTCTCTTTTATTGCGTCTTTTCTTCCTAATACCTGGCTACTATAATTGTTTGCGAACCGCATGAGCGCTTGCGATTCATCCAATAACCTCTATTGCAGTGCAGTGCTGGGGACCCTACTGCTGGCGGCGTTAATTGATTCGTTTGGAACGCTTTCCCAGATCGAATCCCAATCGCAGGTTCCCTTGGCAAGAATCTGACACTTACTAGGGTCCCGGATGTGGGGGGACCCACGTGTGAGGAAGTTTTCACATCAGAGCTGCCCCTTCTTCACGTCCCCAGGGAAAATAAACCATTCCCCTCTCCACCTCCACGGAGGACGATTCCTCCACACCCACTTCCTGGTCCTATTCAGCTTCCCAGTAAGCTAATCTTCAGATGGATCTCTTTCTCTCTCCCCTGCTATTTGAGGGAAAGGGGAGGACTGAATTCGGATCACATTTTAATCTGGGCATTGTTCTGCTAAGGAGGTGCAATCTAGTGTGGAGAAGGACCAGAGGACGCTTGGAAACGTAGAAAAAGAGAAATATGACCAGCAGCGCTTGCCTCGCCCCCAAGCCATCCACCCTCCTCCCCCGTCACCCCGCCCTCAGTTCCACTAACACGTGGGATTCCCAGCACTGTTTGGCTGTCATTTTCTCAGCAGGCAATTTCTTTAGCCATAAACGGTGGAAACGACGCAGAGAGTGACAGGGTGGGTAGAGAAAGTGTTGGAAAGGAAAAACAATGTTAAGAGAGTTCGCCTTGAAATCTTCACAATTTCTGTGAAAATGGTCCCAATTTGTAGTTGTTTTTCGGCAGTGTAGCTGGTAAGTGTGACAGGCAGATGCCACCTTCTCCCTTGCAATTTGAAATTTTAGGTCGAATTTAAAATGGCATTTTGCCCCAGCTGGCATTCATATCGAAAAGAGAATCTCAGCAGCTTTGTAGGTCAGATATTTGAAGTTACTAATTTTCATGAAAAAAAAGTACTTTTGTGATTAAAATATGGTTTTAATTTGAATAACTAATGGGGAAAAAAAACTTTAAAGAATACAACTCAGTGTTCTGGCAGGAGACCAGGTACCCTCAAACAAGTGGAAGCAATTCATCATATGAAGAGTGATTTATGGTCGAAAAGCTTACACCATCATATTCAAATTCTGCCAAAGTGCTACGATTAGAGAAATGAATCAGGCTATCTTTAAAGAATAATGATATAAAGACACCCCTCCCTCCCCTTGAAGCAATATAAGCCCAGAAAATGCAAATCTAGGCAAAGTTACCTTTCCTTAGTGCAGATTTAGAGTTAAAGGGAAAAGCCTTGGGGTTTGAGATTACTTCATGCGTATAATAGATACTGCCACTACCTCACTAATAATAGAAATTTTGTAGCACTTTGAAGTTTCCAAGGTAATTTATATCCATAATCTCATATAAACTTCACAAATAACCTTGTGAGATGAGCGTATGTATGTATACACACACTCACATAGTTGTTTTTACACACCCTACAACCAACACCTGAATCTGAGCTGACTTGAGTTGTGGGGGAGCAAAATCCCCCCAGTCCGTATGTGTCAGAAGCTGTTATTTCACTGAGGTAGGGAAATTCCCAGACAAGTTAGGTGTCTCGGGGGATGTAATGGCTGGACCTGGATCAGGAAGAATTGAGTTCAACTTCCACTTTGCTTACTAGCTAGCCATGTTACCTTGGGCAAGTCACTCAACCTCTATTTGCCTCAATTTCTTTAACTATAAAAATGGTGATAATAGCAGCTACTTCATGTTCTCATTGAAAGAGACATACAAATGGTAGCTATTGTTATTAGCTTGTTAACTCTTGAAATTTATGATCTGAAGGAATTGCTTTTGAGGGAATCTAGATTCTTACTGACTCTAGGCCTAATGTTCTATCTACTTATTTCCTGATGCTTGGGAAAGGCAAAAATATGTTTGCCTTTTTCAAGCAAGTCAAGTAAATTGAAAAAAAGAATACATATTTTATTCAGTAGTTGGCTTATTTGGAAGAAAAGTCTAACTGGTAACTTCCTTTGATTCAATAAGACAAAAATTGGAGGCTAACTGGTGATTTCGTTCTCTGTAGCTGACGATGGAGTTACAAGATTGTAGATGTGTTATACAAATACTGTGATGAATCTGCGATCTCATGGTTATATGTACAAAGTATAATATTGTATAATGTGTCCATTTCCTCTTACTCCTCAGCTTAAAATCTTATGACCCACTTAAAATCAAATTGATTCCAATTTCCCCCAGTCAAGTTTCATATTAACATTTTGTTCAGCCACACCTGAGCAATCACTAAAAACTCTTTGATAACCCTCCTTGGTCAGGACTGCCACCCAAAGTTACAGTCACTAGTTGTACTGCTGACATTCCTAAACAACAAAATAGATGCCTACTCTTTGGGCTGGGAAGCTGGGGGGAGGGGTGTTTGTTTCACTATCCAGTTCCTCCACAGGTTATCAGGGCACCAGTTCAGTTCCTGGGTGAGCAGAGTACAGTCTCTTTCTGAATTCCAAGAAAAGAAAGATTAATCCCTTAAGCTTGTCCAGCAGCCTACCTCCTCAGCACTCCCACCTCAATTGCTTTACCTACTTTGACATTTCCAGCGCTCCGGTTGTCAGAGCTTGGGGACCCTTCATTGATGACAACTTCCCCTCCCCCTCATCACATTTCCAGTGATAAGAAGCTACACTGCCCCCCCTTTCCTCTGCCCCTTCCCCCCTCTCCTCTGCCCCTTCCCTATCACCGAAGCAGTTTGCAAGGTGTCATTTGGGCAAAGAAGTACTCTTGGGGAGGGCATGGCCCCCACGTCCCACCTTCCCAGCGTCCTCTGACTTAAGGCCCTTCACCCTACAGGTGTATCGCACCAGGGTCTCGAGGTGTGGTGCGCATCCCTCACCTCTCGCCACGGGCACTGAGCATGCCCAGCTTGGCTGCGAGAGGGGTCCCCCCCAGAGGAGCTGCCAGCCAATACTCCATCGCTCCAGGTTTTATGAACAACCGAGAGAGGGGAGGAGGGACGGGAGCAAGGAGCCGGGCAGAGCAACGGGTTCAACACAGGGATTGGTCGCAAGTAGGAAGCTTTTCCACTACACCGGGTCTCAGGGAATCTGTCTGCGGTCCCGAGGCTCCCACCGAGCTCCTAGCAAAGGTAAGACCGGAGGGAGTCAGGGCACTGACTGAGTCACACTGCCCAACCTGGGCAAGCGCTAACCAAAGCTACCCCATCTAGCCTCCGCCAAGGGAACAATTTAAGGGGAAAAAAATGTCAGTTGCAGAGGGAGGAAGGTAGGGACCTAGGCGGGGAGAGGGTTGTCCTGATCACCCAGGAGGCAGCGCTCCCCGGCAGGGCTCACTCTCCTCTTGCAGGAGATGCTCTGCAAAGGCTGCAGACTCGTCTTGGCGGCGGCAGGGACGGGCGCCCGTAGCAGCGGCGAGCATCAACAGCCAAGGCAGATGCGGATGCTAGAGAGGGTCCAGCAGCCGGGCGCCCAGGTTGGGTCAGATGACAGGCAGGGAGACTGGGAGCGCACGGCTAGACCCGGCGCAGCGCCGTGCGCCCCTGGTCCACAATATTGCTGTGTATGTATTTTGTAGTCAGAAAATAAGTTTGTTGCACGACCAGTCAGACATAAAACCAGGAGAGCAGACGCTCGGATGGTGCAGGGCAGGAGTGCCTCCTTTCCCTCGAGCTTACCTCCCTCAGCCCCTCTAGTTCTGGTTGATTACTTCTGTCCTCCTGCTGCTTCCACGCCTTCATTGCCCCTTAGGCTTATTTTTCTTTTGGCGACCCATTCGGATGTTGCTGTTGTTTTGGCAGGAATCAAGGCACGTTGGACTCCCAGGGTTTGTGGGAATATTTCATTTCCGTGGCGTTTTAGGAAGGAAGAGGAGAGAATTAAGCAGCCTACTTTACTAGTCTCAACTTTGATTTAGGGAGGGCTGACTAGACTCTAAGGAAGGTAGAGGAGCTGTCCAACACTTGGTACCCATTCCACCCTCTCTTGGAGTAAGTGGTTGTGAGCCAAGCTGACTGCTGGCTTTGGAGTAGGGATGGAGGCGGGGAAGGGTTATAGTAACTTGGCCAGCCCGCAGTTTTGACCCTAGTCGGCAACCCTGTGCTTTCAGAGATGGAGACAGAGACCAGGCGCTATATGTAAATCGTAGACCAAGTGTGGTTGTAATCCCTGAAAGAACAAGCCTGCTTTGCTCCTAAAATAGAGGGCGTCTGCATATCTACGTTCATAGGCATTATGATTTATTTATTTAGTCATTCATTCGTTTATTTATTTTTGCAATGAGGGGCGGGGGAAGAGAAAGAGAAAGAGGTTTTCAACTTCCCCACCCCCACCCCAATCAGCCAGGGTGTCTGATAGATTTGGCAGCCAGCGCAGGGAAACAGCTTTGCTGAAGAAAGGATTTCTGCACTGGAAGCCCCAAGGAGGTTGATTGCTTGCTTAGGGCTCGAGATTTCGGGTGGAAATGCACTCGAACGCTCTGTAGGGCAAATCAATGTTACCGCCTCCCTTAGATTCTAGTTATTAAGTCGAGTTTGCCAGCAGCTAATGAAGAAAGCTCTGGTTGTTGGTGCTTTCGAGTAGAAATCCACATAGAACTTTTACTAGTTTGCCTCCCAGAATCAACAGGGATGGGGTGTGGGGGAAGAGTTCCTGGTGCTAAACTGACATAAAACAGGATCTTTTCCTCCTTTCAGGTAGACTGATCAGATTTCTGTAGCACAAACTAGCTATAACAAAGGCTTCTACCCCCTCCCTTAAGATACAAATGACTTGTATGAATGCAAAGAGGATGCCTGCACAGGATTAAAAAATGTTTTTGCATTCTGAATGATGACTTTATGGTTTTTGGTGGAGGGAAGAGAACCTACACAGCTAGATTCTTACAGAGAAATTTCAAGCCTGGATGATACTGCAAGTTATTAATTTCCCTCCATTGGATGAAAGAGAGCAGTATGTTACAAGAGACAGTGATGTTGGCTTGATTTTTCACCTAGTGGCATTCATATTTCATGCTCAAGTTTACTGTGTTGCTTTATCAATTTGAACTGGCCAAGGGTTTAGAGTAAAGAGCGGTAAAGGGTGGTCAGAGTAAGTTAGGGTTAACCAGGGTATTCAGAATGAGCTCTACCTGAAAATCTTTGCTGCCTTGTAAAATGCAGCACTGTATAAGATAATGGTCTTTTTTCTGAAGCTGGTCACAACTGCTACTTCATGCCCTGAGGTGTATCAGACGGAACACAACATTAGGCCTACTTAGTTCTCAATCTAAAAATCACTCAGTCCATTTGCCATCCATCAGTAGACCTTACAGCCCTCTTCCTTCTGTCCCCTCCCCTAAACCTGAAGTATAATATAACTTACCTTTTAATTAGGTGCCCAGATTGTATGAAAAGATGACAGTTCTGTTTTGGAAACAGGTCAAGGAACTGTGGAAAATATATCCAGAGGCAGGTGTATTTCTGTATTTGGGGCATTCGCCAGATCCCTTTTCATCCCTTTGGACTATATAGGAGAACTTTCTGTCTTTTGCTGTCTGTAGGTCATGATAGCTTTTCCCATCATTTACTTCATTCTGACAAGTACAAAAAATCTGAATAACACTTTCAAGTTTTTCAGTTATTTCTTGTTAACCACTTAATTCAGTTGTTTCCCCCTCCTTTATCTATTTCTTGATCTTGCATGTCACTGAGAAATGAGTTCATTACCAATTTCTTTCCTTAAGCTTTAGTTCTTTTAAAGACCATAATGTCTTTTGTAAAATACACTAGGATACTTGTTATTATTAATTGTCTACCACCTTTCTTTTTCTTTTCCAGATGAAAGTAATATTATGTACTTGATTTTTTGTTTAACCAGAGTTTGCCAGATAGCTTTTAACTTGTTGGATGTGTATGAACTTATTAAGCTATAATGTTCATTGATTTGTATACTTTAAAATCGGAAAGTCAATTGTCATGAAAAATAATTTCATATAGATTGAATGTTTAACACAGTGAAGGCCAAATGCTTAGGGACAAGTGATTAACCCCTTTTCGCCCTTTATCCCATCCCACAAAAGCTTCAGAGAAAGCAAGTGATAATACATTCTTTGAAAGACTAGACAGGATTTTAGGTCCTCTAGATTCTGGAACCATTTTTGCTATGTCCTGATAATGATCTTTCATCCCAGTTGCTAAGCTCCTGAGGCTTTATAGAATCATGAGATATTAGAGTTAGATAGGACTTTACAGATCATCTACCTAGTCTAATCCCCTCATTTTTACATGTAAGTATTTCAAGATGAAGTTACCTTACCCAAAGTTGCATATTAAATCAATAGCAACTCATTGGCATCTAGGTCGGCTGACTCTCACAATGAGTCATAAATTTGTTTGTTTGCTTTTCATTTATAAAATTTATAAAATTTCATTTGCAAAAATTATAAAATTCATTTATATTTTTTATGACAGGGTTATTTTGTGTTAAGGGTTAGATGAGTCTGTAATAGTAAGAAACATTTATAGATTTATCTAAGATTTGCAAAGCACCTTTCTTCATAATAGAAACAAATCTCCCTTCCTAACTTCTCTGTTCTTCCAAAGTGATAACTTCTCTGTTCTTCCAAAGTGACCACCATCCTTCCACATCACACAGTTCCCACATCCTAATATTTATCCACAACTTTTGGCTTCTCCCTCTCTCATCTAAACAGTTGCCAAATCTTGCCAGTACACTCACCCAATATCTCAGATCAATACCTTTTCTCCACTTACATACTACCACCCCATTTTATACCCTTGTTTGATCTGCTGCAATAACCTTCTAACTGTCCTCTGTATATCCAGTCTATCTTTAATTCATTCTCCAAAAAAACCACCACATTGGTATTCTTAAGGTATAGGTCTTACTATGAGACTCCTCTTGCTCTAAAAGTTACAGTAGTAACTTCTTTCCTGAAGGATAAAATATAAACTCCTTTGCTTGGTATTTAAAGTCCTTCACCCTCTGACTTCAGCTCATCTTACATAATACCTCCTTCACATATTTTATATTCCATCCAAACTGCATTACTATTAGCTGAATCCCAATTCCTATGGTCTATCTCCATGCCTTTGCATAGGCTGTGCCACCCAAACTGGAAACATTCCCTTTCTTCAACCCTACTTTTTGAAACTCATAGTTCTCCTCAAAGCTTAACTTACATGATGAGGCAGCTAGGTGGTGAAGTGGATAGGGTACCAGAGCAGGAGTCAGGAGGACCTGAGTTCAAATCTCACCTCAGACACTTAACTCTCACTAGCTGTGTGACCTTGGGCAAGTCACTTAACCCCAATTGCCTCATCCTGGGTCACCTCCAGTCATCCTGATGAATGTCTGGTAACTGGGTTCAGATGACTGTGGAGAAGTGAGGCTGGTGACCTGCACAGCCCTCCTTCACTCAAAACAAAGTCAAGTACAAGTCATGTCATTATTTCTGTGATGGCATGGTCTTCTTCAGCAATGAAGCACGAACACATACACGTTACGTGGCACTTTCTACAGCAGAACTTTTTTGCATCCCCTAGTATTAATCCTTCCTCCTTTGAAGTTAGCCTGTTTTTAATTTGTGTGCATATGTGTGTTTATAAATATATAACATATAAAGTATAAAATTGTGTACACAGATATACATACATGTTTATCTGTATATACATGTCATTTCAAGATCCTTGAAAGCAGGGAGAATGTAGTTTTTGTTGCTTTAGTCCCACTTCCTGACACAATACCTGAGGTTTGCTAGACATTCAATGAGAGTTCATTAAATTGAGTAGCATGTAGATGGAGACAGTAATATCATTATGATCCCAATTTTATAGATGAGGAAAGAGAGAAAGGAAGGAAGGAAGGGAGAGAAGAAAAGAAGGAAGGAAGGAAAGAATGAAAGAAAAAATAAAGAAAGGGAGGAAAGGAGAGAAAAAGGAAGTAAGGAAGAAAGAAGGAAAGAAAGACAGAAAGATCTCTTATGGTTTTTTGACCATGCCCTGGCATATCAGCAAGCACACACTGACATGTCCTTTGTTTTCACATGGACTTTGTATTCCTATATTCCATTAAGAACTGAATATTAACAAAACCATGACCTATTTATACTTTGCCTTGTTCATCCCCTTGCAAGTATACTTTTTGATATGAGTGAGAAAAATATCTGGACCATGGTAGGCGTTTAATGAATGTTTGTAAGAACGAGACATTCCTTGACCCCATCTTTCGGTTTTCTAGTCTTCAGCAGGGAGTATGGGTTCAACCATGATAGAAATACGTTTTTGCTTATTTTTTGTAGTTAGAACGAAAAAAAGAGTTTATTTCTTAGAAGAGAGCAGGAAGACAGGTGAAAGTTAACTAGCCATTTTTTTCCATATTTTTATACCTTTCCCAACCCCTGTCCTGAACTATTCACGTTTTAGAAATACCTGGTTTTAAAGAAGCCTTTCCAAATACCTGGTTTATATGGTATCTTTCCAAATGTACTATTTCTTCCTGCAATTAAATTCTCTTGAGATATTGGAAAAAAATGTCCTCAATAAATAACATATTAAAAAAGACTTCAGAAATAAGGGTTTTTCTAGGCATTGTGACTTCTGTGACCCCAAGTTCCTTTGTTCTCCATTAGCGCAACTTCTGAGTTGATTGAACTGACTGAATGAACACTGACATCACCTTGCTACATTGTATCTGCACATTTTCATTGATCTTAGATGCTTTGTGACTAATCTCCACAAGTTGGCCAAGAAGAGCTATGACTTTAGCAAGGACCTCAGATCTAAAGATTGAATTGAAACTTTTCAATCATAGGTGACTACTTCCTTTTTCCTTCCCTGATCTCTTAATGTTAAATTTCTAGATATTAGTTTCCCCTCCCATGGGGGATTTATGAAAGGAAAGATTTGTATAACTTTGATTTGTCAAAAAAAAAACATTAAATTTTCTGAAGAAGTAACCAGGCTTTTTATTCTTGGGCGTATAGAACTAATGATGACACTCATTGCCGGGCTGTTTCTACTCTCAACAGAGATATGTTGGTCATGGGTGCAGATGTTATATTGGCTTATTGGAGAGTAACAATAGTCTGAAAAAATCAATAAGCCTTAGCAAATGATGGTGTGATTCTCGGTGTTCAGGATTAATTTCACATTTATAACAGATAAACTGGTTACTCAGTATTGTCCTTAAATTAAGGTAATATTCCTGGGAGGAGAATTGAGATGTGTGGGGAAACTAATTTTCCACTGAGGTCTAATTGGAAGGGAGAGATGTCCGGGAGATAAAACACCTGAGTTCAAATCTTTATATATCTGTTACTTATTTGCTTCATGGCTTTGAAAGATATATGTAAAAATATAAAACTATATGAGAAGTTCTACCAACTATGTATTAGCCTAGTATCTGCCACTAAAATTTGGTCTGGAATATACCTTTAAGTACAGGTATTTCTGATATGCTATACCCAATGTTCATAGCATGGGAATCAGATTGAAACATAACGTGACTCAGATCCCCCAATATATCTTCTAAAGCTAAAATCTAGGCAGGCTGCCATCCTCATGAGCTGCGCAGATTTGTATTATCACCTATATTATGATGGCTCTTCTACATTCAAATATAAATATGAATATTTTTCACCAGTGATTCATTCATTTGGCTATTAACTAGATATTGATTCCAGACTCCTTGCCAATTAATGAGTTAATTGGGAGTCTAAATGCTATTGTTGCCACATTTAACTGGATGGATATACAAGGTGCTTAAGGAGCAGAAAATTACCCTTCTTAGATTTTGAATGCTTCCCACAGAAATCCCAGTGAAAACCCAGTAATCTGGAATGCTCAGTAAAGGCATCATTACAGACAGAAGACCATTTTTCTCCCTTGGTTTGTTGAAAATTTAACTCTTTATGAACCAAAACTTGCACATATTTTTATGAATTTACTGGAAACCATGTTCCCTAAATGTATTTATTTCCCTCATTTCTTATCCAGAGAATATATAATACATTTGTTTTGCTTTAATTCTCCATAGTCACTTCAAATGTCAGCAGAAAAAGTACAGGGACTTTGGGGTAGCCTCACCTATTCCATTAACTCTTTAAGTTTTAAATATGTTGTGGGATAGGATACAAGAGTTAAGCCTGTTAGAATTGTGAAAATAAGCAAACAAATTGAAGGACTTTACAGGTACATAAACTTTTAGTTCTGGACATTGCTGCTTCTCAGTCCTTTTGGAATATTAATGTCTTTATTTAAGTCTTATTTGGATTGACAAGGTGTAATTATAATATAATGGAAATGGAGAAAGCAAGAAAGGTGGGGGCCTTTCTGTGAAGGAAGTGGCTACGGGTTTTTATTACTTGCTATGTAACAATGTCACATTTATTTGTGAAGAATAGTGTGACAATGGTGATGATGTGTTACTTATGCTATCTCTAGTACAATACAGCCTCATTAATACAGTCCCCACACATTTGAAATCTGTGAAAATCCAAGCGCTGAATACATTGATTCTCACTGAGTACAAGATTCATCTAGTTTCTAAAGCAGATTTTCATGGCCTTGACTAGTAAAGGGTATTCTCAGATGAGAATCCTCTCCCCAGCTCCCAAATGAAGAGTTTATATTTGAAGCTCCATAAATAAATTCATATGTGCCAAAGACATCTGCTTATTGCATTGGTTTGTTCATTATAAATCTATTATGTTTGTCTTTTTACTACTTCTTCTTCTTACTTATTGGTACTTATTTGGATGATTATTTTTATACAATTTTCTATTTCTCACCTCCATACTTTTGTATGGAAGCAATCAAGTAAAGAGTATTTATTTAATTTCTAAATACTATCACTAAGATAGAATGCCATGTCTGAAAAGCATTCAGTGTTTTTCTCCACCTCCTAGAATCTTGCATTGGCTTCAAATACAGCCCAGGTAACATTCCGTATTCAGCCTTACCACATCCTTACTGATATCTTCCTCTGGAAATAGAGTTGTGTAATAGTGTTGCATATGCTTTGTATTTTCTTATTTGTATAAGTGCTATGATTTCCCAACAGAATGTAATCTCCTTTAGGACAGGAACAATATTATTTTTGTTATTGCATCCTCAGTCCTTGACACATACCAAGGCATGCTATGCATGTTTGTTAAAATGAGTTAATTTGTCATATGAGTATAATAGAAATTAATAGTAAATGTCTTTTAAAAAAATCACAATTCAGACTGTCCTTTTCCCTGAATTTCCACAGTGGATCTGAATTAATAGTTATAGTGATTGAACAGGAAGAAGAAAGAGAGCTGGATTGCCAATGGGAAATTATAGAGCTTCTTTAACGAACTCTGAATTATCCTTGCAACGAAGGACCATTTTTTTAGCTTTTACTACAGATATTCTAGCCATGTGTTTGTATGGCATGAGTCACAGAACACTGACCATTAAACCAAAACATGTATCATTTGTATATCCAGATGAGATGAGACAGTACAATGATAATGGGAAAAGCCCCAGGACTTAACAGTTAAGATGACTCGGAATGGTCAGAAAGACAGCTAGCTCTTCTACATGTACTAGACTGTACGGCTGCCCTCACCACCACCACCCCTCACCCAATTATTTTTTTGATAGTCATCCCTCAGAGGGTGAGAGAATAACACATGGTGGATATGAGCAGGTTGAATGACAACCAATAAGTTACCATGAGTAAGAACTAGAGTATAAAGGATGTCATTACAGAAATAGATGACAGAAGAAGGTGGGTTGGTCAGTTGGTGAGAACAAGGGTTAATGAGTAGACAGGAATATGCTAATAACATCCAGACAGTTGAGAGAAAGTCCAACATATTGCTTGGACCCCTTGTGTTGGATTTATGGGAGAACATGGATGATAGTGCCAGGGAAGGTCAGGGACTGAGATCCATATTGAGAGGGAGCATCTATGTTGAGAATACTGACGTATGGAGTATTGGTACTAAATCATAATAACCGTTGCTTACTTAACATATATGGTTTATAACTAACACAAATAGTGTTTTAAAGTTTGCACAGCTTTTTACCTAACCTCATTTTTTCCTTGTAAATAGATCAAGGAGATTGGTCAGATAAGGTTGGTTTTTTGTTTGTTTCTTTGCCATTCTTTCTATCCCTAGGATATAATTTAGTGCCTGGCAAATAATGTGCATTTCATATATAGTTATTGATTATCCCCATTTCATAGAGAAGAAAACTGAAGATCTGAGATGTTACTTGATTTGTTCATAACCATTCAATGAGCTTTTGTTTCACTGATAACATGTACCGCAAAGACAACACTTTTCAATCCCATATTAGGGAAACGACCATGTATAAAATACCATCAATAACAAGGAAATCGGAAACTTGAAATCCAGGGCATTGGGAAAATGAATTCTAGGCACTGTTTAGGTTAGTATTCACTGGGAGAGAATTGTCTTATTAATAGTTGTTCTCAAATCACAGATCCCTGAATCTCAGTGCTAACACTTTTTATTTGCTATCTGCATTTTATTGCAGTTACCGTTTTAAAATGTGAAATGTATGCTTTAAAAATAAAGTTTCTATTTGCCCCTGGAACTATACCTCTAGGACACACAGTGAGATCTTCCTTGGCAGTTTGGAGCCAAAGGAAGTATTTCCATAATGCATTTGTTTTATGGTTAACTATTACAGCAAGTCACTGTGACAGAACGGAGAGGCGATTAGCAGCATTGGAGACAGTGTGTGGGAGAAATGGATTTGGTTATGGTCAAGAATCTTATTTATTAGAGAGAATGAATTACAGAATATTTTATCATTTAATATTCCTCTACGACCTCTGCCCCAACCTTCCCAACCTCTCTAAAAAACAAATGATGCTATCCAACTGTAGAAATATGTGTCTCAAATTACTTTCTGTTCTTTAATGTAGAAAAATATTATAAACGATTTCCACAAAGAATTTCTTATTTTTTTCCTCTCAAAACAGTGGATGTCTGTCTTCTCAGGGAATTTATAGTCTCTTTATGGGTACCTGGAATTCAGTTCTTTAATTTGTCGAGGGTAGGGAGAAATTCTGGATTTAGAAGTCATGAGATCTGGATTCAAATCCTGACTCTACTATTTATAATCTCTAGGACCTTGGCTAAATCATTTACCTTCTCTGATCTTGATTTTCCTCATCTCTTAAATGAAGCTCTTTGACTATATGACCCCTTAACTCCATGTCAGTCATAAATCTATGTTCCTATGAATTTATAAGTCATTTGAGAATAGTGCATCAATTAGGAATTGGTGAGAAAGTCCGTATTAACTCTGAATCTATGACCCAGTGATCTCAGCATCTGTATCAGTAATGTCCAGTGGCAAATGCTTAATTTCAATGAAATAATAGTGATAACCATAATAGCTAACATGCACATATGCGAATTTGTATGTGTGTTATGTATGTATATGTGCATATGTGTGTATGAGTGTGTGCTGCTGCTGCTGCTGTATGTCTTTTGTTCTCAAAGAGGACCATGATATCAGAGAGGAGAAAGATGGAACAGAAAAGAAAGATAGGAAGGAAGGAAGGAAGGAAGGAGTGTGTGTGTGTGTGTGTGTGTGTGTGTGTGTGTGTGTGTGTATCAACTTGATTTTTATGGAGGGCTTTTACCAATATTTCATTTTATCTTTACAAAAACCCTATGAGGTAGATCTCATTGTTATCCACATTTTACATATGAGGAACCTGAGGCAGACAGAAGTTAAGTGGCTTGACCAGGGTCTTATAACTATAAATTTTCTGAGTCTCGTTCTTATCTCAGACCTCCCTGACTCCAGGCTCAGGTCTCCACCCACTGTCCCTCTCTTTTCCTATTAGATTTCTTCCAAAAGAACTTTCCTTTCTTTTCAAAATCAACACATGGAATGTGGTTCAATCCACTCACTAGTTCAAATTGCCTTTGAGAATTTTTTTTCACTTTACTCTTAATTTTTTCCTTATCCCTGCTCATCTTTACTCATCTGATATTTCACTTGGAAACTAAAAGACTTAGGGGTAGGAAGGGCACTGTGATACCAATTTTGAATTGTTTAAAGGACAATTTTGGGGAAGAGAAGTATTCAGTGTGATATGTCTGACCTCAAACAAGTTGAAGCAATGTACAGACATTGGGAAGAGTACATTTTGCCTTGATCTCATGGGAAAAAAATACGTACAATGACAGCTCTTCCAAGTTAAAAGGAGTCGCCTCAGAAGTCAGTACTTTGCCCCTTGATCACGAAATAAAATTCTATCCCATTCCCCCATACCCCACCTAACTGTGGGCGGATTCTTTTGGGGACATTTGTTGAAATAGTTATCCACTAAAGTGCCTTCCAACCATAAAATTCTTTCTTTTTTAATGGATCATACTTTATTTGATTTAATATTTTATCTTTCCAAATTATATATAAAACATTTTTAGCATTCCTTTAAAAAATATTTTGAGTTCCTAATTTTTCCTTCTCTCCTTCCTCTTCATTGAAAAGACAAGCAATTTGATATAAATCATAAAATTCTAAGAAAAATTTAATAATATTTCTAGCTTGCCAAAATACTACTGAAATATTTTACTTGCATGAACTGGTGCTTTGGCTCTTCTGTTCATCCTTTAAGTTTCTGGAGAAGAGGACAAAAAAATGTCCCTGAAAGAAAGCTGGCTTCCTCTGCCTTACTAGTAAGCTGATAAAGGGATTCTAGTTCCTGGAATACAGGCTAGATGTGCCTTTTGACTTTCAGGTCTAAATCAGAGAAATGGGGCTAATATATTCTGTGTTACCCCTCTATCTCTGCTACCACTGGAATCAGCCACCTGCATAACTGAGGATGGAGCTTTTCTCTTTATGAGAACGTTATTCATGAACATGTAGAGGGGCTGACTCTGGCTTCCTCCTTTGGTCATGATAGATCAGTTTTGGCATGGATAGGGGAGAAACAATGCAGGTAGATTTGAGCACTCTGATGGGTTATAGATTATACATGTAACCAACTCAGGTCATGATCTTGAGGCTGTCAACACCATAACTCTAGTAAGCTGAGCTAATTAGCTCTAATTAATAAGGCCAAGGTTATTTTGGGACTGATGGATCAGTTTATCTAGGCGCTATTTGTCAGGAAGACCTACTATATGCCTAACGAGGTGTCAGGCATTATGGGAGATAAAAGGCAATTTAAATAGGATTCCTGTCATCTAATAATATAAATAACAACAAGCATTTACATATATATGGCTTTAAAATTTATAAGGCATTATATATATATATGTATATGTATATATATATGTATATGTATATATACATATATATATACATATACATATATATATACATATACATATATATATAAAATCTCGTTTTATCCGCACAACAGTCCTATGAATTGTGTTATCATTTCTATCTATTAGGTAAGGATACTGGTGGATGGGGAAGGGAAGTAGCATTTGTTAAGCACTATATGTTAGGCACTGTTCTAATGCTTTACAAATACTATCTGAGAGAATTGTCTAGGGTCATATAGTTAGTGAGTCTTTGAAGAAAGACTTGAAATTAGATAGTTCGGATTCCAAATCTAATGGTCTATCCACTATGCCCATTTCTGCCCTTTGGACGATGTTCTCCAAAGGGTGTACATGGGGAGTGAAAAATGATCCCTAGGGGATTCTTTAGATAATCAGTAAGAGGGAAACAAATTCCTGTACAACTATGTCATGATGGAGGCCCCTCTAAGTCACTACCTCAGGAGAGAGGCAGGCTTCAGGTTCTCTCATTTCCTCCAAGGGTGAGGCAGTATGGTTTTGGAGACAGCTAGGGAAGAGGTGATAATTCTTTCAGGGCTACTGTGATTCAGCAAGGTGTGTTGATCCAGGTCAGAGCTGGCACCTGGTTCAGGTATGAAAACCAGCATAAGAGATAGAGGGGAGTAAAGTTTCAAGGTCAAAAGGCATAGAATGGATTTGGAGGTCAAGGGAATGGCAGTGAAAAAACAGACTAGTGGGACTTCTAGTTAGAATTTTAGTCATTTCCCTCTTTCTTCCAAGGGTTAGGATGCTAGATAGATGTAGATCAGAGGTTCCCAAGCTTATTTGGCCTATTACCCCCTTTCAAAAACAATATTCAGCAGACCCCTGGAAATCTACTTTATTTAACATTTTAAAACTTGCAAATTTCATAAATATACATATATATAATGATGCATCTTAAATTTAATAATTTATTTTAAATTTGGGGGTTTTTTTCTGCATTGAAATTTTGATGATGCAATATTGCATCATGTAACCAAATAGTATCATATTATAAACAAGTCATTATGCATGCATATTCCTGCTGGATTTCTAAGAAACGTGTGACAGGCCAGCCTGCCAACATTTGTTTGTTAATATCTCTTGGAGGACTTGACCATTGATCAGTTATAACTTGAACGTTTTGTGTTTATATGGAAAACAATGTAATCACTATGACTTTAACTCTGTTACACAACAGAGGAAACATGTACAACTATTGCCTTTTTCTTCAAAATTTTCTTCTTTTCTTCAACTTCTACCACCCCCTGATTTTTATCTGTTGCTTCTGAGGCTACTGCCATCCCCTTCCCCATCATTGGGAAGCTATGATAGAGGCTGTGTGAGGTTGGTATTGTGACTGGCAGAGTCCCTGGAGACAGACAATGAGAGGGCAGGTAGGGTAGCACACAAGCATCTATTAGCTCACGAGAGTCGATTGCAAAGTTTTCATCATAAACATTTTCACTGAGAAATCAGCAAACATTACAAAACAGTGCTTGATTTATTTCTTTGTTTATTGTCTAGATTTAAGAAAGTGATGGAAAAATGCTAAAAATGCAGATGAGACTTAGAAGTGTTTCATGTTGTACAGTCATTTTCCAGTCATGTCTGACTCTTCATGATTACATTTGGGGTTTCTTGGCAAAAACAGTAGTTTGTCATTCCCTTCTCCAGATTATGTTGTAGTTGAGGAACTAAGACAAATATGGTTAAGTGACTTGACCAGGGTTACACAGCTAGCAAGTGACTGTGATCACATTTGAACTTGGGAAGATTAGTCTTCCTGATTTCAAGCCAGAATTCTATCCCCTATGCCACCTAGTACATTGCTTTTTGAGAGTTGGTTGAATATTTTTCAGCATGTCCTTACACATGGGTCAAATCATGTAGCTTACTAAGAGCATCCAGGCCAGGTACATACATGCAGTGGACTGATGGATGGTAAGTCAGGTCACTAGCAAACATTACTTCAAATCAGCCTCAATCATATGAGACTGGATAAAACACTTAACTCTGTTACCCCCAGTTTCTTCATCTTTGAAATGGGTATGATAACAGTACCTAATTCATAATTTTGTTTTGTTTTTAGAAGAAATGAGATAAATTATATGATTTTTGCAAAATGTATGGCCATATATCAAAGTTACTTATTATTTATTGATTATTTATTATATCCAATGCACTGAGCTCACTCCTGAGGACAGAAAAGAAAAAAGAAAACCAGTCCCTCTATTTAAGGATCTTGTATTCTTCCTGGAGATCTGTATATATTGATAGCTGCAAAAAATGCAAGGTAATTTGGGTTAAAAGGCATTAGCATCTGTGGGATCAGGAGAGGATTTGTGTACAAGGTAGAATCTGAGGTAAGCCTTGAAGGAAAACAAAACAGGGTAGACTTAAGAAAAGAGTACATGCCAGAAATGGAAGATAACCAGTGTAAAAGTGAAAAAATGAGATACAGGCTGTTGTATGCAAGAAATAATTTGACACCCAAACAAGCTAGATCAAAGTTTGCAGGAAGGCAATTATTACAAAATAAAGATCGTCTCTAGCTGGCCAAAACATCAGGGTATTGAAACAGAGAGAGAAAGGGAAGGTAAAAATTCCCCAAAAGGAAAAGATTTCATTGTCCTTTTTAACTCTTCAGGTGACTCTCGAAAATTTCATTTGGTGGAAGAAAAACAGTGTTACTGAAGCTTTCTCTTCTAAAATATTTCTCAGTCTTCTTTGGACTGTGTATAAGTCATTGACTCTAGCCCATCCAGAATTGTCTTTATGATTCTTGGTAAATGTGATTGCAGAGCTAGTCCAGGTTACAGCCATTCTAGTGGGCCCACAGATAAATGCAATGCAAATGAAAGATTATCCAATTCAAGATCTAGAGATGGAGAGGATCTTAGGGTCTATCTTATTCAACTTCTTCCTATTACAAAGGAAGAAATTGAGGCCTAGAAAGGTGAATTGACTTGCCAAAGGATACATAATTCATATTATCTGAGAAGGGATTTGAAGGCAAGTTATTTGACTCTTTCTCGAATACGATTCTTCCCTACACCCCATTTTCTCCAAAGAGCTGGATGTACATAAGAGATAGTTCTTGAGACCAGTCTCTGATGTGAGCTTAGATATTGCCAGCAGTAGAGATGGAATCAGGCCATATTCTTTGGAGACTTGTCAGAAAATCCCACCTCCCCATGCCTATTGCTGCCAACTGTGGACATTTGGATAGAAAACTAGAGCTGCGTGCTGCTAAACTTAGATACTCCTATAAAAGAGGAAGATAACACTCCAACAGCTCAGATGTCTCAGGACCCCAAATCCGAGAAAGAAAAGAAGGTGGCCCAAAAGAAAGATGTTGCTGCAAAACTTTCAGTTACTGAAAAAGTTTGGAATCTGAACAATTAACAAAACTGTAGAGGAGTATTTTGAGAACTGACTGGATAGCATGATTTCCTAAAGGAAAAAAAAATATGAATAGTTATATGTCTTATTACTTATGGGTCAAACAGTGTAGACAGATCAGGGTAGTACTTCAGAAAGCGCATCCCCAAATTCATGCCCTTCTATGTTTAATGTCTTGATATTTCAGTCAACAATTAGTATAATAAATTAATGAAGCTCATTCTAATACATCATTTTTTCTGTCTTGCAATTCTAATAACCTGATTTTCCTAAGTAACTAGAAGGTTTCCCCAAAACCCTCTGCTCCTCACCTGGAAAAGGTAAGATACTGATTCCATCCAGCCCCTAGGGTGTATTTATAGCAAATCAGGTGCTGCCTATGAATATCCAAGAATATATCATTGATACTTGCATGCATTTATAAAATGGCAAGAAAAATGTCATAATTTCTCATGAAAAGAATTTGAAAACTAAAAATCTTTACAAATATTTAATATTCGAACTTAACCTGATGTACTTACTTAAACGGTATGTCAGATGGTCATGTAGCATGCATGTTATACCATATATCCTGAGAGTAGATTGAGATTTCCCCATTACAGAAGGCGATAGTAACAGATTCATTCATTCATTTGCTTGTAGCGTACTGAGAATGTCTTTCTGTTTCCTAAAAGATTAAATTAATTCTCTCAAAAATAAAGGAGCACATTCCATCATGTTATTTTCGAAGCAACAATTATTGTTGTTAATACTTTAGTGACAGCAAAATATTTTATATCATTAATAAATAAAATATTTTAAAATATTTATTTCATTTTTATTGTATTTTATAATTTACATGGAATATTAGTACAATGTATAATTTTAATAATGTACAGTTTTTTTATAGATAGCTTGATCTAAGTTTGGAGATCCTTGCTCCAGAAAACGAGTATTCTAGTAGAAGAGATAAGCCATGCATGCCAACAACAATATTTTAAGTGCTCTAATAGGGATAGCTCTATTAAGGACTAGAGGTGAAAGGCTTCATTTGATGTAGGTTTTACTTTGCTTAGGGAGATCTGAGCTTAGGAAAACTCAGTTGTTTACTCTGGAAAAACCACTACTTTGGAGGGGGGAGTTTCCTTAAAAAGCTGTCTTTCCCTGTAGCCACATGCCTTATCTTGCCTATTGGGCCCTCTCACATCTGGACTCTGCCAAGATCCTTGCATCTCCCTTGCAACTCAGCTGTTTGATGCTTCCCTGATTGGGATGTCAGAGGTGGGTCTCTTCCCCATCAAAATTGCCTCATTTGCTGTCCCAGTAGGATGTGAGCCTCTTGATGTTGCCTGCCTTTTTAGAGACTCAATGGCTCCTTGTTGATTAGAATGAAATTAAATGGAATCAGAGGGACCTGGCTAACAGGCCCTGGCCTTTCGGAGGGAAAGGTGTGAGGGAGGCTTTTTTTTTGCCATCTTTCCTTTCATTCAGGGAAGTCACACCTAAAGATCTTATCCATGGAACTGCTGAATCAGTATCTCTTTGACTTCAGCTCTTTGTCATGATGCACCAGTTTCTAGGAACAACCTCTCAGTGCAAACCTGCCTATGGTCTGAAGGCCACTGGACTTCAGAGCTTGAAATGGAAGGGACTTGGAAGATCATTTGGTTCCATCTCTCCTCATAGTATTCTACAACAAGAAAACTAAGGCAGAGAATGTTAATTGCCTTGCCTGAGGTCACAGAGGTAGTAACTGGCAGAGCCAGACTTTAACCCTCAGTCATTTGATCTTAAGCCAAGTGCTCTGTCCCACATAACATAGTGCATGTCAACATGCCAGCACCTATTTCACAGTACTCCTGTTTGTATCCTTTCTTGCTGTTCACTGCCCTCTTTTAGACTATGCCTCTTATTTAGGGATAGGGGTACTACTTGAGTATGCTTTTGCCTTGCCCTTTGTTTTCTCTTGAAAATCTTTAATTTAACCACATAATCTTCCCTTCAACATGCCATATTAAAGTGCTTATCATTGTCAGCATTGACTGCTGTCCTGGTTCTTCCATAAACTCCCTCACCTATTGGGTCTACATGTAGAGGACAGCTGGAATTCATCCCTCCATATGCCCTTATGCAGAAAACTAGACCAGAACCCTTGAGAGTTGAGATTAATTCATTAATTTACCTAAATCAGTCATCATCATCAAACCTTTAGATTTCAGGTCATCCGGAAATTAGCAGTGGATCAAGTCAATTTCCCATTTTGTTTCCTGGGCATCTTTATCAGCCTATTTAGCTTATGTGAGATAACAATAAGTGTGCATTCACATTTTATTTGTATAAAATATTTATGCCTGTTTAATGTATTTCATATTTAAACCCAATATGCATAGGGATTACCCGGTAATTTGGGGCTTAAATTAGCGAACTAAGAAAATGAACAAACAACAAAGTTTATTATGTGCATAATGAAAAAATTCAGAATCCCAAAAGGTAATTAAGTACATGTATATTTGTAGCATAAGAAAGATATTTATAGGTATAGTTTTCCAATCAAGCAATTTTAATTGGGAGAAATTTTTTTTTGCAGTCTTTATTTGGAACATCAGAAGGCTAACAATGGCCAGTTCTGTATGTTTTGACCATATGGGGAAAGCAAGGTCATCTCAAAAGCTGGAGGAGTCAATATTTTCTTGTTTCTGTGCATCTCAAGAAACTTGACTTACTGTCCAACATCTATGAGTGGTCTAGGTACATTTCTCTGCCAATAGAACTCATTCACTTCATTCATACACATATACACATATATGTGTACATATGTGTGTGTGTGTGTGTATATATATATATATATATATATATATATATATATATATATATATATATATATATATATTTAAATGAATTCAGGTCCTTGAGATGATAATCCAAGAGTTTTGGCTTCTGTATTTTTGCTCTCATTCTTGGTAAATTCATTCCAGAGTACTGGGAAACAGCCTTGTCAAAGAAAAAGAATGCTGATTCTGTAGTCAAGGACCTGGGTTCAAATTCAATCAAGATGATTATTACATCTGTAATTTTGGGCAAGTCACTAGATCTTCCTAGTTTCTTCATCTCTATGTGAAGGGCTTGGACTAGATGGTTCACTAAGGTCCATGCTCATTCTAGATTTGTGATGTTACATTTCTTTATTTTTTTAAATATTTTATTTTAATCTTAACATTGAACAAGAACATCAATATAAACACTCTAAACTCTTCTATTTATTAACCCACATAATCTGGGGCAAGTTGATCTTTTTTGACTCTGGATTTACCATCTGTAAAATATTCATTTGCTAATTTTCTTTCAGCTCTAAATCTGTGTTTCCATGGATTAAACTCATTTTTTAACTATTTATGTTTAAAATAATTAATCTCAATTTATAAATTAAAATGCATTTTTCTTTAACTTTGGTAAGCTTTTCATCAGAAACACCCATGGCATGAAAAAGTGGATAAAAAATATATACATTGGATAACATTTTATTCAATGATATCTTCCCTCCCTCTAACTCACTTCAAAAAATTCCAAAATTCATCCCACTTAGAAGACTTATACATTCCCTATAGCTAGAATAGCCAATTAGCAAGAATAATTCTGAGCTGAGAATGTTACTTTCTGAGGGCAGGAGGACAAATAATCTCCTATTTGCGATTGAATGAGTCTAGAGATTTACATGCATCTTTGGAACAAGGATTGCTCTGAGAGAAGAAGATACAAAACCAACCTTCGATGTTGTGCCCAGACTTGGGACCTGGGCAGAGGAGAAAACCTCTACATCAGTTGTAGAGAAAGCCCATTGGGTATGAACATGAAAGTGGGTCTAAAAATCAAAAATCAATCTATGTGGGCAGGGCAAAAATTGAGTGTGTAACATAGTGTCCTGGCCTGTTCTACCCCCAGAAGAGCCTGAATTCTTTAATAATTCATGGGATATTTCTCGGAGCAAGTTTTCGAATTCCTTTCAGTAGGGATACGATGTGGACCACTTTGTTAAAAGCTCTGGTCTTCCTTACAAGAGAAAAAATATCAGGGTTGTCCAGGCGAAGGTAGAGACTTTTGTGTTTGATGGTCTACATACCGTTGTTGACTCAGAAAGGTGTACGATGATTTCAGCAGTTCATGTACAGCCGGGAAAAGAAATCAGTACAAATTATAGAGGAAAGGTATTGAGAATGGTACCAGCTCTGGGCATAATATGCAGATTTCCAACGAGGCCTTGATACATACATGCAAATAGAATTTTTGTAGATATAGTAGATTGGTAATTTGTACATGCAAATTATTTTGAATTACAATATTTTTCATTATTTGGGATGTGTTTGAACGACTGACAAAAAGTTCCTTGTGTAAATACGTTGCTAGCCCCGATAAATTCCCAAATATTATTTTCTTCTTTGTGAGTAGAAAGCAGAAAGTTGGGAGATCCTAAGCAGGGTAATTTTAAACAATGATGAAATCCTTCTGCCTCCCTGTGATAAAACTAGCGGAAGGAGGAATTCAAGTGCATTGCGTAAGTCACTCCAGAACTGGTGACTAATTTGAAATGTGCATGCATTTGCATCTTTTTTTTTAAATAAAATCCAGGAAAGTTTATACCTTGTTCACCCTTTGTCTTGCCATGGTAGATAAATTGAAGAATGTGTATAAACTTTTTTCCAACTGGTGTTCTCTTTGTTCACTAAATTTTCTCCAATACATTTTAGTGTGAAATACTCCTTGGATGTTCTTGTTAAGAGTTTATCCTTCTGCCCACGATTGTATGGGATTATGAGTGATAAATGAGTACACATTCACTCCATTTCCAGCATTTATGTATTCATGTATGAATTAGGACACTTTGCAAATGTCAAATGCAATGGAATCATGAGAAGTTTACAGCAGTAGTATTTGTTCCATCTAAGCATCTATGTACCAAAACATGCATTTTTAGGGATGTGCCATTGAAATCATTCTAAAAGACTTTCTTATTAAAATCCCTATAAAAAGATATATTCAATAGACTTGAAAAATTTCAGAGCTAGGAGGAACTTTATAGATCCTCTAATTTATTAAAATGATCCAAAAACGTTTTGTGGGGAAAAGTCCCTTTAAGAGTAACGTATGAAATCATCCTTAGTGATTTAATCAATCAAGAAGCATCTGCTAAAAACCTGTTCTATGCCAGACACTTTTCTGGATGTCAAAGATACAAAGATAAAAGTGAAGTCGTCCATTACTTCAAGGAGTTTACATTCTATTGTGGAAGAAAGCAGGCACATTTATAATTCGATATAGGGTTAGAAGAGTTGGCTAACTCATTGGATTGCAGTCAAGATCCAAAATGATTTTGACAAAATAGAATATTGAACTCAATCTAATAGGTATGAAATTCTCTAAGGATAAAAATAAAGTATAATACTTAGATTCAAAAATAACATATACAAATAGAAAGTAGAACAGACCTGATTAGGTAAGTATACATCCAGAACATAAGAAAAAAAGTTTTTAGAAGACTACAATCTTAGCATGAATTACCAGGGTTTTGGGGGAAAGTAAACAAAGACTGATGTCCAAGTACAATCCAGGACAATATTGCAAATAAAGATTTTTTTCTTTTTTCCCATCTTTGGATTTTCCTCCCTTCAGGGCTTTCCTTGCCTTTCCTGCTTTCATCCATCCTTCATATTCTGATTCTTCATGCCAGTGCTGATCATTCTCTTGTATGCATATATTTGATCATTTTACTCCTCTATTTAAAAATTTTAGGGGCTCTCTATTGCCTAGTGAGCCAAATGTTCCATACCCTTTGTGTTCCTGAACCACTCCACATCCCCGGTTTTATTTCCTTCCACTTTCTTAACCATACATTATTCTCCAGTCATAGTGGACAACTATCATGGCTGTGCACATTCCGTATATCTCTTGTACCTTGCCTCTGTGCACACTGGGATACCTACACTTGGAATGCTTTCTCCCCTTCTCTGCATGTTGAACTCCTACTCATCCTTTTAAAGCCGAACTCAAATGCCACTTCTCCCATACATTTGGTTCAGCAAATTATTTTCAAGCTATTTTAAAAACTATATTCAAATTATTTCAAACTATTTTCTCAACAAATTATATAACACTATATTAGGATTGTAGAAATTTAAATGAAGATAAAAGAAAACTTGCTCTTTGAATATTTGAAGGGATATTCCATGAAAGAGGAATGTCTTACACTGCTTGACCCCAGAAAGAAAAAAAAACAAGGAATTGTGGAAAAATAAATTTAGGTTTGAGGGAAGGGGGGGTGGGGGAATGAAACTTTCTAATAATTATAACTATGTGAAATTGGAAGGAATGAGTGAAAATTACAGTATTTTATTAAATATCTCTTATATGCCTGAAATTGTGCACACAATTGTGTGATCTATACAAATGTAAGAGTCCCTGCCTTCAAGGAACTTACATTCTAAAAGGAGGACACACATAGATGGATGGTGGTTTTTGTTGAGTGATTTATAGGGATATTGATTTGAACCATCGGCTACTTTATTGACATATCCAAAGGTACACTACTGTTGCACCTCCCTGCCCCCTAATTTTCAACAATATATTCCATTCAAAAATGACTTATTAAGAGTCCATTTTGCACAGGATACTGTGTTTGTTGCTCAGGGAGCAGTAAGATAAGACAAAGGCATTATCCTAAAGTCTGATATCACAGGGAAATGGAAGGTAAGCAAAGTAAACTATGATTAAAAAAAAAAAACTTGTTATACTTGAGAGTGGTTTGAAGTAGGCATATTGACAAGGCTTGTAGCAATGACTTGATTCAACTTTCCAGACAAAAAGTTAGAAAGGGCAGTGGAAGCATGGCTGTAAAGTTAAAGAAGGCCAGGGTGAAGATTGGTTGGATAGAGGATTAGTTAGTAGAGAAGGCTCTTATCTACCATTCAGGACAACAGTGTTAGGGCTAGAGTTCTGAAGTTTTGTATTAGAGAGAATAGTGGCAGGACAAAAGGAGGTCTTGGTGAAGAGGTGTGACCAGGTTGTGAGAATGGACTGTTAAACACATGAGGCAGTGTGTGTTTCTGTCAAATTCAATGAGATTTTCAAACAACAATTGAGTACATTTTTTCCAGCTATGACAAAAGAGGGGCTTCTTAGTGAGAGCTACAGGCAAAGATCCTCTGCAACTCCAAGATTGTGTGAGTTTGCATTTAGATGAAACCTTGTCAATATCTCCTATGCCTACCTAAAGTCACTCTCAAGTATAGCAAGTTTTTGTTTTTTTAATCATAGTTTACTTTATATGTCTTTCATTACTCTGTAATATTGGCCTTTAGGATACTGCCCTTGTCCTATTTTACTGCACCCCCAGCAGAGAACACAGTATCCTGTGCACAATAGATTCTTAATTAGTCATTGGTGAATGGAATATATTGTTGAAAATCGTGGGGTAGGTGGGGGGAGCTGTTCAACACTAGCATATCATTTCTTCTCCATGGGAAAATGAGAACACTCCTGGAAAATTCAACATTGAGAATGCTTATGGGAAAGTTAATTTCCTGCTCTGCTAGTTATTTAATTTCTATAATAAACTTCACACTGGTTAAATGGTAGCATGGGGAATTTAGGTAATATTGGGGGGAAAAGTTTTCTGATTGTGAGAGCTGTTAAAGTCACCAGAAGTGCTTAAGGGGTTTCTTGTGAAATCTCCCCTGCAGATCTTAAATGAGAGGATAACATCTTATCTGTCTAGGTGCTTTAAGGCTTGCTGTTGCCTTAAGTTTGGGAGATGGATTGAATGACCTCTCCAAGGCCCTTCAAGCCCTAGGAGGCTCAGTATGAATCTCAGTGATTTGATTTCTCTCTTCTGGTAATATTGGGCTTTGTTACTGAAAGCCAAGTCCTTTATGGCAACAAATTCACTGGAATTCCATCCTTCTGTCACTGCAAATGGCTTCCTCTTGAGGAAAATATTTCTAAGTACAAGAAAATGTCATATCTTATATTTTTCAGGTTTTCTGCATTCACCATAGTTTGTTGCTCTTTAATTTTTATTTTATCAAAGACCCTCTGCAAATCTGTTTTGATTAGGATAAAATATATCACCCTTCCATATTTAAAGCTCTTCTCAACTAGTGTCCAACTTAATTTGCCAATTTATTTATACATTCATATTCCATGGTCCAGCCACACCAACCTTCTCTATATTTCTCACATAACACATTCCATCACCATTCTCTGTGCCTTTTCCTAGGCTTTATCCAGTGCCTAGAATGTACTCTCTCATTACCTCTGCCTGTTGGGATCCCTGGTTTCCTTTGAAGCCCAGCTTAAGGGTTTCCTCTAATAGAAAACTTTTTTTTTTTTATTCTTTGTCAACTCTTAGGACCTTTTCTGTCTCCTTATAGCTATATATGTAATATGTATAATCTCCTTTATTATTTTGGTTGTGTTTTTGTTTCCCTGGTGCCAACATCATGCTGACACAGTAGCAGCTTACTTTTTTCTGTTAAAAAAACACAATTATTATTTATTTTTAACATTCTTTTTTATTTGAATTCCAAATTCTCTCCCTCCCTCACACCCTTCCAACACTCGCTGAGAAGCCAAGCAATCTGATACCAATTATACATGTGAAATCATGAAAAACATATTTCTATATTAGCCATATCTTGCAAAAAAAGCAAGAAAAATAAAGTGAGAGAAATATACTTCAGTTTGCAGGAGGAGTTCATCAGTTATTTTTTTGGCTGTGAGTAGCATTTTTTTTATCAGGAGTCCTTTGGCATTTTCTTGGATCATTGTATTTATCAGAATAGCTAAATCTTTCACAGTTGATTACCATCACAATGTTGTCACCATATACAATGATCTCCTGGATCTGACCACTTCCTTTTTGCATCAGTTAATACAGATTCCTTCTGTCCACTTTTTTCTGAAAGCAATCCCCTTGTCATTTCGTATGGTACAATAGTATTTTGTCACAATCATTTGCTACAACTTATTCAGCCATTACTCAACTGATGGGCATCCCCTCCCATTCTATTTCTTTGCTATCACAAAAAGAGTTGCTGTCAATATTTTGTACATATAGGTCTTTTTCCTTTTTCTTTGATCTCTTTGGGGTAAAAACCTAACTTTTGCTGAATTAATGGTATACATAGTTTCATAGCTCTTCAGGCATAGTTCCAGATTGTTCTCTAGAATTGGACCAGTTCACAACTCTACCAAGAGTTCATATTTTCCTCACCTCTTTGAGCATTTATTATGATGTGGTAACTCAAAGTTGTTTTAATTTTCATTTCTCCAATCAATAATAATTTGGAGATGTTTCTCGTATAACTATAGATAGTTTTGATGTCTTCTGAAAACTGTCTGTTCATATTCCTTGACAATTTATAAATTGGGGAATAACTCTTTAATTCAGTTCCTTTCATATTTGAGAAAAGAGACCTTTATCGAAGAAGTATGATGCAATACTGTCTCACTGTCTATGGTGCCTTTTATCAAAATATCGTTTTCTTTATATTTTTTAAATAGGTCTATTTTTACTTTTGCTTTGTCTGAGAACAGATTGTTATTTCTTCCTTTATTTTACTTCAGTCAAAGCACAATAGATTTTGCTCCAGCCCTTGATTTTAATTCTGTGGGCATTTTTTCTGTTTCAAGTATATACTTTGTAAACAACATACTGTTATATTCTGGTTTCTAATCCATTCTGCTATTTGCTTCCATTGTATTGGTGGGTTCATCCCATTCACATTTGCAATTTTGATGGTTAACTATGTATTTCACTCCATCTTATTTTCTCCTGTTTATTCTTTTCTCTTTTCATCCTGTTCCTCCTCAAAGGTATATTTTTCCTCTGACCACTGCCTCCCTTACTCTGTCCTCTCTTTCTCTTATCCATTTCCAAGGGGACTGTCCCCAGCTTCAGGTGTTTTTATGCTGCTGCGTTCAGAGCTAGTTCTGGGGAGCTCTAAGTTTTCTGTGCTTCCAAAATGGTATATTCTGGGGAGAGATATGGTCACTGCTCCCATGGTCTGCCCTCTGGTTTTTTAGCCGGGAATGGCCCTTGCGTCTTTGCAGCTTCAAGTGCTCATACTCCTATTGTTCCTGGAATGTAACCAGGTCCTCTGCTGTCCTGAAGCCAAAAGTGCTTCTCTCTGCTCTAGAACTATGATCCAGAAAGACTTATGGGCAATAGAATTACCAGTTAGCACCAGTTGCACACAGTGCCAGCAAAAGGTCCCCTGTAGTCTCCTTCTCACCAACTGTCTGACCCCCTGACAGTCTCTGGGTTGAGGAGTTCCTAAAGTGGTTGCTGCTGCTGCTAAACCACTGGTGTTGTGCCATGTAAATGCCAGGTCAGCTCCCACTCCAGTGTCACACATCTCTACTACTGCTCTCTTATGTTGTCCTAGGATGGAAAAAATGTATCATCACTTTTTGAGTATTCTGCCACTCTACAATTCATTCTGAGGTTATTTTAAAGTTCTTTGGAACAGGATGTTGGGAGAATTTGGCTAGGTTGCTGACTCCAAGATGTCACTTTACCTCTGCTTCTTCCCACTCCCATAGTAGCTATTTATTAAATGAATGAATGAATGAATGAATGAATGAAAATTCTGGATAATTCAGATAGGAACATTGTCTTCTGAGAAAAAAATAGGCTACAATCACTGTGATTTGGATTAGCTCTTCGAGTTCTTTAATTTCCCAGGATAATTGTTCATCTTTTCACTTCAACTTGCCTAAATAGCCTGAGGTAACATAAGCATTGCCTTCAGGAAAATAGAAAATACATTTTTCCAGCACCTCCTGCTGCCCCATTTAAAGAAAGAAAAGAAAGGGAGGATTTCTATGAGAACCCTACAAAAAAGAAAGGAGAACAAATCTCATAAATTCATCGTAACATATTCTAATTTTGCTGCATATGTTAATCAGCCAACATCCCATTTTACTTTACAAGGTTTATTACACTGATGTTTTGACATATCATAACATTTTGGAATTTACTAAGTCCAGGCAGTCATGACTTGGTAATGAACCAGTAAACATAGTAATAACAGAGACGCATACATATATGAATTTGTTAAAGTGATTTTTTTAACATAATAGCCTTGTGAGGCAAATAGTAGCAGATTATCCTACTGCCTAATATAGTGAATTTGTTGGTACCACTTACCAAAAATGAGTTATGTGTCTGAGGTTGGCAGTTTTAGATGCTCTTCATAAGGCCCCCTTTCCTGGGCCAGCTAGCTAGAGGCAATGTCCAAGAATTAGCATGTTACAAATAGAATCATAGAATTTCAAAGTTGGAAGGGACCTGAGAAAACATCTAGCCCAACATCAACAGAAATGTCCTTACGACATTATCAAAAAGGGGCTATCTGCCCTCTGCTTGGCATCCTCCTGAGAGGGGAAACACTTTTCTTCCTGTCAGTCTAGTTTACTTTGTGATAGCTGAGATTTGTTTTTGATTTTTGTTTTATTTATTTGAATCAACAAAAATTAATATTCTCAACATCCCTCACTAAAAAATGAAAAAACCCATAAAATTTTATAGTGAATATGCGTAATCAAGCAAGACAATTTCTATGTTCATTATATCTAAAAATATATATCAATATGCACCCCACATATATAATTACTTTTTCAAGATGTGGGTAACCAGTTCCAGAAACCAATGTTTCATCACTGATCTTCCGTAATGCTGATTAGGTGGTTGGCCATTACATTGACCAAAGTCTTTAAGTCTCTGAAAGTTATTTTTTCTCTATATAGTATAAATTTTTCTCCTGGTCCTCTTCATTCTGCTTCAGAGTTCATATAAGTATTATAAGTTTTCTCTGAAACTGTTACCTTCATAATTTCTTATGGTACAATAGTATCTCATTAATTTCTATATCACAATTTGTTGAAACATTCCCCAATTCAAGGATGCTTGCCTTAGAATACATTTCTTTAGCATCACAATGAATCATTTAAAATCTTTTTTGCTGATATGAGTTCCTTTCCTCTTTCTGACCTCTCTTTGGAGATTAGATACAGGAGTAATATCAGTGGGTCAAAGGAAGTTAATGGAATTTTGAGAAATTCCATCACTCCCCTGCCCCACCCAGCATCAAGCATCTTTGTTGCAGCTATGAATTGTTTTTTTGGGTCTGTTCTCCAAATCTAAATAGAAGTCCCATTCTACCAACTCAAAATAGCTGTTCCAATATTTTATGGCATCTGTTGTTTATGCTTAGTCTTTTTCATGTGAAATATCCTGTACAACTTGTGTGTGTGTGTGTGTGTGTGTGTGTGTGTGTGTGTGTGTGAAGTTACTTTGAGGTGAAAGTAGTGCTACGAACATTTGGACATATCAGGGAACACTTCACATGGGAAATGGTACCTAAGTTGAGTCCTGAATATGATGAAGAGTCTGATGATATATTCCTGGAAATATTTTCTTGATAAACTTGAGATTGAGATTTAGGGATTCCAAAATCCTCAATTCCCAAAATCCCAAATTAATCTTTCTTCTTAAAATATCCCTGGACTGTAGTTGAGTGGCTTGTGATGATGCTGAGAAACATTTGGAGGTTCATTTTCTGAATAGGTATACTATAGCATAGTGGTTCCTTTCAGAATGGTTAGACCAACCTGTTTTTATTAGATAAGTGTTCATTTTTAATTACTTGAAACTACTAATAAAATTTCAAAATGAGGACTGTTAAATTTAGATTCGAGTTTATGTGACAAGACACATAGAAGAATGAAATCCTAAATGCAGGCAGTTTCCACCTTGCATACAACCTCAATGTATAATTAGTGATCCACCAAGAGTAGGTGGGCATCAACTTCCATTCTCTACTCGATACTGCTTTTTAGAATTTCCCTCTCTTGTTTTCTTTTCCAATTACCAGCATTTACCTGGGACTATATATCCCAGACTTAAACTCCCAGAATTTGCAATGAAAAGGGACCTGAACAATCTTCTCCAAACCCTTTTTTTAACAGAGAATGGAGGAGCAGATGTGAAGTTATTTTGTCCAAAATTGGAGTCAGGATTTGAACCAAGGTTTCCAACTTTAAATCTAGTGTTCTTTTCATGTTACTGGTTCAACTGGCAAAGGCAGAATTGAAAAGCAGGGGAAGACTGATAATTAACTGTTCCATAGCTACCATTTTCTTGCCTTCTCATATTGCATTTACTCTTTCAGCTCAGGAAGGCTAGTACCTCTGCCCCCTGTACCCCCTTCTTAGTTCCCATGCAGAGCTATACTCCAGACTCCCTTCCTTTTGTAGTGTACACGATTGCCCTTGGAACACTCCCAATTTATCAGTGTCCTTACTTTGGCACTCAGAGCCCAACATACTATTTCAGACATGGGGAGACATGGGTACAGTTATAGCCATGGGTTAGTACCTAATGGGCTATCTAGTGAAAAGCCTCTCTGGAGGTCTGAGTAGATCTTTGGTGATAAAATGTCATACAACATTTAACATAGTGCTAAGTACGTAACAGGTACCTACCAAATATGTGGCTGATATTCCCCATCTCTTATTTTTTAAGTTTTTCTCATCCCTTTTGCTTTTGCATCGTGATCATTTCCAGATTTGTCCTCTGTGCCCATCTCCTACCTCTGGCAAATCTTCCCTCATAGCTAACAACAATAGCAGCAGCAGCAGTGATAACATTAATGTTAAACCAATCCAACCCATGAAGCAACTATGACTTCGAGTGTGTGACATATTCATACACACCATATCCCTCATCCAAGGAGAAGAGAGATATATGTCCATTTTGTTATGTATTTTCCGAGGTCAATATTGATGATTACAAATATTACAAAGTTCATATATCTTTTTTTCTCCTTTTGAGGTTTTTGGGGGTCATGTGAAGAAAGGGAAGGCGGTCAAGCTAAAAACAGACTCTATCTACTCACAGATGATGAGGCTCAGTTGTATTTCCTGCATAGTTTTGAACAATTTCTGCATACCAAAAGATACTGATCTGAGATTTTCATTGATCCCAACAGAATTTAGCTTGGCAATTAAAAAAAAATTGAGCAATAATACGCCTTTCCTTGTGGACTTTACCAAATCGCCACCTTTCTATTGATATTTAATTGAGATCTGTGTTGTTAGGAACCTGATTCACATTGTTTTGAATGAATAAATTATTTAAGGATAACATTTTAGGACAAAGTTTACTGTATAGCATTCAAATAATGAATTCAGGGGAACATTTGTTAATTAGTGATTTAAAAAACCATTTAAAATATGCTGTGACAGTATCAATCAAGTGGGGGTAAAAAAAAAAAAACATGATGCTAAAATGAAGCAAAAGTCATTTAATTTGAATGTGTTTATTTCTGGTAAAACCATCTATCACTAGCTCCTTCAATTCAAAATGGATGTATTTTCCCTGTTTGTCCTTAGAATTCATTTATTGGGAACTCAGAGAGTCATACCTTAAACACCAAAAATCAGGTACACATACACACACACGTACACACACACTTCCTTTTCTAGTTGCTTCACTAGTCCCATCAATTCCAACAGCCCTCAACCAAATCCACAGCCACTTGCCAAGCTCAGTACAGCTGTGTGATGCCAAGAACTCACGCCCTCAGAATCTGAAAGATTTAGGCTAAATGGGGTCCCATTTATCATTGTTGTAGAGCCCTGCCAAGGGATAAAAGGTGCTACAGGGAACTATAAGTCATGCAACAAATTAAAAGGTGGCAAGCTCCATGGGTGTAGCCGGAAGGAGATTCAAAGCAGCATGGCTTCAGACCAGGAATTGAAGAAATTTTGACAAGGAGATTCGTTCTCCATCTGGGTCTGTCTTTTCTTCAGCAGGGCCCAGAGAGGACTCTGGCTGGTGCAGAGCCTTGAGTTTACTTGTTCACTTTCTTTCCAAATCAAGGGCTATAGAATAGCATGTTCCAAAGTAAACATTCTATGCAAGCTTCATATTACCCTCTGTGAAAATAGACTATTCCTATCATCTGCTAATGATGTAGTTAGTTCTGTATAATTCAATTAAACTGATGATTATTAAAGCATCTTGATGGCTAGGAGTGGGAGCACATTACATACAATCCCTGTAGAGGGGGAAGTCGGGTCTGCCAGACTGATAACAAGGGCTCCAGAGTTGATTGGGTATCTGTACTAGATCCTGCACCAATATGGGGAATCCTGAGTATGGACACCATGAGGCTACCTAAGGTGAGACAATATTGACCCTACTCGCAAGTTGAGCAGTGCAAAGTTCCCCTGCCCATCAATGGTGGGATTAATCTTTGAGTGGCTGCCGAATTTCCAGATTTACTGAGATAGAGAGACTCAGTCTCAAAAAAGAAAAAAACAAACATATATAATTACTGTGATGTCCTAAGCACTGGGGAAATGAAAAAAATGAAATAATTCCCTGTACATTCGGTAAAAAAAACCAACAATCTGGAAGTATACAATATATACACAAGTAAGTAAATGTGTATAAATACAAAGTAATGGTTATTTCATGAAGGCAAGAGGGGTAATGACTTGGGACGATGTGGTATCTCTTACCTCCATTCAGATATCAGTAATCTATGTTTAAATTGAATCCAGTTCTACCCTCACAGGCCAAAGGAGGCAGTTTGGTATAACAAAAAGAGGAGGGGACTGAAAGAAAGTCTGGAGCTTGGGTTTGAGGTCTGGCTTTGACAATATGTAGGAATAAGTTATTTATGTATATAAATATATGTAGACATGCAATAATACATTATTTAACCTGTCAGAGACTCAGTTTCCTCATCCATAAAAGGGCAGTAATATGTGCCTTATATATGGGAGGAAAACACTTGATTAAATGTGATATGCTCTTTAAACACTGACTTATTAATCACATGAATATGCATACAGACCTTAGCCGCCTGACTACCAGCCTGAATATACTTAGGCTGTTCCAGCTAATTTTGAAATTAGCTTAAGTGAACTATAATGAAGGTAGAAAAATCTGCTGGAAAAATCATTGTAAGATATATTCCAAAGAAATACAGGACAGCAATTTCTAGATTACAGTGAAAGCTCATATCTGAATGGTGACATCTCAACTCAATGATGCCAATTGCTTCCTGTTGCCTCTGGGACAAAAACGAAGCTATTCTGTGCTAAAACTACATAACCCTACCCCAACCTACTTTTTTACTCTCAGCGGACATTATTCCCCTTCCTATATTCTGCGAACCAGCCAAAATGGCCTTTACTCCGTTCTTTCTTTAGGGAACTTCAATCCTCATCTCCGTGTGTGGATGCTTGCTGTCCCATACCTGAAATGCAGTTTCTTCTTACTTCCATTACAAAGAGTACCATTCCTCCTTTAAGATACACCACAAAGACCACTCTATTCATGAAACAGTTAAGGAAGAAATGAGTTCAAATCTGGTATTAGATCCTTTCTGGGATTGTGGTCCTTGGTTGGTCATTTAAACTCTGTCTTCCTTACATCTTCATCTGTAAAATGGGATGATAACAGCACTTTCTTCCCAGAGATGTTCTAAAGGGCAAATGATATAATATCTGTAAAGCAGTTGGCAAACCTTAAAGTACTATATAATGCTACATATTTTGAACTATTACAATGAGGTCTTTCCTGCTCCCCCCCAAATATTAGTATCGTCCCTTCTAAACTACTTTGGATTTAACTATTGTGCAAATGTGTGTATGTATACACACACACACACACACACACACACACATATATATATACACATTACAATATAGAGATGTAACATATCTGCATATGTAAATATATGTATGCACATATGTTACAAATATACATATATTTATATGTACAGATATAATATACATTCATATATAAATATATATTCTATATGTTCAATTACTTAACTTTTATTTATGCTACATGCATATATACCTATATATACACATAAATATGTATATTTGTATATAATATACACATATAATACATATTATATATACATATAATATATACATAATATACACATTTTTATATAGTGTATGTTATTTACATATATTTATCATTCTCATTAAAATATATACTCAGCAGGCATCACTTCAGTCTTTCACTCATATCCTCAGTGCCTAGCAAAGAGCCTGGCATACAGCAAATTTTTAACAAAAATTTGTAGATTGACTGAATTGAATTAGATCCCAGAGAAAATCTCAATGTGTTAATAGTAACCTTATTTATAAATAATCCCTTATAGTGTTAATAATAAACTTATTTGTAATATATTTGTATTAGACATTGTAGTTAATGAGATTCTTTATGTTGCTATATAATCTCCTTGAGGGCAAGGACAATTTTTGTACTTTTCTATTTTTTTTTGTATCACCAGTGTTCAGTTCTGGGTCTGAAACACAGAAAGTTGTTAATATATGCTTGCTGATTAATTGATTTTCCACTGGATAGCACTTAAATATTTAAAAACAGCTATTGCTTTTGTTACCCGTAAGTCTTCTCTTATAGGCCAAGCATCCGTAATTCACATTCCCAGTTCTTACACAATGGACTGATAGCTCCTTGAGGGCAGATGCTGTTAGATTTTTTGACCATGTATCTCTAGAACTTTGTCCAGTGACAAAGTGCTGAATGCATACTTATTGATTGATACTATTTTCAGGAGCTGTCTCTGGTAGGTAAGCTGGGTGAGTGTATTTCTCCTTATTTGGTAAGTAACAAAAAGGAAACCCAGAAGGCTTATGGGCAATACCTGAAGTTGCTCAAGTAGTAAGGGGCAAAGTCTGGTCTAGAACCAAGTTATCCTCCACTGCTCAATAAACTGCAGCTTGTAAATTCATTGTTTGGGTTTTTGTCTTTGTATCTGTTCTTAGCATTAACACTCTGCTTTGCACATAGTGGAGCTCTTCCTGTCTCTTGAATTGAATATGAGTACATGCAAAGGACCACTAGCTCTACTATTAGAACAACCTAGTTGACAAGGCAGACTTACAGCACCCATTCATGGGGATCGTAAAGAGCTGACTCCATTAAATGACTTTTCCCACAAATTTGGAAAAGGCAATTATATTTCCTAGAGTCTGATTCTAATTTCTTAAAACAGTTTTAATTTTCCACATGTACAGGTCTATCTACTTAAAAACAGATGCCTTCTGAAAAATTCATTAAAACCTCCAAATATGCAAGAGGCTTTGGAGAGAAGCTGTCATGATAAGCTATCCTAGCTTGTCATCCAGTGAACAAAAGCCCCAAAGAGTGTTTAAAGACCAGCTCTGATACTTAGAAAATAGATGACCTTGGAAATCTTAACTTCATCATTATTTGCGTATAAGTTTTCCCATCTGTAAAATGTCATCTCTTACTCACAAGGTTGTGAAGGTAGAAATGAGATGCTAGATGTCAAAACATTTTTGGAGAGGCATGTGTGATAAATACACAAGACAAAGTCTTTATTCTATATGGGTAATTTTCTTTCCTGTCTTGACCAAGAGACAGTTTCAAAAGTAAGGAAATCTTGACAGCACCAGCAGTTCCCTTGTTTACATATTTGCGGCTGTCCCCCAAAGTAGTTGCCACATGAATTAGAAGAATGCGATAGTAGAACTGGAAAAAGTATTGAAAGAACTATACAATGATCACCATAGCGCACGATAGTTTTTTCATTATACAATGTATTATTATGGTGTGTCAGACAGTTATCCAAACCATTATGATTTCATAAGACATTCTGATTTGAATTACATTCATTCAGAGCTCTGTGATTTGGGGGTTCATGCAAAGTTTATCTTCAGTGTTCCATTTTCTTTTGTAAAATAGACCCTTTGAATCTCTCAGTTTCCGGAGTTTAAATTTAACCCTAGAGGGAAATATGCAATATTTTAGTCTAGCCTATTTTTCCTGAATCTCTGAACCATTAAGAGCTAGAGCTGACAGCATAGGCAAAAGCAGTCCCAGGATAGCTCTGTAATTCATACCTCTGATTTATTCAATTCAACAGGAATAAGAGGATACAATATGGCTGAATAGCTGCCCTCTGAGAAACCTACAAGAGTGGAACCAGTGGTACTTGATTTAAGTAATAAAATATAGTTCTTAAGCACACAGTAAATTAAAGAGCTAGAAAATGCAATTCTAATTACTTGGCTTTAGAGAAGTATAGTATTTACGTGGCACATTATTCACTTCTATGCAGATGTGTTCCTTTGGAAACATTTTTCTCTCCAGGCATTATTTGGCCAGTGCAATATCTGTTTGTTTGTGAGATTGACTCTTGTTCTGTCTTTTCTGGACAAGGTTAACACACACATAAATATACACACATGTATGTTATAATATATATTTGCTTTATATTTTGTATTAGTATGATTTATATTCATTATATAGAGCTCTCTCTCTCTCTCTCTATATATATATATACATATATATATATATATATACATATATATATATATATATATATATATGTATTTTGTTTAGCTCTTGGTGCAACTAAAAACTTCTTGAGAGATAACACTATATCTAACATGTTTCCAGACCCGTAAATCATTAACATAGAGACATAGAGATATTTATTGAATGTGGATAAAATCAACATTAGGACAGTGAAACAATTTCCTGTTTTCCTAAATGCTCCATCTTGTATTTGATATTGTTTCCAATAGTCCAGAAACCAGTTCAATGAAGTCCCCATACATGATGAGCATGGAAAAGTGAAGAGATAACAAACAAATAAACAACCTATAATATTGGATTAGTGGCGAGCAGAGAGAAAGGAAGAGCTTAAAATGAGGATCAGATAAGAAGAACTGGAAATGACCTCAGAGGACACTTAGGTAAATCCTTCTTCATCGATTTACAGATGAAGAAAATGAGATCCTGTTTAGGTTAAGTTTCTTATCCAAGGTCACACCGAAATTGAGAGCTAAAGGTCAACTTAGATCTTCATACTTTATAACCAATGACCTTGCTAGGTAACATGCTATCTCCTCCAACAAGTATCCTAGAAATTCCATTGGAAATTTCTTAGAAATCAATACATCAGGGCATTGTTAGGAATTATAGATCATTGGTACCTGAGCTAGTAGTAACTGCTGTTGACTAGGGGCAGTGGGGAGAAGAGAGAGATAAAAGTACAAATGAACTAGTATTATGGAGGGAGTAAGACCTCCTGTGTTCCTGAAATTTTTAATGCAGATTAAACTTAGAAGTGTACTGTGCATACAATTTTTTTTTGTTTAGAGAGCCAGTTGGTGATGTTCAGCAACGCACTCCTGAGCTCAATGAAAGACAAAAAAAACCCCAATAATGAGTCTAAGACTTGTCTTTTTTTCCTAGTTTGTCAGTTGCTAATGATTTTTATTTAAGTATTTTTCCTGTCAATATATATCCTGTGTCTTTTGTCTTTTTACATTTCTTTTGTGACTAGGAAATAAATACCTGTTCTGATGTGATTTACATTTGATGTACATTGAAATACATTTAATATCTTCCTTTTTTCTATATATTTACCTGCCACCTTTGGTAATAACAGCATATGGATTAGTCTGTAATTTTAGATCACTTTTGACTCTGAATTTTAAATTCTATAAGAAAAAGTCTATGCTTTCTATAAACATATTGGCTTTTCATTCTTCTAATATGTTCTGTCCTCAGCCAACCGTAGAAGAATTTCTTCATATGAGTATCCCAAAGACAAAACTGAGAGTCATGGGTAAAGATATTATAGAGGAAAAATTAGTCTTAAAGTCTTGGTAGGGAGAGTGCTATGCGTAAATGGAATGAGCTGCATTGGAAACTGGCGTGCTCCTGAATGATAACTTGTCAGGAATATTATAGAAGATTTAGTTTTTCTGATATTGCTTGGAAAATTTTGGCTGGCTTTGAGTTTTTTTTGGTCCCCCCTATTTGACATTCTGTTCTTGAGCATATTGAACTTAGAGACAGAATATATGGATTTATTTAATCATGATAGACATTATTCTTTAACCAGTCACTTAAGCTCTCTAGATTTAAAAATACAATATGATGATCATTGTATAAACTATACCATGGAATAATTGGCTAAAATATTTTTAAAAGTCACAGTCAAAATAATTCATATTTATGTATGGCTTTCTTGCTCTTTTTTATTAGTAACAGAATAGAAGAAGTTCTAAAGAGGAAAAAAGTTGTGAAATTATTCTGAAGAGAAAAAAGTGAATCTAAGTCTTGGATCACTAGATTGTTAGAGAGAGGAATGTGACGCTGAGAAGGAAGGAAACTAGATAAGTGAATTGTAACTATATAATATTTGAAGCTTTAAACAGAGAGTACGCAACTGAGATGTCTGAAGAAGCATTCCCTGTGCTCCATACAATGGTGGTGGTGCTGCTGGGGATAGTGGTGGTGGTCATCCATAGGTGCCACCTGAGACAATGTAGTACAGTGTTTTGAAGTAACGAATGGGATTCAGATGTTACCTCAAGTAATTACTAGTTGTGTGAGCCAAACTAAGTCACTTTTGTGCCTTAGTTTCCTCAACTGAAAAATAGTGTTGACTCTGGCTTGTAAGGATTCTTTTTGCTATCACTGTGAGTCTATGATCCTATGCTCAGAAGAGAGGACATATGGGAATAATCACATGAAGAACAAATGAGTCATGATGGTTGGTCATTCATTGTCAAAGTGTACTAAGATGTGATACTTATAATGAAGTTGCATGCTGTTTTCCTGGGGCACATTATCTGGAGCATGATGAACTGTTAAACTTGACAGCTAATTTATAGTTTAGTGCTTCATGTAGGGATGCAACCAGAAGAATATCAAAAATGACTCCTAGGTATTATCCAATCCTGGGGAATATACTGATGATTTTTTTTTAATTTAGTGTTTTATTTCCCCCTAGTTACATGTAAAAACATTTTTAGCATACTTTAAAAAAATCTTTGGGTTCCAAATTCTCTCCCTTTCTCCTTTCCCTCCCCCCACTGAGAAGGTAAGCAGTTTTATACAGGTTATACATGTGTAGTCGTGTAAAATATATTCATAATATGGACTGATTATCTTAAAACATAGGTAGATGGTTTCTATACCTGCCAGTTGACTTTCTGAGCTTGAGAAGAGGATGAAATGTAAGTGAAGTAGAAAGTTAGTTAAGTTATCAGATGGTGAGGTTTAGCTTTCTCTATTAAAATTTTAAAAATATAGAAGTTGGTGGTTTATTTATCACAAATGATATTGTCATTTATATTTAACTTTACACTTTTAGATCTCCAGAAAAATTTCAATTGACAGTGAAGAAGAAAACTATTGATATGCATTGACTAATAACAATTTGCATTTATAAAGCTATTAGGTTTTAGTGAGATTGTTATTAAAAGTACTAGTTGACATTTTACAGATTAGGAAACTGAGGTTTATAAAGGTGAAGAGGATTGACCAAGGTAACACAGTTAAGATAGAAGAATCATGGGATTTGAATCCAGTCAAGTCAACAAGGAGTTTTTTAAACATCCACAATGTGCTGTACACTGTTCTAACAACCAGGGATGAAAAGAGAAACAAAAATAATTCCTGATCTCAAAGAGCTCAAAGTCCTATGGGGGCATAATATGAATAAAAACATGAACAATCAATATAAGCAAGCTTATTGGAGGTAATCAAAAGAAGAAAGATGCTATCATTAAAGGAGATCAAGAAAAGCTTTTTCAAGAAGATGGGATTATATGTGGGACTCCATAAAAAGCTAAAAAAGTCAGGAGGTAGAAATGAGGAGAGAATGAATTTCAAGCATGGGGATAGATAGCCAGAGAAAATGTAAGGAGTTAGGACATGAATTGGCTTTTGGGGGGGAATATCAAGCATCTCTTTCTCACTGGATTGTAGAGTCTATGGAATGGAGTTTGGTGTAATGAGGATGCTGGAAAGTTAGTTTTTTGAAGGATTTTAAATGCCAAACGGAGGATTTTCTGTTTGATCTCAGTGTTAATAGGGAGTCACTGGAATTTACTGAATAGGGGAATGGCATGATCAGACCTGTGATTTCAGGTTGATGGCCGAGTGGAGGCACTTACAGAAAGAAATCAGGCAGTGAGTCCAATCAACAGGCTATTGTAACAGAGTGAGCATTAGGTTATGAGGACCTGTAGCAGAGTGGTGGCAGTGTGAGAGCAGAGGAAGCATATGGGATTAGTATTGGGAAGATAAAGTCATCATAATTTAGTACCTGATTCATTAGGAAAGATGTGAGAAAGTGAGGAGTTGAGGCTGACCCCCTGTGAGCTTGGGTGACTGGGTGGATGGTTTTCTTCATGACAGTCATAGGAAACTTAGGAAGATGGAAACTTAGACTTAGATGGAAAGGTAACAAGTTCAGTTTGGGACATGTTGGGTTTAAGATGTCCATAGGATATTTTGTGTAAGAAGTCTAATAAGTATTTAGAAATGTGAGTCTAAGGGTCAGGAGAGAGGTTAGAGGTGTGTAATAAGGTCTTGTCATCTACATAGTTATGATAATTGAATTGATGGGAGTGGATGAGATCAGAGGTTTTTTTTTTCTCAGTGAATCCATTTCCAGTTGTTGCCATTAAACCTTACTGTTTATTGATATCATAGAGAGTAGCAAAAAAAAAAAAGGATAAGTACTAATGAAAAACTTCATAATTCACAGGAAGCAGTATCCAAAGAGGATCAGAAGTCTAAATAAAAGTGTACAGGTAATGTAGAATTTGATATGAGGAACTGAATTTTCAACTTAAAGGTATTATTTAGATTTAGTGGAATTGAAATCCCAATGCACAGTAGTAAGGTGCATATACCTATGTTCAGAAGGAATAGGTTGAATAAAAATGTAGCTGAAGTGTTGGTTATCAAGAAAACTTATGAGGTATCCATGAATCTGAGAGAAAAACATTTCTGGAGGACATTTGGAGACATGTAAAAAGATTTGAATAAGCATCAATAAGGCAAAAATGTGAAGTCAAATTATGGCAGGATTGAAATATATACTAAAGGAAATACATACTGGAACAAGGAAATAATGAGTTGTGGAAAGAGATCATGTTGCTAGTGCAGAAACATAGTATGCTAGTCATGATTAAATTCAAGTTTGTTGTCTCCCTCTGCTAAATGTAAAACAACTAATAAATTATAGATTTGACTTCTCTAAATGATGATTGCTGTCTTCTAGTTCTCGTATTATCTGTCTAACAAGAGCTTCCCAATATTTTTTGTCATATCGCTTCTCCCTAAGTGTCTCTGTATTTCCCAGGAACCATCTTGGACCTTTTCCCTGTTTTCTCTCTCCTTGTGATCTTCTAAGTCTCTCCTTATGGGCTCAATTATCATCTCTATGCAAATGATTCTCAATTTATTAGTTTATTTCCTTAGGTAGGTAGATAAGTAGTCTTGAGACTATGTCTCTGTATCATATCTAGCCTGGAATAACTGTGGCACCTTACATACCTAATCTCAAATGATCAGAATCTAAATTTTGACTTGCTCTGTTTCTGATTTGGTCTATTTCGCCCTTCCATAGGCAGCCTGTTATCCCCATTCTCTAAGGGGCTTGCTGCATTGGTATTGGACTTCATATAGACACTAACCATATTTCATCTCAGAATTCCTGAGCTTAAGTGACCCACCAGTTTCAGTCTCCCTAGTAGCAAAGATTACAAGCATTTGCTACTAGGTCTATTATGATTTTCAAATCTACAGAGCATTCATTAAGCACTTACTGTATATCCAACACTGTACTATTCACTAGGAATACAATTATAAACAAAGACAGTCTTTACCCTCAAATGATTTATATAATAATGAGGAGAGAAAACTCATAAAGGGAATTTGAAGCTAGGACAGAGGATGCTTACATAGGAGATAGGCTAGAAAATTTCAGAGAATTAGGACTGGAGCCAGAGAAGATTAAGAATGGATGGCATGGGGACTTCAGAAATGGTTGTCAGGCCAAGAATATCCAAATCTGAAGGCAGGGGCAAAGGAATCTCCAGGAGGTGACTTTTGGGGGAAAAAAGGAAAAAACATCCTAGAGAGACATAAATACCACTTGAAAGAAAGTCATTTCCAAATCATAACCTTTCTTCTATGCTACAGTATCATCTACCACTAAATGTCCCATAGGTTTCTTAAATTCAATATGATTTAAACTAATATTAATATCATTTTTCCTTCAAGCCTGTGCTACTTTGTAACTTTTGGCAAATATATCATCTATATTTGCAGCCTTGGAATTGTCCCTGAATCTCCCCTCTCTCAGCACCCACATCCAATTGCCCCATCCTATTCATTCTGCTTCTGCTGCACCTCCCACATCTGTATTCTCTCTATTTAAACTGCCACCCTCTCCCAGTTCAGTCTTTTATAAATTCTGAGTTATTGAATTAGGTCCTTAATTGGGCCTCTTGGTTCCAGTTTCTCCTCCGTTCCACCCATCCACCCAGCAGTTGCCAAAAGAATCTTCCCAAGGCTTAGGTCTGACCATGTCACAGGTTCAAGACTCTTCAGTAGCTTCCTATTGCCTTTAACATAAAATACAAATCTGTGAGCTTGGCATTATGTTTTGCAGGAGCAGAAGCAGTCTTGCTTGGTTTTGACTCTACAACCTTCATACCTGCCCTCAGGTTAAATTCATCACCAGAAATCTCATCATCATACTCAAGACAGACCCTGTTTTGGATGGCACATCCTCCAACCCTGTATTCTCAGCTACTCTGTCTGCCTCATACAAGAAGAGACAGAGAGATGCAGTAGATTGTGAACAAGTGCAGGTGAAATTGAAAGAACAATCAGTCAGGTTTTGGAAAAAGCCCCTGGAGTGAATGTAAAGAAGAAATTGGTTCCTTTGCTAGGACTACTGAGCAAGCAGATAATGAAATGGAGATGAAAGAAAAAGGTAGAACAAGGAGGCAGTAGGGAGAAGAATGGGGACTAGATACGTGAACACCAAAGCAATCAGTAGTAGGTTGCATGGGAGGAGCTGAGCAAAAAGAAAATATACAGGATGGGTTGGTTAGGGACGACAATATATAATAGGTTCTGCTACCTCTGATTTGTAGTTAAGTCAAACTTCATTGTGTTTTTGCCCTCATTGTAGAGAGATCTGACCAGGGTTCCTTTTCATTTTATTAGTGTTTGTTTGAAATTGCAAGTTACTTTTTAGAGTCTATTTTCCCATCTTTAGATTTAAGTGTTATTGCTAAATGACTATATTTAAGAATTCTTTCAGTGTTTTATCAAATATAGTTCCCATCAATTTCAAGACTATTGTTAGAAACAGGCTCTCAAAAGATAAAAATTGTCTCCTGCAAATAGAATGGGGATAAAATCAAACATTCTGACATCGATCTTTTCTTTCATATTACCTGTACAGGTAATACTATTTTTATATAGAAATACAAGCATATAGCTATAACTACCTGTTGTTTTCTAGCACCTTTTGAAAAATATTTGTTTGCATTTGTGATTTCATGGTTGTGGGAGACTCCCTAGATAAAAACTCTTTCCAATGTATAGCTAGATGACTTCTCTGTAAATTATGGTTTCAGAGAATTGACCAGGGGTACTGAGAGATTAAATGACTTGCCCAGGGTCCCATAGATAGTATGTTTTAGAAACAAGTTATTAACTCAGGTCTTCTTGTCTCAATATACAGACTTCTATTCTCTGTCGCATAGCTTCATATACCAATCTTGATATTTACTGAAATTTTAAAGTGTTCTTTCTGACGCCAGCAGGAAATTGATGGAGCACTTGGGGTATACACTTATCATTCTTTATTCTATCCATTGATAAGCCTGGCTTCTAATCCCATTGGACATTTCCATGAATACATCCTTAAATTTCTACCATTCAAAATTTCCCATTGGTCATATGTTGCAGCCAGCTCACACCTACCCATGTATGTGCCTCTAAATTAAAGAAGACAGATATCAGTATGTTGGATACACCTCCCTCCTCCCTTCTTGGTAAACTTATGGGAGGATATTAACAAGGATCATGTAGAATGGGAACCAGGCATGGATTTTAACTTATATAATTGTAAAGAACATATAAATACCCAGAGATGAGATGAGAGATCTATCTGAATATTGAGTAGTCTTATCTTTTAGATACTACACAAAAAAGTAGCCACATGGAAAATGATCTTTGATCTCATTTTAATGAGACAACAGAGGGAAATGTGTATCCTACTGCTTCTAGATTTATTTTTGTGTGATTTTGTTGCGTGGCATTTTGTGTATTTCAGTAAGCTTTACCCTATTCCTTCAATTTCTCACTTGCTAGGGGTTTTAACAACCTTTTGATTTATTAATAGTCACCTTTCAGTACCAAGTACAAAATGTTATTGTTTTATTTCTGACTGATCTGGCTGATGATGTCTGTTTTCCTGGGGCTGGTTCTTTTGTTTGCAATTTACCTCCATTACCACCTTGTTTCTGAATGGATTTTTCAAGGCCAACTGTGAAATAAGAAAAGTAATATCATTAACAAAGATGAGGAAATTGATATTAATAAAATGAACATGATAATACATTGAGATAATAAAAAATAACAAGTTGATAACAATATGTATAAATAGAAAACAGAATACACAGACAAAGTGTGCGATAGTTCACTGTCCTGAAGTCCCTAACAGGAGAGAAGAATTTGAAAAATATTACTTATGAACCTTTTGCGGGTAACTGTTACAAGTACAACTCCATCTTCTAATAAAGAATTCTACCTTGATAACACCTCCCAATATACTCATTGGACAAATGAGCAGATTTGTGGGATGGTAAATAGTAATTATATTGTGATTTTTTGAAGAAATTTCTTAAAATATGAAATTACCTATAATCTGAATAAAAGAACAAAATGAATTCTATCTTGAAAGGAACCTATCTTCTTTATGTTGTGAGATTCAAATGCCTACCTTGTTCTGCCAAACATGGAAAGACAAACTGAACACAATTTGGAATAGTTAAGAAGAGATTATGCCAAATGGCAGAATAGTGAAGAGTTCAAGAATGGCATGTTGTATCCCTTAGGAGAAGGATCAGATGAAAGAAGCAATTAAGTGGTATGATGCATACATCAATCAGGCATGACACCTATCCCCTGGGAGCTTATATTATAATACAATGCCAAGTAATTTGATATACAATATGAAAAAATAGGAAAGACTGTTCTATACCTAAGATATTTCTCATGAATTTGCCTTGAATTGTATAAACACATTGTCTTCAAAAGTATCTATATTTTGTAAATGTATGTAGACCAGAGGATTTTACCTTTTTTTTAATGGATCCCTTTGGCGCTCTGGTGAAGCCTTTTGTCTCCTTTTCAGAATAATGGTTTTAAATAATTAAAATAATGCAAAATTTCATTTATGAATTATTGAAAATTAAGATATATATTTTTTCAGGACTCTTGGAAATATTTCCAATGGCATGTTGCCTGTCTGTAGATCTGAGGTTAAGAACCCTTGATCTACTTATTTGTCAGTCCATTGACTAACATTAGTTACATACCTACTATGTAGAAGGCACTGTGCTAAGTTCTGATGATATGAGGAAAGGCCCTGCTCTCCAAAAGCTTATAGTCTGATGGGAAAGAAAATATCTGAAAAAGGATGCAAACAAGTTAGAGATCAGATGAATTGGAGATAGTTTTCAGAGGGAAGGACTGGGAGAGGCTTACAGCAGAAGGTGGGGCATTACTTGAAGCTTGAAAGAAGTTAGCATGTGGAGATGAAGAGGAGAAATATTCCAGATGTTCTAGACAGCCAATGAAAAAGCTCCAAGTTGGGATATAAAGTATTTTGTACTAGGATCAAGGAGGCTGAGAACACTGAATCATGGAATAAATAAAGGAAAGCAATGTATAAATTTAGAAAGGTAAGAACAGGCTGGATTATGAAAGGCTTTAACAACAAAACAGAAGGTTTATTTATTTATTTGAATCTGGATATAATAGGGAGACGCTCCAATGGATACTCAATTGGTATGATCTGACCTGTGTTTTAGGAAGATCAATTTGACAGCTGAGTAGAGGATAAATTGGACTGGGAGACATGTATGGGGGGGAGGACCAAATAACAGATTCTTTCAATAATCCACATGTGAGGCAATGAGGGCCTGTAGGTGAATATCAGTCAGAGGTGAGAAGGGAGTGTATTTACTAGAGATGCTTTGTAGAAATAATAGAACATGACAAGTGATTAGATGTAGGAGGTGTGACAGAGTGAGACACTGAGTATGATACCATAGCTTATAGGCATATGTGACTAGGAGGATGGAGTTGCTCTCAAAATTAATAAGAAAACTAGGAAGATTGAGAGTTTAGAGGGAAAGATGGTATGTTCAATTTTGGAGGCAGTGAGTTTAACACGTCTATAGGACACCCAATTCAAGATATCTAATTAGCAGCTTCTATTTTATTTTATTAATTTTAATTTTATTTTTCTCAATTGCATAGAAACACAATTTTTAAACATTTGTAAATCTGAGCATCAAATTATCTTCTTTCATCTCTCACCCTCCTCCTTCAGAAAGCAAGAAATTTGAAATAAATTAAACGTGCAGTCACGGAAAACATTTGTATATTCGTCATGTTACAATTACAAAAGAAAACATAACCAGGCACCCCACCCAAAAATACTAAAGAAAAATTTAAAAAGTATGCTTCAACCTGCATTCAGACTCCTTCAGTTCTTTCTTTGGAGGTATATGGCATTTTTCATCATATGTCCTTCACTATTGTCTTGGATCATTGCATTGCTGAAAAGAAGCAAGTCATCACATATAGTATTGCTATTATTGTGTAAAGTGTTGTCCTAGTTCTGCTCATTTCACTTTGTATCAGTCCAAGGTTTTTTCTAAAACTAAGATGCTAGTCATTTCTTTTAACACAATAGTATTCCATCACAATAATATCCCACAACTTGTTCAGCTATTCCCCAGTTGATGGGCATCCCTTCAGTTTCCGATTATTTGCCACCACAAATAGAGCTGCTACAAATATTTTTCTACATATAGGTCCTTTTCCTTTTTCATTGATCTCTTTTGAGTACAGACCTAATAGCCATATCACTGGGTTAAAGACTATGCAGTTTCATAGCCTTGGGGGTAGAGTGCCAAATTACTCTCCATAATGGTTGAATTACTTTACAGGTCCACCAATATTTTGTGCATTTTTGTCCCTATTTTCATTGGCATTTTCTAATATGGCAGCCAGATACCACAGTAGATAAAGCCCTGGACCTGGAGTGAGGAAGACCTGGATTCAAACTGATCATCAGACATTTACTAGCTGCGTGATGTTGGACAAGTCACTTAACCTGTCTTTTCCTCATTTACTTCATCTGTACAATGGAGATAAAAATAGCGCCTACGTCCTAAAAATGTTGTGAGGAACAAATGAGATATATTTTTAAATGAGATATATTAGCTTAGCATCTAGCATATAGTAGATGCAAGGTAAATGCTATTTAATGTTAATTCATTGGGAGATGAGAGATTGGCAGTTAGGAGAAAGGTTAGATTAGTTCTGAGAGTCATCTCTATAAAGATGACAATTGAGATCTTGGGACTGATGAGATCACCAAGAGAATGCTGAGGTCAAAATCAGAATAAAGGGAGTTAGAACATTTAAATTGTTTATTCTGTGGGGCTAATTATCTTTCTTTCTGCTCATTTTGCTTTCAGTAATTACTAAGATGTAAATATACTTATGTGTGTATGTGTATATGTATATGGAAAAACGTTATTGTGATATAAGAAATTATCTTCAAGGGATGGAAAAACATTGCCAAAGCATTCAAAGGCATTGAATCAAAGCACTCAGGAAGATCATAGTCAGTTTCAAATCTAACCAAGACAAATAGTCTAGTTACAAAACTTATCTATTGAAAAATAAAATTCCAGATCGTGCCAATTCTCATTTCTGGTCTGAGGTCATCTGACTGTGATTAAAGTAGATGTGAAATGTCAGTTCTATATATTATCATGGCAGATCTTGTATATCTCTAGTTAAGTTTATATGAGCTGTCCCAATAAAAGAGGTAGTGATTTAAGTCTTCTTCCAAATGAACTACATGCTGAAAGGGTCACTTGGGCTATTTAGCTACCACAGAGGATAAGCAAAGGGGCATCAGAAGCCTGTGCATGGAACCAAATTCAAGAGATAACCTAAGTCTCGTGGAATCTTAGCTTGGCAGAGCTAAAATGAAGTTTCATAGTCATCAAACTTTTGCTATAATTGTATATCCTTAGGCAAGTCACTTAATGTCTCTGAGGCTCAGTTCTTTATCTGTAAAGTAGTGATTCTAATAGCTACATCACTTACCTCACCACATTTTTGTGCAACAAAAGGAAGCTTCTGCATGTAAAGTCCATTTCAAAATTTACTATACTATATCAATTACACTATTTAATACTCTCATTCTCCTGCTATAATCAGTGGGTATTAGATAGAAACCCTCTAGGGACTAGTGACTATTGTATTAGAATTCTTTTCAGCAGATTATTGTGGGCAGGTGGATAAAACAATGAATTTTTTTAGTTAAATAAAACTATCGTGATGTAAACACATCTCTGTAGGGTTCCAGACAACATCTTCTGGACAACATTGTTAGCAGAAAGGATGTTGGTTGCTGATATATACCTGCTCCATGTGGTTTTGCATTTTTTTTCTGTTAGGACTCTATATTTTGAGAGCTTTTGATTCCACATCTGTTCGAGTTTGTGACTATTTGATCTGTTGATATCTATTAAAAACATTCTTCTGGAAATTTTGTGGGTCAGTACTGTATCCAGGCAACTATTTTGTCTATGATAATAGTATAATATATAATATAATAATAACATAATAAATAAACTATAGTTTATTTAGGTGAATTCCCAGTGATGGTTTCTCTCTCTCTCTCTCTCTCTCTCTCTCTCTCTCTCTCTCTCACTTTCTCTTTCCTCCTTTTCCTCCCTCCCTCCCTCACCCCCCCCAAACTACAGGTTTTTTGCCTACAAGTTTATGGCAACTAGTTCTGGTATATGATTTGGTATATAATTCTAGCTGTTTTGTTGCATATTTCCAAGTACTCAGTAGGTTCTATTTTTTTGCAAACTGTGTAAGTTTTCATTAGCTAACAAGGGTTTACTAAGTGCCTCCCATGCAGCAAGATTATGTATCCCATAATTCCTACCATGTCCTTGCCCAATCTACATCAATCACTAAGTCCGATTCTCTTAGCGTAAACTTTATGCAATTTCTGCTGACCATGACCTGGTCCTAAGTAACTGTCACAAATGTCTCTGTTTCTGTAAAGAATTCCACAAGACCTTATGATGTATTCAATGCTTCCTTATTATATTATTAGTTATGTTTATATGGACATCATACATGAAGGCTTTTGCATTCTACTCTTGGACCTTAGTCATATTATGTATTGGATTCAGGTGTAAACCAATATTGTTTACATTGATAATTCCATTGTCACGTATCTATTGTTGACATTTTCTGTTGTTTTGTGAACTGGTGTCTGTTCCAGGAGTATTTCTATAACTTGTTATTGCCAGCATCATTGTCATGTTATCATCATCATAGCATTAATTATTTTTGTGACTCTAATTATTTCATTTTATAGATGAGTCAACCATGACACATGGGAAAAGGAACTGGCTTTCTTGCTTTTCTTTACACCGATGCCTTTCCATCTTCCAAATATATGCATGCATTTGTACTACCTGCCCCCTTTATTTGGAATGCACCTCCTCCTTACCTGTGACTTTTCTCTTCTTTGAAATCCTCTGAGACTTGTATCAAGCTTTACTATTGCTCTGTCATGCCATGCCTGCTTCATAGGTAAATGGTCATCAATCTAGTCATTGTTATTACTCATTTAGCCACCTCATCATTTCAACTCTAGTCCCACTTTCTGCAGGAGGCATTTATTGATTCCTATCAGCAATAGTGCTTCTCTTCTGCGACTAACTGCTATTTCTATTTTTTTATATCTTTGATGTATATAATTGTTTCAGTTTTGCCTCCCTCATTCTACTGTGAGTTCCTTCAGAGTATGGGCCATAGTTTTTACTTTTTTGTCTGCCCAGCTCTCAGTAGAGTGCCTAGCACAAAGTCCATCCTTACTAAATGCTAAATGCTTGTTGATTGACACAGCCAATAACTGTCAGAGCTAAGATTTCAACTCACATTTTTATTCATTTCAAGTCCTGGCTACACCTCAGTGCTATCTATCTATCTATCTATCTATCTATCTATCTATCTATCTATCTATATATATATATATATATATATATATATATATATGTGTGTGTGTGTGTGTATATAAATATATACACATATTTAACTTTTAATTCCTCTAAAGTGACAATTGAAAATGAATCTGGAAATAAAAGGTTGAACTGGAAACAATTTCTATTTTGCAGCAAGAGATATAGATGTTATAGATGTAGATTGTTATGTCCAGACTCTCTAGTCAATCATAACAGTTGAGAGCTTTATAAGCCTACAACTTAAAAAAAATCTCTGAGTCCTTGTAGTTAATTACCCTATGTTTGAATGATATAAACATATTAAATGAGATATATTTCTTGACCACATGGAACTCATAATCTAGTAGGGAAATGTGATACATTCACATATAACCATAATGCAGAATGATATCAGAATAGTTGTTGAGAGAAGTCACAGTCATTTATGTGGCCCATTTAATGTTCATTTAATGGCATAAAGAGGCAAAAAGGTCAATGCTTCCAAAGGGTAGAATAGGATGAGTGTCTCTCTTTATTATAAAGGGAGTCTAAACTGCTGGAAGGCTCTCATCAGTGATGCCTTTTACTGCTATAATCAGGCATAGAGTCTGATGACTAATGAAGGCTCTGGCTAATGCTTGGGAAAACAAAAGAACCACTAGCCCCTGGTTTCTATTTGTTTGAGCTATGCATTTATCTAATCTGTCCTTGGACATGGTTTATTTAAGATAACTGATAGTTTCACTGTGACCTCTACTTTTCTAAGAATTCAATGGCTTCCCCTCCACCTTTTGTCTTTTCCCAATCCTGAGTTTTGTAACCTCCAAGATGAATTGAACACTCATCAGGAATCTTAGTCTCACAGAATCTCAAAGTTGGAGGGGGGCCACACTGACCATCAGCTCTAACCCAAATTAAAACAAAAACAAAAACTTTTCCATAGCATGCCCCTCAAATATCCATCCAGTCAGTGCAGAAACACCTCCTCTGGCAGCAGCTTTTTTTTTTCCTTTTTAGGACAACTCTGTTAGGAAGTTTTTCCTGATATCAAGCCAAAGTTTGCTTCTTGTAATTTCCACCCACTGCTTACATTTCTACCTATTGGGGACAAACAGAACAAGTATAATCTTTTTTCCTTGGGGCATCCTGGTATATATTTAAAGACAGCTCTCTTACTCCTTGATCCCCAAGTCTTTTTTAGGCAATTATTTTATATTATTATTTTATAATGCAACCTTAGTTCTTTGCTATTTTAATTGCTCTCTTTTTTATGCTCCCCAGTTAAACATTCTTTTCTCCCTTACTCTGGGACCCACAACAGCATACACTGAGATATATTCTGATCAGGTCAGATGACAGTTTTCCTATCATTCAACCAACAGGCATTTATTCAGTGCTTACTATGTACTAGGCAGTGTGTTAAGTATTCAGGATTCAAAGAAAAGGTAAAATCATTCCCTGCCCACATTCTAATGTGGGAGACAACACATATAAATCAGAACATAAGTGATAAAATACTGATTGAAGAGAAAATAACATGAAGGGATGTCATTAGTAGCTGGGGACACCTGGACAGGCCTCCTGAAGGATAGGCCACTTAAGCTGAGTCTTTTAAAAGCAAGCTATTTTAACAGGGGGAGTTTGGGAAAAAGATTATTTCAATGTTGGAGTACAAGTAACTAGATGGCACAGTGGAGTGAGTAACAGAACTGTTGTCAGAAGACCTGAGTTCAAATCCAGAGTCATACCCTGAGTAGATATTTAACTTCTATCTGCCTCAGTTTCATCTTCTGTAAATCCTGAGAAAATAATAACTCCTACTTTCCAAAATTATTGTGAGAATCAAATGAGGTATTTCTAAGACACTTTGCAAACCTAGAAAGAAAAACAGTAAACAAATCTAAGTTACTATTATTGTTCAGTTATGGCCAACTCTTTGTGACACTGTGGACCATATTGTCCATGGGATTTTCTTGGTAAAGATACCAGAGTTAATTGCCCAGGGTGTAAATATACTGTATATGCATATATGTATATGTCTTTGTGTATATGCATATATGTATGCTGTATGTATATATATGTCTTTACACATATGTGTAAACATATGTATGTATATGTATGTATACTATATATATATATATGCTGTTAAATTGTAAGAAAATTAAAAAGTAGGAAAGATCCATGTAGTATGATGCTTTAAATCCAAAGAAAATAATTTATGTTTTATTTTAATGGTAAGAAGAAAACAACATTGGTGTTCAGTGAGTAGAGAAATTGCCATGATCAGGCCTATTTAGGACAATCACTTTGGTGTCTGTGTGGAGGAGGGAATTGTATGGGGAGGAGTTCAAAGTGAGTCTGAACTAGGGTGTTGGCTGTTACCCACACCTTAATTCTTGGACATTATTTCTTCCATGAAGAAATGAGATCTGACATATGTCTTTTCCCTTACCCCAAACTCAGGCTGGCTGTGGGATAGTTCAAGTATGCAGATTTTACTCTAGTTTCACCTTCTTTCCGTGAGGTTTTTACATCAAGCTTGAACAGTGACAGTTCAGATAATGTTCATTGAGCCTTCAGAAGGTCACCTCTCACTCCTCAATATTAGAGACATCCAGTTGCCTTCTCAAGCTCATAACTAAATCAGAATGTTCTTTGTAGTATGGGGCTTCTAATAACATAAAATAGATAAATGTCATATTTGTATTTCCTATAGATATTCTGCGTCTGATTGTTTTCAGATCATTTCTCTGGGCAATATTTTAAGCCTCTGACAAGCATCCTAATTTTATCAATATGGAACTTGTGGTGAAGAACAAATATGTGGAAATGCCTTAAGTCATAGACCATTAAGTCATACAGGCAAAAGCCAAAGCAGGTCTCCCAGTCCGAAGCCTGAGGCTTCTTGTCCCTGCTGCACTGCCCACATGGATCTATTGAGAACTATACTTAGTGTTCACTCTAAGGATAACTGTATCAGTAATTGTAAGAACAACTGAGAAAGCATCTCACATAAAAACAAAAGCTAAATTACCTCAATTCTTTTGTCCTGGCCAATTTGCATTAAGCTGTTTTGAGATTCAGTTGTCCCAATCTGTTACTGGTGCTTTTGAAGGCTTAAAGATTTCTACATAGGAAACAAAAATTCTCCCATAATGTTAAAATAACTGGCCTATTCATTACCTGTACACTTTATTTTAAACACCGGGAAGGGCATGAGAAAGGGAACCAAGAAGGAGAGGATAAGGATGACTCCTAGATAGTTCAACAGATTTATAATCACAAGCATAAGAAAATTTCTAACTATGTGATCCTAGGAAAGTCTCTTAACTGATCTGTGCTCAGTTTCCTCATTTGTAAAATGAAAATGATAACAGCACTTACCTTATAATTTTGAGGATTAAGTGTATTACTATCAATAATGTGTTTTCCAAACTTTAAAATGCTATGTAAATACTAGCTAGCAGCAGCATCTGTTACAATCACCTAGAGAGCTTTGTACATAATCTGCTTTCTGGAATGGAATGGATTCCCACTGGGGCACTAGATCTGGAGTTAGGAAGATCTGAGGTGAAACCCCACCTAAATGACCTATTTTTGAACTTGGTAAAATCATTTAAACCTTGCCTGTCTCTGTTTATCCAAATGTATATATGAGGAAAGTTATGTAAAGAACCTCCCAAGGCACTTAATAAATATTGATTGCTCAATGATAAAATGAGATAATATGTGTATAGCCCTTTACAAACTTTGAATCAGCTCTACTAGTGTTCTGGCTCCCAGCATGTTACCTGTTTCCTTTTGGTATTCTCTTTCTTTAGTTCTTGCCTCTTCCTCAGGGCAGCAACAATTGAGGGTCTGTCTGTCTTGATACCTTTCTTTTTGAAATGTGGCACATTTCTTCCTCCAGTTATCCTCTTTCTACTGGTTCAGTACCATGGAGAGTTCTCCTTTCTAATGGACTTTTAAATAACAGTGGAAAGCCCATCATAGAAAAATGTAGATTCATTTTCAGGCATTTAATGAAAGATCTTAAGAGAGAATTTTAGGGTCAAGTTTTTCTGTGGCTTTCAAGTTTTTGTTGCTGGAGCACATGGCTGTCTTCTTTATTCCTGCAATTGTCAAGCAGAGTGTGTTTTACTTCTGTTCACCTCTGGACAGGCAAGGCACAGAAGGAAAGCATGGAAGTCTTAACCCCTCTTCTTCTTTCTCTTCCAACCAGATTCAACTATGCAGCTATGATTTGTGCTTGTATTCCATAAAGCACTGATCTAAAGGTCAGTCATTCCCTGTTTCCTTCAGAGTAATCTCGTGTCTGTACCTCTACCATACATGGTGCTGCTGCTTTCTAAGTTTAAGTTTACTAGTAGCTCATAGCTTAATGATTCCTATTCATTTTCTGTGGAATGGACATTTTCTCACTTTTTTTCTTTTTTAAAAGATATTAGTCCTAGTAATTTGTGTGTAGGAATACTTGTTTAGGAATACGGTCTTCATTTCAATGAGTTATTTTTGCTACAGAAAATTTGTCATTATAATTTTGGGGTTCTAAGTGGCAGATACTTATGTCCTCAACAACTTATATCACAGCATAGCAAAGCCAATATATTTGCATTAATTTTAAAGATTGCAAGCTATTAAAAGCCAAGATTTTTAAATAGTAGTCAAAGCTCATTACAGTGGGAAATTCAGATCTTTTAGTGAATTTAGAATTATGATTTAGTTCTTTAGCTATGTGTCAGAATTGGATGGCAATGGAACTCATAATGTGTTTCATAGAATTAGAACTACCATTCAGTTGTAAAATTGGTGGGTCTTTATTTGTTGCATTAGGAAAGGCAGCTGAGTGGTTTAATCGCAGACACCTAAAACTGAGAACACAGCAGAACAACTAGGGAATCAGTTAACATCTTAGGATCATAGTTGAAACTGCACATGGTTCCTCACTCCCCATTAAAAATCCTATGACAATAGTGGCCACCTCTCAACTGGGATAAAGAAGGAAGAGAACAAGGAAGGGACAGAAAACATTGGCTGAGTCTTGAGTATGTTGATTTTCTTTCAGATATGGTAAGAGGAAAAAGAAGTCTACAAAAATCATGAGTCAGATTAGCTTGGATCAGAATCAAAAGGCTTAAGCGCTATTTTGCCACTGACTCCTAAGGACCATCAGACCTTATTTGTAGCTTTCAGCTACAAATGTAGCTTCATGTGTTATTTGTTCTCCCTGAGAGCAGGGTCTGTGTTATTTCTTCTGCTTTTTTTGCCAGTACTAATCACTATGCTTTGGAAATGATAAGAATTTTATGAATCCATTATCATAATTTATTTATTTGTTCATTCATTTATTCATCATGATATAAGGCACTTTCTACTCAGTTGAGTGTGATGGGTAAGAATCCTGAGTTCATACTCACTCAGTACATCAAGGCAGGCAGGCAGGCAGGCAGGCAGGAAGGAAGGAAGGAAGGAGGGAGGGAGGAGGAAGGAAGGGATGGGTTTCTAGTGGGCATCACTGACTGATTACTCACCACCTGTATTAACAGGCAGGCAGCTAATCTGGATGCAGGAAGTTTCTAGTTAGGAAGATTATTGAGTTTGGACAAGGCAGGGAAGGCTGGGGATGATTTCTAGGCAACAGAAGGGGTTGTCTAGAGAAGAGATGGCCTTTAGTAAGAAAGATTAAGTAGTTTTCCCCCAATATTTTACTGCAACACTATGTCCATGTTATTAATATTAACTCATTATTTGACCAAGTGAGGACTTTAATTTTCAAATGAAATAATATCAGAGCAGAAGATCTCCCCACCAACAACCATACTGAAGGTTTCTTTTTGTTTCTTGGTGGATGGGATGAGGACAGGAATAGGAAGACAGAAGGAACATCCTCATCAAAATATTGTCTAGGGCAGGTGGGAGAAAGTGAAATAAACTTTTTCTTTTATTTCTGCACCACTACATGAGGGATTGGAAGCATTGCAGCAATCGCTCACCCAAGTTTAGTGAGAAAAATAATAGGCTCCTTTACATAGCCTCTAGATCAGGATTTCTTAATATGGGGTCTTTAAATCTATTTTTTAAATTGATAAATATATTTCAATATATTTGATTACAGTGGTGATCCTAAGTATTTTATGTTATACATTTTAATATACAATTCTGAGAAGAGGTTCATAAACTTTACCAAGCAATTAAAGGGGAGTATCACATTAAAAAAGAGGTTAAGAACCCCCGGCCAAAGATTGAAACATCTTAGGATCATAGAACTAGAAAGGACCTTAGAGATCATCTATTCCAACATTCTATTTTATAGATGAGAAAATGTAGACCCAGAGAGATTAAATAACTGAGCCAAAGATTACAGAGGTTATTAAATATGGATCTGAAATTTCAGCTTGGTGCTCTTCCTCCAAATTCAGGGATCTTTTCCCTCTACCATGTCCCCTCTGTGCTGGGGTATTTGTCCTCAGATCCCCGCAGTCCTCTTCTCCAAGTCCACAGTTCTCAGAATTTCAAACCACAGGAAAAATCACTAAGAAAGATGAATTATTCTGTGCATTAATACACTAGCAATTTAATCTAAAATAGTATTTCACAGTTTGTCTATAGTTACACATAGAATCTTTGAAATCATAGAAAGAATAGATTTAGAAGTAGAAGGGACTTGGGAGATCACCTAGATATACTAGTAGCTAATATATACTTAATCAAGGCCCTGATAAATGTGAATGATGAACCTATTGAAGCATTTGCATTATTCAAACTGAAACTGCATATTTCCACTGGTTTGGGACCAATCATCAAATTTTACATACTCTAAACTTTGAATAGTACAAATGTTAAGTATATGCAACCACTTCGGGGGATTTAATATTCACAGTAATAAGGGTCCTCCCTTCCTCCCTCTCTCTCTGTATTTGAGTGTATGTGTGTGTGTACATATATATGTATGTGTGTGTGTGTGTGTATGATGAATATGTATACATATACATATACACATATATTTATAGATGTAATCAATATATATAGATAGAGCCATAGATATATAGATATCTGTCAGAGTAGATTATGGATAGATCTAGATATTTATCTCTATTTGGAAAGTCTCTTTTGATCATTTCAAGAACCCTCTGAGGTTGGCATAGCTTTTATCTCCATTTTATACACACTAAAACTGACTTCCCTAAGCAGGGAAGCGTCTGAGAGAGAATTTGAACTCTGTTCCCCTAGACCCTGCCAGGCACTCTATTCAGAGTGCCACTTCACTTCCTATATCTAGCTAATCGCCTCATTTTAAAGATGAAGAAAAAGAAATGTACCATATAATACTGTTACTGTACTTTAGAGATAATCCACTTCCTGCGTCTTATTATATAGAGGAAAAAATAGTACATAGAGAAATATGAAGCAACATTCACATGATCATTTATTATTATTAGGATAAAATCTACTCAGGCCTTTTCTTGATCACCTGTTTAATTAGTACAGTTTGCTCACAAATGGAACTATTCTGTGTGTTAACTAGTCTTGTATTACGTGTAGAACTGTGAGATGTATAAGTCCCAGAACTCCAAAGTGTATGCACCAAATTTTTGTTGTTGTAATGGGCTGTTAAAATTTGTGTCAGAGTCAAGCCTGATGGTTCCTGTCTAGCTTTGACTGGTAAATCTCTGACATGAGGGTAAGGAGGTAGGTGTAGGTGTTATACAGATTGCTCTTAACCTGGTTTTCCTGATTTTCCTACAGTGAGTGACACCTTGTCAAGTTCACTTCTCCTCCTGCAGTGTGGGAATATAGTGGGAGAAAGGTGATGAGAGCTTCTGACCTGCAACTAAAAGTCTGGCTCTCTTGTCACTTCATGGAATTAGCCTGGGTAGCTTTGTGTATCTGTGTGGAAGTAAATTACCATTACGGTATTCATTAGAAAGAGGTCCATACATCTCAGTGGGGCACAGAAGGCATTTAGGAAATTTTAAGGTATAGTGTGTGACATTTTTGGCATGGAAACTCTGGCCCTTGTCACTCTAAATCTCTCCCACTTGCCTTCCTCCCATTAATTCATCAGAATGGAGACAACTGGAGCCTGTGCAACTCAAGAGGTACAGCCCCAATGCTGGAAAATATAATCATAGGGGACTCCAAAGAGCTTTTAATTCTTTTCAAAATAAAGTCAAATTAAGGAGTCTTTAAAGAATGCAAGAATTGAGGAAGTAGCTGGAATTAAGAGACACAGAAATGCAGGTGGAATATTACTGTACTGTTCTTAAAACTGCTCATTCAAATAGCCATATTAGATCAATAAGCATCATGAATTTTTCAGCAAACTGAAGTATACACCTGCTCATGTGTACCTTTTAGAACAGACCTCTGGTTTCATCAACTAGAGAGTTCTTTTTTTAATTTAAATTTATTTTAATTTATAGAGTAAAACAAGCATTTCCCTTAGTACAATAAAAAGATGTTTTTTGTACATAAAGCTGCAAATTTACTTTGTATAATTTACTGTCCCTTTTAAATACACAACAAAGTTATCATGCAAATTTTCTTTTCCCCCTTTTTTCTTCCCTCCACTAGATGCAACTAGCTCTGTATATGTGTGTGTGTGTGTGTGTGTGTGTGTGTGTGTGTATGTGTAAATTCCATACATTTATTTCACTGGAAGCAGATAGTGGTGTAGTGTAAAGAGGATTCTTATTAAAGTTCAGTATCTCAGGATCCGTGGCTGAAATAATCTCTTGTTACCCTAAAAAGTATCAACTGTGTAGATTATAAAGGACACATGTTGCCCGTACAGATTGTAAGGGCCCTATAAAAGTGGGTGGGCACTGTTTGGTGACTTAGGAACCCTTAGGATTGAATGCACAAGCTAGAGTGCTATGTGTGCCTTGATTGGCCCCCATCAAGGCTTAGGGAAACCTCTGAGAGAGAGAGGAAACTTCTGAAACTTGTGAGGCTTGGGGGAACCCTTATGATTGAATGCACAAGCTGAAATGCTGTGTGTGCCTTGCCTGGCCCCAATCAAGGCCTGAGGTGCTGTAGGGGAGTGCACAAGTTGTGCCTGTCTCAATTGACCACATCTGAATTCAAGGGTAGTTGTCCCCCTTTTTCTGGCCCCTGAAAGAAGGGTGATTAGGGAATGCTGTAGGAGTTCATGTTCTCATTATCAACAACCTTTCAGAGAAGACTAGAGTAGAATAAAGTATCATTATTAATCCCTTTGAAGGTGTTTGCCTGTTTGACTAGATCAAGAGTGAACCTGTTAGCGGTTGGAGTCTAAAAACTCCAGTGCCTTCTGAGTGATTATCTCATTAACCATGCAAGTGATACCAAGGATGGGATCTGCAGACTACAACCAAGGAAAGGATGGGTTTTAGTGGGACTGAGATAGTTGTTCAATGTTTCCCAGTTATTGTGTTATTTTTTTTGTAGCTATGGTAGCCATGGTTCTATGGAGCCCTCTGCAGAGATGAGAGGATGGAGGATAGACTATTCCCCAACAGTGGTAGGATGTGCCCTCTACCACGAGAAACCTTGAGAAAGTTTTGCTGAAAATTGTGGGTACCCTTGATAAGAAGGGAACTGGAAAAGCTGTGGGAGTTGTAGAAATGTAAATTTTGAATGAAGAGTGCTTATTATACTACGTGATTCGATCCTTAAAATATATATACATATATACATATACATACATATGTATGTATATTCATAGCAGCTGCTCACATCACATTGACGATACAAATGTTTTCTTCATATGTCCTTTATAGTTAATTGTTCTTGATAAGGAAACTCCCCTGAACAGATCAGCAACTCTTTGGAAACTTTCAACTTTAGGAGTGCTAAGGAATCTTTTCTTAGAATCACACAGTCAATGAGTGTCAGATGTGTCATTTTCTTCCTAATTCTGAGATTCTTTTGTGATCCTCTGTCTCAGATGTCTTCCTCACTTCTTTCTTCTCTTTCTCCTTCCTCCCCTTTCCTTTCTCTTCTCTTACTTATTTGACTTTGCTTCTATTCTCTCAGGGCCAGTCCTGTTACATTTTATTCTCAAGTACTACGAAAGGGTTAGAAGATCTCATTGGAAGGGCCCAGTGACCAGCATCTCCATTCCGTGTCACCACTTCACATCTAATTAGCTTTCACAAAGAAGGATACTTTCAGAGCTATAGTGCAAACAAATATACACACATTTCTCTCAAAATTTGGGGAATTTTTTCCTATTATATCACTTTAATGAGGAATATGTGTGAGTTGGGGGAAGGGAGAATGGGAGACATAGTTTAGCTCAGTTCCTACATAGTATTAGTTCCATTAAGTTCAGTTTCAAAGCTGGAAGTGTAGACTTCTGCTGGTCTGAAGCTCCAGACCATGTTCCTCAGAGTGTCACTGCTGCAAGCAGACCATAAGTGTTATGTGACATTAACTCCCTCTTCTTGTTTCAATGTATTAACTGAATTGATCCTCACAGCAACCTTACATGGTTGGTTCTATTATCATTTCCATTTAATAGATGAGGAAACTGAGTTAGAGAGATTGTGATTTACATGGTGTTACATAGCTACTGAGTGTCTGAAAGAGGATTTGAACTCATGTCTTTCTGACTCTAAGTCCTGATTTATCTACCTAAATGCTCAGAGATTCAGAAACACAGATGGGAGGGAAAAGAATTAGGATCAGTCTGGGCTTATTCCCAAATAGAAGCAACATGCTGCTTGGATTCCTAGATTCTAGTATCCACATGACTTGTGATTCCAGACCACCAGGGAAATTCCCATTCTTTGTGCCTAGAATGAAGAAGAACAAAGGTGCCTGGGTTACAAAAGACTCAGGCACCTGACCTCAGAGTAAGGGTGGAGAAAAGAAGTCCCTGAAGAGAGACCCCTTTCTTCATATTCTCATCACCTGTGAATGAAGGAATCACTTGTACCCTTAGATATGAATGTTCTAGCTAATTGGTGCAGTGGATAGAGCATCAGGTCTGGAGTCACGAACAACTGAGTTCAAATCCAAGCTCAGACTCTGTGTCAGTAGCTGTGTGTCTCTGGGAAAGTCATGTAACCCTGTTTGTCTCAGTTTCCTCATCTGTAAAATGAACGAGAGAAGGAAATGGCAAATCACTCTAGTATCTCTGCCAAGAAAATTCCAAATGGGGTCACAAAGAGTTAGACATGACAAAAAAATGACTAAACAACAACATGAATGTAGGAAAGGCACTGGGCATTTCTGAGCTGGGCTATTTTAAAGATACTGACAGTTCTGGCTACAGAAGCAGTGGGAAAAAAAACTGCTCCTAAACACATGGTAAACCAATAATTCTCTAGTTTTCTGAAAGCAAATCCCCTTGTTTCTTTCACATAGGGGACATCTTAGATAGTCTAGGAATGCATTCATCTTTCATTTCTCTTCCTCTCTCACTTCCTTTCTTCCTTTTTCTTTCTTTCCTTCCTTTCCCTCTCCTTCCCTTCCTTCCTTCCTTTCCTTACTTCCTCTTACAGTGAAATAAAGAAACTAAATAGTTACATTCAGATGATTTAGCAATGCATACAATTACAGAGACAATTCTGGTTCAAAGCTCTCAGTAGTCAAAGACACTTCACCATTGCTTTCTACACTGATAGTATACAATTTGAAGCAAGTGGGAAAACAGGAAAAATGGAATGTCAGGTTTGAGATGTCTTTTTTTTTATTGGTAGAAGGGATTGGGAGAGGCTGAGGTGAGAGGATGGGGCTAGTCTTGTGATATTCTTTAAATCAGGTGACATTTGGGAAGGGGCTTAATATTGTAACTTCTCCAAAATCATATGTTAGAAGCTGCTGAAACAGCTGCACAAAATAATAATTTAAGGCAAAATGAATTTATTAATGCTGTTCTAATGTAACATTCTTTCCTCTGTCTTCCTTCCCTTCCCTCCTTCCTTTCTTCCTCTCTTCTATATATTTGTAGAATACTAGATATATAGATAAATATGACAGAAGAATAAAGGATAGATTAAAATAATTAAATGGAAAGAGATTAGCTAGGAGTCTTCTTCAGTAACCCAGGAATGAGGCGAAAAGATAGGAGTATTAATACAGGGAATAAAGATTCAGGTTCTCTTCCAAGAACATGAATGTCTTTGTTACAAATTGGCTGTGGAGTATGAGGAAATAGTGGAATAGTAGATAACAGTAAGACACTGGAAACATGAGAACTAGAAGAAAAACCGTGCTGTGACAAAAGTAAGAAAAATTAGGAAAAATTACTGGTTTTTACAAAGAATAAATGAATTTACTTTTAACTTACTAAATTTGAAGTTATGAGAAGATATTCAAGTGGAAATTTTCAATAGAAAGTTGAAAATGTGAGTCTTGGTACACAGATGAAAAGGCTGGCATAAAAGTCTTGATTTAGGAGTTATTTACATGGATGTGTACATTAGGACTTTAGGAGTACAGGTGCTTTTTAAGGGAGGGAACAAATATAGAAAGAAATCCGAGGACAATGATTTGGAAAATAGTAAATTTGAAGGAGGAATTGTTAGGGAAAGTGACAAGGAAGGATAAATCAGAGATGCTGGGGGAAAAGCAAGGCAGTATACTACCACTTAAATTTCAGAATGGGTTTCAATGATAGTGTCCAGCGCAACAGAAGCATTGAGGAGGATGAGCTGAGACAAAGCTATCAACCATCTCCAGAAAAAAAAAAAAGGTAGTGGCCTTTAAGAGGAGATAAATTCCAGATTGTGAGAGATTAAGAAAGCAACAGATGGATAAGGATAGGGGGTAGCAGGTGTAAACTTAGCATTGTTTAGAGTGTTTGGCAGTAAAAAGAATGGAGAGGGGCAGAATGCAATGGAATGCAAAGATTTAATTAAGATGGACAGGTGTGGAGATCATAAAGAAATCCATGTCCATACACACACACACACACACACACACATATATGAACACACACATATATATGTATGCATATATATACACATACACATGTATATATGAAATAATGCAAAGAAGAAAACAGTCAAATAATAAATTAGGATAAAGTAAGAATCATAGTGGAAATTGAAAGGTGATAATTAAAAATTTATAACTTCTTAAGTGTTAAAATTAATTTAGTTGAAGGAGAATTGTTACAAGCAAACTTAATTAGTTGTATTGAGATTTGATAAGTTTATAATAAATCATTGTTTTAAAAATACACCATTTCCTACCTTTCAAATATTTGAAGGTGGATCAGGTACAAGAGGGATGGGACATTTGCAGGGGAGGCATTGTGGTATAGTGTCCCAAACACAGAATTTATAAATGCAGATACTTGGGTGCAAATCATGCTTCTGATTCTGATTGGAAAGTGATTCATTGCATCTGGGACCATCTCCAGTCACCCTGGCTTATGTGTTGCCACTGAACTGAGATGCCTCTGGAGGAGACATCCTGAGTCTTTGCACAGCTCTGCCTCACCTAAATCCAATTCACTTGTGCATCAAGACATGACCCTCCTGATATCTACTGTTGGTCTTCTTCAAGAATGAAGGACATACAACCACAATGATGTGTGACCTTAGGAAGTGACTTGCACCAGTGATATCAATAGAAATGGTACCACTAAACCGTAAGTAAAATGGTTTACTTAAAAAAATGCATAATAACTTAGAAAAACAAATATTAACATTATCCATAAACTACTATGTTTTTGTTTATTTTCTTAAAAGTTTTCCAATTACATTTTAATCTGGTGTGATAATACTCCCTGAATATTTGACACCTCTGATTTATACTTTCTGAACTTTAAATTCTTTAACTGTGTAACAGGGACAGAATTTATTTTGAGTTATAGTTGTTATTTTGAGTCTCACAAGAAATAAAGTATATAATATTCTGAAGTCATGTAAATGATGTGTAAATGATATCAGAACTGGTTACCTATTTGTTCATCATGCATCATCACTTTCTTTGCCCCCAGAAGGTAGAACTAGAAAAAAATGGGTAGATGCTGCAAGGATTGATGTTTAGGCATGATGTTTGGAAGAAGAGAGAATCCTAACATTTCAAGTATCCTAAAATAGAATGTGCGGCCTTGAGTAGAGGTTGGCTTGCCCTCATTATGGGTGTTCAGATACAGGCTAGAGGACTACTCATCAGATTTATTGTATAAGGGATTGAAGTTCTGGTGTAGTTTATAATAGCTTGTCTTTTGGATTCATTCTATTTAGGGTTTTTTTTTCCTGACTTGCAGATACGAGAAGTAAAATTTGTTTTCCTCTAGTTTGGGGGAAAATCTAAGCATGTTTGAAATCTGTGGAGATGTTAATAAAGTATTCTTATGAGGAAGAAGAGTGGGAAATATCAGAACAAGTACCTAGAAACAGGATTACTAGTAGAGAAATTAATTTTAGAAAGCAAAATAGATCTTTTTTCCTCTATAATATTCTTTTACTATTATTATTATTTTAATATAAATTTATTTATTTAACTTTTTACATTCATTCTCAAAAAATTTTGGGTTCTAAATTTTCTCCCCATTAGTCCCCTCCCCCCACCCCCATACACCAAGCATTCTAATTTCCCCTATCACCAATCTGTCCTCTCTTCTATCATCCCTCCCTTCTCTTGTCCCATCTTCTCCTTTGTCCTGTAGGGCCAGATAACTTTCTATTCCCCATTACCTGTATTTCTTATTTCCTAGTAGCAAGAACAATACTCAACAGTTGTTCCTAAAACTTTGAGTTCCAACTTCTCCCCATCCCTCCCTCCCCACCCATTCCCTTTGGGAAGGCAGGCAATTGAATATAGGCCATATCTGTGTAGTTTTGCAAATGACTTCCATAATAGTCGTGTTGTGTAAGACTAACTATATTTCCCTCCATCCTATCCTGCCCCCTATAGTTTCTGTTCTCTCTTTTGATCCTGTCC
>CM053772.1:38475017-38502650 GCA_028658325.1 Potorous gilbertii
CACAACACGACTATTATGGAAGTCATTTGCAAAACTACACAGATATGGCCTACATTGAATTACCTGCCTTCCCAAAGGGAATGTGTGGGGAGGGAGGGATGGGGAGAAACTGGAACTTAAAGTTTTAGGACCAACTGTTGAGTATTGTTCTTGCTACTAGGAAATAAGAAATACAGGTAATGGGGAATAGAAAGTTATCTGGCCTTACAGGACAAAAGAGAAGCTGGGGTAAGGGAAGGGAGGGATGATAGAAGAGAGGGCAGATTGGTGATATGGGTAATTAGAATGTCCAGTGCATCGGGGAGGGGGGAGGGGAAAATGGGGAGAAAATTTTGGAACCCAAAATCATGTGAAAATGAATGTAAAAAGTTAAATAATTTTATTTTAAAAAAATAAAATAAAATAAAATAATTTCCTTAGAATATTTTTTCTTTTGCTCTGAGTAAGGACCAAATATAATTGATGTGCTCAGTGTATTCTATAAAAATCAAGGCCAATTATTACCAGGTTGGTGTTACTGATGCCTTGCAAGTTTTATATTGAACCAAAAATTTTAATAAAGAGTTCTACTTCCAATATAAAATATTATAAATATTTCCCCACAGAAACCCTGAAGAAGTACATGTTGATTTTAAAGTATTTCTAATGCCACATATAGTTTTTAATATCATATTACCAAAGCGATTAATTTCTCAGGTGACAACTCTCATTCTCAGTGTGGAAATAGCTTTCATTTTTTCTAAAGGAGTTGCTCTTTAAGGGTTCTGATTTCTGAAACTTAGATGGTGATCCCGGTAGTTATGCTTGACATGTTCTCTTCTTATTAAGGTTTCCATTCCCTAAATCCTCAAATGTCTATCCATCTATTTATTTAGTAATTCTATAATAGTAAATGCTCTTCCTATGACACTCCCTTTATTCCTTTATGGGAGGAGAACTTTTTTCCGTGAGGAAAAACAACATGGTACAGAGGAGCTGGCAGAGGGAGATAGAGGTATCTATAGTATCTCATAGTTATAGTTGCTAGCTATGAAAAGTGCTTAGCACAAAAGGGCCAGGAGGCAGGAATTGCCTCCTAGAGGAGAAGTGTTTAACCTTTTATTGTGTCATGGACCCCTTTGGTAGTGTGGTGAAGCCCACGTACCCCTTTTCATAAAATACCGGGTGCCTACATTCATAAAAGAATGAAATGATAAATTCCAGTTTTCAATTTGAGGTCACTGATTTTTTCTCCATGCAAGTTTAGGGACCTCCAGAAATCTTTCCATAGAGACTTTTTAAGACCCCCCAGATTGCAAACCTCTTTCCTAGAGTTTTATGGAGAAACTTTCAAATCTTTTAGGGTCCTTTGAGGAAAAATAACCTATTAACCTTGAATGATGTTCACTATAACAATAGTAACTTAAGCAACTGGACTAAGTAGGAATAATTTTCAAAATAGTTGAATTCATTATTAACTTTGAGGGAAAGAGATATGCAAAGGTGGAATGCCTCTGGAGTAGTGAGATCTGCTTTGGAAGGCTTCTGGAAGAGGTTCAGTTATGCCTTCTAGAAGGTCTCTGTTTTCAAGGATGGGTTGCCCTGGACAGCTGCTAATGTCCTTCCTAACTCTGTGACCCTCTGATTTCAGAATACTGAGTAGCAATTACCACAGTAGGAGTGGGAACTATTAGGGGAGAGACATGAGAGGAGTATACCCCAAATTTGAGACAATTATGGGAAACTTCATACCCTGATAATGTAGTGTTCCTATATTGTTGTGGCAACATTACTTTAACAACACTAGTTGGAGCAGTAATGGATATTAAATGGACCTTTACTGTTTTGGGGCTCCCAGAATTACCTTAGTACCTGGAAAGGTCACTGATCACCTAAATATGCCTAGTTCCTTATCAGGAAGGGACTAATCTCACTGTGAAAATCAGACAGATTATTTGTAAAGGGTTTACTTTTCTTTATCAAATTCCAGAATGTATTTCCTCCCTACTTTTGTAGTTTTCTAAGTCTTAGTTTATTGAGACCTAAACTCAAGGGCAATCAACTATGAGCAACCATCTCTGATACTGTAGGTTTAGTGATCTCTTCCTTACATTAACTTGATCTTATACATCTGGGTGAATGTTGTAGTCTCCCTCCCTGCAGTGGAATGTAAATTCCTTGACGAAGGGTCCATTTTTCATTGTGTCTTTGTGTCTCCTCCACCTAGCACAGTATCTTGCATGTGGTAGAAACATATGTCTACTAATTAATCAATTAATTCACATTTTAAATTCTACATGTCTTAAACCTGGCCATAAACACTTTTGTGGTTGTTCCCAATGAAAATAAGCATTTATTTATTTGTCCCTAAGGAATTCTTTTCATGGGTGTGTATTCTTTTTTGAAATGTAAATTTTGTGAGTATAAAGCTTATTTATAAGCCCATAATAAGCCATGGGATCTATTTTTCTAAACAAGAAGATGCACCAAGGTCCAAAAATACAAATGGAAAATATGAACAAAGCCCCTAGTTGCAAGGGAGATAGTTTAATTACCTATTTTCTGGATCAAAAGAGAAATTTTCAATTATTTTTCTGAGTAGTTGAGTATGACTTCATTAAATGTGTATGTAATACTATCAAAGGAATCAAGTCATTGTAGGGTTTGGATGCATTTGAAGTTGTAGGAAAATTAGAAATGTATAAAATATTTGCTGATGAATAAACCTATATATCAAGATAATTTTAGGGGAAATATTAACTATGAGATGTAAATTATTTTGAGATTTATCTTCAGTTCTCAGTAGGAAACCACCTAATTCTCATGTAAGTAAGAAAAACTGAATTTATACTGAGCCCCTTTATCAAATACAGGATGCTTTCTCACTCTTACTACACAGTTTCTTAGCACATTTATCACAGTACCTATTATTCTGAGCAAAAGTTTATGGGGTTTTTTTTTGGATTATTAGGATTTGATTTTTATCAGACCTCATGAGACACTGTGTGGCATACAGAATATCAATGTTGGACTGGTTTGCAAATATAGACATCATGAATATCCAGTGGTGATGTCATAACAGGAATTCCTGTTGAGGTCAAGAACAGATCAGATGACTTCTGAAGCCCTTCCCCACCCTGAAATTCTGCCCTACCCTACACATACACTATTACCTGATCCCTTTTATATATATATATACACACACAATAATTTAAACATGGTGCTGGAAGGAAACTCAGAATCAATCTAGTCTAATTTCTTCATTTTAAAGATTAGGAAACTAGGGTACTGGAAAGTTTAGGGCTTTTTCAAAATGCCAAAAGGAATAAGGAAAAGCTTGCTTTGAACTTAAGTCCTCTGACTCCCAAACCACTGCTCTTTCCATTGCAATCAAATCCTTATGGGTAAGTCATTGAATTTCCCAAACATCAATTTCCTCACTTTGAAAATGAGGAGAAGAATGCCCTTAGTGAAAACATCTATAGTTGATTTATTTTGTTCGGTGTTTGCATCCTTTTTGTGCATTTTCCTTTGGAAATGTAATTTTTTGTGAGTTAAAAGTATTTATGATTCTGTAATAAGCCATATTCATCAGGCTATTGTGAAGATTGAATGAGAATATTTCAAGACATTTTGAAAACCCCTGATATTCTAAAATATTAGCTAGTATTACTTAAATATTTTTAGAAGAAACTGTTATTTATAATTTGGGAGGTGGAATCTATATAGCACAATAAAAGGGAAAAGCACAGTGAGTTCCTCTAAAATTCTTCCACATAGATTTAGAAAACACATCAAACTAAATCCTGATGGAGGGTCCCAGCAAAAGTCACAGCTAATCCTTTCCTAGCCCCAGTGGCCAGAGGAAGACAGAGTGGTCCATGGAACTAAAGAGAGCGTTTGACCAGGAGCACACAGTGCCCAGTGTATAAAAGATCACAGAAGCCAGAAAATGAGTTAAAGTAACATCACAGAAACATATTTGAACCTTATTCTTGTGCAGGATGCAGAAACTGGTGACAAGTGGAAGTTGTGTTGTTTACTACCCAGTTCTGGCTCAACAATCTAAAGCAAACTTGAGGCTATGCCAAGGGATGGTAAAGAAAGTAGTTCCATCATTCTTGATGATCTTAAAAGACAAAGGGAGAGGGAAGGAAAGAAGAATATTAATTATTAATGATTAGGATAAGGGAGAAGAAGGTAATAGAAATGATTTCACATAATCAGGATGCTAAAGGGATGAAGGAAGTGATTGACCCTTGAACACCATCTTATCTAAACTGGACAACAGTCAATGGAGAGATCTGCATGCGCACAAACACACACACACACACACACATACACACACACATATAGATATTTATTTCACTCCACAAGGACATTCCATAGTAAAAACCAGAATGGGGAATTAAAGGAGTAATAGATTTAAAAAAAGAGGAGTTCTGAGCAAAACAAACTAAAGATTAATTTTTAAAAACCCCACCTCTTTGTGTGGCAGCAAAGAACCAGAAACTGAGTGGGAAGTGCAATCAATTGGGGGATGACTCAACAAGTTATGGTATATAAATGTGTTGGAATACTATTGTTCTTTAAGAAATGATGAAGGGGATAGATTCAGGGAAATCTGAGAAGCTTTGTATAAGTTCATGTTGAGTAAAGCAACAAAACAGCTTATATAAAGACAATAGATTAAAGTTTAACTTTGTAAGATTGAGGAAGTCTGATCAGAAAGATGATGAACCAGGATTCCAGGGGACTAACAGTAAAACATGTTACCCATATCTTGAGAGATAAGTGAAAAGACTCAAGAATACAAAATGAGACTTCACCCCCTCTTGGACATTGGCAATTTGAAAATTTATTTTGCTCAACAACATGGACTTATAATAGAGGTTTTGTTTTTTCTTTCTTATTTGGGGGTTGAATTCTCAGAGGGGTGCGAAGAAGAGGTTTTTTATTGATTGAAAAAATAACACTTAGTTTGAATATGTGTATAAATATGTATTGTGTAATATTCTTTGAAAACACTGATTAAAAGAAAAAAAGAGGAGGGCCAAAATCTTCAATCAGCAATTTCACAAAACCTTGGGATTACTTTGAGTGAGACCTACAAGACCTTTCAACCATCATGATATATAATTTTCTGAACCACTCTTTTTGATTCATAGGTAGGCAAGTAGCAACCTGGGGATATGGTTATGTATTATTTGGTTTATAAATCCAAAATAGGGTTGGAATGGTATTTCAGTGACAATAGTAATGGCTAGCTAGCATTTATATAGTACTTTAGGACTTAGAAAGTGCTTTACATATGGTCTTTCATTTGACCCTGACAAAGATGTGCTATTATTAACACTCTTTTACTAAGGCTGACAGAGGTTAAATGACTTGTCCAGGGTCACATAACTAGTATTCATCTAGGATTGGATTTTAAATTATTTTCCTGACTTCAAGTCCAACACTTTATCCACTGAATCACTTAGCTTTTAAGAAAAATAAGTGAAATAACTACAAGATAATTCCTAACACATAATGAAGATTATCCATGATAACGATATAACAATTTCCGTCTACATTTACATAGCACTAAATATACTTCTAAATGCTTTCCTATGTGGTATTTCATTTGAACTTCACAGACTGGAAGATATTATTCCATTTTTTAAAATGAGAAATGGAAACTCCCAGAATAGAAATCCTACTGTTCACAACTTCTTGGAAGGCTGAAAATCAGTACCCACTACCCCACTGCTCTTTTCACAACATTCATAATAGCAAAGTTAATGCAAATATTTGTTTGCTTTTCTCCTTTATGGAATGGTCAAGAAGATGGGGGAGGGCATGATGGTTGGGATATGTAAGCACAGATTTGAAGAACATCTCTCAGACCCTATGTCTCTGTATCTATATACTTCTTGAGAAAGAAATATAGCTGAATAGGGACAGAGAGTAGGGAAAGAAACACAGAATGTTCTCCTAAAGAAAAAGTCTATAATTTTTTTAAAAAGCATAAGAAAATCCGTTATGGGACTGACTTTTGGCACTAGTAGATGATGGGGACTTAGCAAATTTGTTGATACTTTTTTTCTTTTATTCTAGATAAGTATTCATGTAAGTTGCTATGCACACAGTACGAGTGTTTGTGTATGTGAATGTATGTAGTGTGTGTATGTATGTAAGCATGCATAAAAGTGTATGTGAGCATATAACATATCCCAAAAGTTTTAGTTTAAGCTATGATAACTTCAAGTGCACCAAGACTTTTAGAAATTCCTATATATTCATATATGAGTGTGTATATATATATATATATATATATAATATATATGATGCATGTGCACACACATATACTACACACACGCACATTTGTATGTATGTAAAGAAGCCTGTAGAATATACAGAAACAATTTCAAGGAATGGGTTGCATGAAAGAAAAAAACAAACAAGCCTGCTAATATCTATTCACCCATTAATATGTTCCAGACATAAGACTGGTCACTACGGTTAGAAACCAAACCTAATGAAAGCAGCAGCAGCAGCAGCCACATCAACAACAAAACAGAATATGCTTTATACTAAGAAGCTTCTAACTGAGAAGAATAATGGTGTTGGTTATCTCAAGAGCCTTAACAACATCAGAAGGAATAAAGTAGAATTCCTTCTACAAGGAAGGAATGTACAGTAGATATTGAACCCAGGGATTGTTTGGAGATCTTGGTATCCCATGTAATACCTTACAAACAATAGGTATTTAATAACTACTTTGACATACTCTACAAGGAAGCCAAAGTGTATTGGCTTCCCCATTCTTCTCAAGCTTCCCTCTTTCCCCAAAAACCATCCCATAAGTTCCCCTCTCATATTTGTTATTTCATTTTAAAGATGAGATATTGAAGCCGTCAGTACTGGGAAGCCATTGTTGACCATTTTTTGAAGACTGGAAATCAGTGTCTCCAAGCCCACTAGCAAATGATGTCTGTGGCACCTATGGTACCATACCCAGTCACACCATTTTTAGTCATTGATATCTTTCCCATGTTTCAGGATCTAACACGTATTATCTCCCCCATAAATGACTGTTAGCTCTTACTCCAGCTGAAGGTAATTTCTCCCTCATCTTTTCTCAAAGAAATTCCTCTTAAATTTAACACTTTAATTTCTACGTATTAATTTATATTTCATATCTCAAACAACAAGCATCCATTAAGTACCTACTGAGTACCAGGCATTGTGATATGACTGCTAGATTATAAATTCCTTAAGGGCTGGACCCATACTTTATAGAGTCGTAGCTTGTTAGCCTTGGAAAGGTCCTTGGAAATCATATAGTCCCACACATGCATTTTGTAGATCAGAAAACAGAAGGTTAAATGACTTGTCATCATTTAGTAAATTGCATGATTACAGATGGCTGAAAGATTTCTTCTTTCTGAACCCTTCCTGCAGCACAAAGCAGGCTTTTGCATCACTTACCATCACCTAGCATTCACCATTCTTCAAAAAGAAACGTTTTTTTGACTAAAATATATTTTTAGAAACACTTTCCCCAAATATTTAAAAAGGCAATGATACTAGAACAAGGCAAAACTGGAACTAATTAGCAATTTTTTTTCTGCTGTGTATTTTCAGTTCCTCATTTGGAATTCATCTCTTGTTTATCTGAACTGCTGAATTAGTGATTCTCTGGCAGTTAATGTATGCGTCCACCTCATCATTGATTACTTCCAATGACTGCCTTGAATATTTACTGCTGGTTAAATATTTTAAACTTTTATCAACATTATCTTGTACCCAATTAAGAACTCATTGAGGGAGTTTTTTAAGGACCTTTCTTGCATTGTAGAATATAGCCTAGGGAATAGAGCCAAGTCTCTTCTGGTCCTCCCATTATGGAACAGTTTTTTTAAAGGACTTTAGCCATATCTTCTACTTTATTTGCCACAACCACCTATCAGTAGACTAGTTTTCAGAATACAGTGGATGCTCATTAAATGCTATCAATTGTTATTTTCTAAATAAATGAGCAAAGCAGGGAATTGGGTTTTTCTGTTTCTCACACACATATATATGGGTAACACACACATATATATATATATATATATATACACATGCATATACATATATGTATGCATATACATGTATATATAAGCATGTATACATACATATATATAATTTTCCCTTTTAAAAAGTTAGGTTATCTAATGAAAATTTTTGAAACATTGTTAAAAAAGAAAAAATAATCAAACTAATTGAAAAAATGTAATTAATTTTCTTAAACTTATAAACCAGAGAAGAAGAATAAGAAGGAGAAGAAGGAGAAGGAGAAGGACATGTTAATTTTTACCAATAGTGGCTAACTATTCTATAATGGGGAATATGTCAAACTGAATTAAACTTTAGAATTCTAACAAATCACATCACTGAACTGTTTTTGGATCAGTGCTGAATATGATTGTACATGAAGGGGTAGTTATAGTATGGGGGAGAGGTTAGGACAATGTTTAAGTACCTGGGGACAGAAAGTGAAGTCAAAATATAAATATTTATTTTAATCAATTTGCCCATTGTGCTTCAATTGTCTATGATATTCACACTTCCTTAAGGAAGGGTATTAGTCTATGTCTATTAGTCTATTAATCTATAGGAATAAGAAGCTGTGAATGCATTTTGATCTGCAATATTGGAAGTAAAATATTTACTTGGATGAGAACACAGATTCTTAGAATCATTGAACATATGTATGTGTATATATATATGTACATGTGTGTATGTGTAGACATACATATATACATTTATAAATAGATATTTAATACACATATATACATATATATATGCACCTCTTTTTTTAGTGTCTGTTCTATATGGATACTTCTCTTCACCATTAATAAGTTATCTTGGAAGTTCAAAGAGACCAAAAGTATGATCCCTGTGGTTTCACTTTCTCCCACCAACCCAAATGAGATATTTGCAAAAGCCTTAGTACAAAGCCTGACACATACTAGAGGCTATATAAATGGTTCTTCCTTTCCCTCCTACCAACCTACCCACCCACTTCCCCTTGTAATCAACATAATTTACTCTCAATCACATTTCTAATAAATTTGCCAGCCTTCTGTTCGGTATTGGAAAATCGTGGCACTTTCACAACAAAATAAAGTTTTGGGGGGTGATGAACCAACTGATAAGAAAAACTTATGATCTGTGCTCTATCTTATCTTGCAGAACCAGCTCTTTTCTTTCTCTTTCTTCTCATCCCACTCTATTTCTCCTGCAATACCAATGGGAATGGAGAGGTTATTTTCCTCAGTTATTTGCAAGAATAATTTGTTTTTGTTATTTTGGGGTTTTTTTTCCTTTTTATATAGTAAACATTCTGAAATAAATACCAAACAGCAGGCAGTCATCATTTCAGCTTTTAGGAGCTCCTTTCATTTATTGGTGCCACTGGAAAGTAGGAATTAAGAATGCTAAGTAAGAGAAAACAAACATTTTGTCTATGGGCTAATTACATAGCTCCTGTGCTTCATGCAGGCATCCTGACATCTCTTGGCAAGTCTTGGATGACCTGAAGGGACGTCCCTTTCTTCTTGGAGGAAAATGGTGATTTGGCTTCAGTGCTAATGTCTTTCTGTACTGGCTCAGAACAAAAGCTGTCATCTGTGCTGAACATCGACAGCGTGGCCCTTGGCTGTGATATTGGAGCAGTCACTGAATGAGATGAGAGCATGAAACTATCTTTTGTGATCAGAATAATTTAAGGACTTGGGACCCAGGACAATAAAGACTGAAAATGATAACATCAGGCTTTTGAATATAGTAGAATGGGTAGGATGAAAAAAGAACAGAGCTTGAAAATGTGTTTCTAATGGAAATTAATTATCTGAAGTTTCTGCAAGGTATATATCTTTCATTGATTTGTGCGGAGGGAAGGAATGTATACTGATTTCTCCACCATCATCTAAGCTTTCTTCCTATCTTGTTAGCTATTTGTTATTTCTTTTCATTTCCTCCACTGTGTACATATTGCTTTTACCCCAGTGGAATGTAAGGTCATTGAGGGTAGGGCTATTGGGTTTTCCTTATTTTTTTTTATCTTTGTAGGTCCATTATTTAATATGCTGACTTGCATATCATCTGAAATTAGGGTTTATCGAACTGAATTTGCTGAATTAACTTCCTACACTAGTCTGTTTCCTATGAGTTGTACGTTTAAGCCCTACCATTTATTATCCAAGTGTGTCACTATTTTTTTTTGTTGTTTTGTTTTTCCCTCTTGACTGTGGACTGTTGTGATACAGCAATAGGAAAGGAAAAATCCCATTCAAATAATAATAAAATTGTTAGAAACCAAGTAAAGAGGAAGCACTCAGAAAAAAATGTCCGAAGTCAGAAAAAAGCATCATTAAAGACCAAAACAAATCTGCATCCCTGCCTGACAAGATGCAGGCATTATTGTTCAATGAGATTTCCCCCACTAATCACCAATTCTACATAGTGAAATGTTAACTTCAGTCACATTGTTTCCATAGAAGTCTTACAACGCTGAACATCCTCTTTTTTTTAATTTCCCTAACTGATGATTTCAATTTCTCACAGAAATGATGCTTCTTACAGTAGAATAACTTGTCACAATTCTTTTGAGGTTTCTTCTTTCATGAATGACACTAAATGGCTTTACGCTCTATCTCATTTTCTTCCCAGTAAACCAATATAGGATGTAATACAGATTCATATGTAGCTAGGATGACAACCTCTCATGGAAGAATGTAACTGACTCATAGCAAAGTTTCCTGTGTGAGTATGTGTGACTAAAATGACAGATGCCCACCCTTTGCCTCCATCTAAACTTGTTATTATGAGATTCAGTAAGACATAGTAGTGTTGCTTAGACCCTTTCTTGCCTGATAAATCCCATCAACATTGTTGACCTCAAAAAAGCAGGCGTGAATGGATCTGTGATTTCAACAGCATGGGGAACTGCCAGTGTAGCTGCTCCCTTCACTAATGCAGATCTTTGTATGGTTTGGCAGATAAGTACAGGCTTTGCCTTAGGCACATTCAGGTCAATTGACTTGTCCAGGGTCACAGTAGGAGAATTTGAGGTAGTAGCTGAAACTATTTCTCTCTGATTCCAAGCCTAGAACTCTACTGACTAGACCAAGCTACCTCTATATTTGTCCTCATAAATAGAATCATGTATTAGTTAGTTATATATTGAGCATTAAATTTGAAGGCAAAGGACTTGATAAAGAACTCCCTAATAGTGTGGATGTGGAAAATCTCTCAGCCTCTGTGTCTCCCCTTCTTGATATATTGATATATATTAAAGAAATAGGAAAAACACATGGAGAAACCTTTCCACTCTATCTATCTAGAAATAACTCTATATCTTTATAATGATAGATATCTATATAGGTGGAGAGAGCAAGAGAGAAGACTGGACTCAGAGAAGGTATATTATATATGTATAACATATGTATATATGTATGTCAATAAACATACCTGTAAGTATTATGATACAAACTTGTTATTTCATTTGTGTAGTGAACTTCCAATGTAAGGAAATTCCCTCAATGATATTTTTCCTATTTCCCCAATTTTCATCACCATATATTTCCTGAAATTTCTTTAAATTACATTTCATTAATGTAATTTTGTATATATTGTTTCCATGGTAGAATGAAATTAATATAATTATGATCGTCAACTTCTAGACTTGGCAACTTGCTTAGGGCATCCGGAAGCCAAATGACTTGCTCAGGGTCATACAGCTATTTTGTGTCAAAGGCACAATTTAAACCCATATCTCCTTGACTCTAAAGCTACACCTCTATGTAATGCCACTCTCCTTGCCTCATTGATAAAGTAAGTATTATATTTTCACTACCTATCTTACAGGGCTGTTGTGAGGAAAGTGCTTTGAAAACTGTACAAGTAATTTATTCCTATTACTGAACTTCCATCTCAAAAAAAGTTAGTGCATTTGTTTCTTTTTTATTTTTAAAATTAGATTATTTTTTAGCAAATTTTATTGGGGAGACTAGGAGTCATTGCCTACAAAATTAAATCTTTCCTATAGTTGTTCTGAATTCGAGTAAAGTCAAGCCAATGATCATTAAGTGCTTATTTGCCAGGCACTGAGCTATAGAGGGAGTGTGACATACATTTATTAATAAGCAGTAAAAGGGATGGCTGTCATTTTTTCTACAAACACTACAAATAAATCATCAGCTAATAGCACAGTAGGGACATTTCAGTTCAGTGAGGATGGGAAGCAGCAGGAAGTTCATTCACATGGTAGCAGGACCAAGGATTACGGTAAGTAGTCTTTGGATATTTTTGCTATTTCTAGGAACAGTTGAAGCAATTCTGATTGAATTAGCCATCCCACTGGGGCACAAGTGAGCCACAGAGTACAAAAGGGGCTTTTTATTATGGTAGTATGAGGAAACTAATCTATATTTAATTGTGAAGGGTGGGGGAAAGTGTTTTATGAGAGTCATTGGAATGCATGTACAAGAGAGAACAGTACATAATAGTACTCACAATATGGTGCTTAGGTTTCTAACTTCTTTCTTATTATATTGTTATCAAAAAGAATCTATTTTATGTAGAAGCATAGATTTAGAATCCCTGACATGAAACTAGAAAGGCCCTTAGAGTTTAAGTAGTCTAATCTCTGCATTTTACAGATGAGGAAACTGACAGTCAAGGACATAATTTTCCCAATACAATACCCCTTACTCCATGAATAAAAAGGCATTTTTCAAGCACTCTAGTAGCTACTGGTTTTATAAAAACATACATGAAATAGCCCTCATCCTCAAAGAGTCTATATCTGGTATAAGATGCAATAACATATACTTATTTATAAGTGTATACATGTACCTTGTATATACATGCATGCATAGTTGTAATTTTTGTTGAAGATAGGATACTAAGGTAGTTAAGAGAAATAATTACCATGTGAATGTAGGTCTTTTGACTCCAAATTCAATTTTCTGGCCACTGTGCAATACTACCTCTCAGTGACTTTATTCTCCTGTTGTTTTGGTAGCCAAACATATTTGCACCATCATAAAATGAGCAAGTCATGATCAGTTCAAGTCCTGTCTAGCTCTGTTTAACTTATGGGCAAAAGGATATCCAAGCTGGGAAATGACCTAAGAGATCATCTTATCAAACAGTTTCATATTACAAAAAGTAGAAACTCAGGCTAAGAGGCCAAGCATTACAACAACCAAGTTTACTCCTAGATTTCTTTTCATATAGCAGAGTGTTCAGGTGCCAGTGGATTGGAGAATGACCAGAGACTGATAGAAACAATCCACTGATTTGTATAGTGCTTACTGAGTGCCAGGCATTGTGCTAAGAGCTTAGCAAATATTACCTCCTTTAATTCTTATGATAACTCTGGGAGGTAGATATTGTTACTATCTCTGTTTCACAGAAGAGGAAATTAAGGTAAATATAGATTAAATAACATCCAGAATCACACAGCTAGTAAGTGTCTGAGGCTGTATATGAACTCAGGTTTCCCAGCTCCAATCTGGCATTCTACCTACTGTGTCATCTATGATGCAGTTATGTGAATTGACAATGGAAATGTAGATTCCCATGGTGTTGGTCAACATAGCCACACTGCTAATTTTTCCTTTTTTTCTTCAAAGTTCTTATTTCTGTATGGATGCTGAGAGGGATGTAGAAATTTTCCACAGCCCCTGAATCCTCCTTCTCCCTGACACCATTCTCATTTTCATCTAATAGACAAAGTTAGCATTTAATAAGAACATGAATTTTCTTTTCTCTAAAAAACAATGAAATCCACAACAAACATGACTTTGTTCATTACAGCACAAGGACAGTTACTATGAGAGCTTGGTGAATTAAAGGAATGATTCTCAGGGAAAGAAGTTAAAAGTGAATCTGTTCAACATCCCTCCTTGACATATATTCTTTCACACTTTCCATATGGTCTCTGGCAAGTGATAATCTTAACAAAATCGTGTCCGCGTGGTTGTCTGTGCTCACGATTTCAGCCTCATCATGGTGCTCCGACATGACTGGTGGCAAGCTGCAAGTGGGCTGTGATTACACAATTCACACAGCAGAAATACTCTGTACCTCATGTGACTTTCATTTTGAGAAGAAAGCAGTGTAGGCATCTTTTAAGGACAGTTGGAAGGGAGTACTTAGAGCAACTATGCAGAATACAAGTCTAAGAACACCCTCAACAGGGTAATATGCCATCAAGTTGAAGTTTAATACTTCATATAATGTAATCTCTGCTATATCTATCTATGCTATGTATATATATATATATATATAATATATATGCATACATGCACACACATTGTCAATGCACTCATAAAAATTTCAAATGTAGTTTCAGAAACTAGAAAAACTCAAGGTAAAAGAGATCACTGATTGAGGAAATGCTTTGTGAGTTGGGCCAGATGCAGTGATTGACATGCTGCCAAAGGATAGTATTCTAAAATTCCACCTTGTATTATCTCACACTCCTGAAACTTACTCATTATCCCTATCGTTAACACAATCTCCAAGAAGCATCCCTTTGTTTCAAGTTTTCTTTTCATACTCTGGCTCTGCTTGCCTTTCCTTCATTGATTAACTTCAATTTGTATTGAAGGCATCTTGTTTTTCGTTTTCATGTTCTCTCCTCCAATGGACTACGAATCCCTGAAGCCTAGGTGCTTTTTTGTCCTCAGCTTAGAATAGTGCCTGGAACATTACAGGTACTTAATAAATGCTGACTGACTGACTTACTGATTCCATACGTAGCTTTGGCTCTATGGTTTTCCAGTTTAATATTTCACCAGCACCTGAAGTAGAATATCTTGATTCCTTGAGCTTTTTAGACTGTGTGAAGACTATGAACTAAAAAAAGCCCCACATTTACTAAGATAAAACACTAGAGTGAAGAAATTCTGAATTCAAATTCCATTTCAGACATGCAATCCTGGGCAAGTTCCTTTACTTACCTGGATCTCAGTTTCCTCATCTGTAAAATGAGGATGTTGGATTCAATGGTCTTTGAAGTTGCTTTACTCTCAGTCTCTCGACCTGTGATCAATCTAATTTCATCTACTACAAATATAAAAAAGATTATGGGATTGATAGTCAAGAGATCTAAGTTAAAATCCTGGCTCTGTCATTTGTTTACCTGTGTACCACTGAGTAAGTCTCTTAACCTGTCTGGGACTCTGCTCCTTCATATGTAAAACTAAGAGGTTTCTCTAAGGGGCATTCTCAGTCTAAATATCTACAATAACTAAATTAATTTCATCAGTTATAAAAACTGCATTGAGACCACCTACATTCAAATCCCAGGTCAGTTGTTTACTAACCACATGACTGTGGGCAAAGAACTTTACTTTTCTGGGACTCAGCTACTGATGTGTAAAATGAGGGGATTAGCGTAGATGACCTATAATATCCATCCTTACTGTAAATCTATGATTTTATGCCTGATAACTTCATTTAGACCTTTACAGTCATTTAACAATCTTTCAACTCAACCTGTATCTACTCTTTGATCCCCCATATCAACTGTTCTAAATACCAACCCATTTCACCATTTTGTTTTTCTCATTTTATGGAAGAATGGGAGTATGGGTGGGGAGGGAACAAATATTTGTCAAGCACTGACTATATGCCAGGCACTATGCTAAATGCTTTAGAAACATTATCTCCTTTGGTCCTCAACACGACCCTGGGAGATAGATGAGCCCCAATTCTGCATTTCAGAGTTGAGAAACCTGAGGCAGGTAAAGGTTAAGTAAGTTGCCCCAGGGTCATACAGCTAGGAAGCATCTGAGATGAGTTTCAACTTGGGTCTTCCTGACTCATGGCACAATGCTCTTAGCACTGTGTACATTCCTACCATCTGCTAAGATTATTCAATATATGCAACGTTCAGGAAATGGAAGGGGACAGCTAGGTGATACAGTGGATGAAGTGCTGACTCTGGAGTAAAGAAGACTTGAGTTCAAATCCAGCCTGAGATAGGAGCTGTATGACCCTAGGCAACTCACTTAGTCCTATTTGCCTCAGTTTCCTCATGTGTAAAATGAACTGGAGAAGTATCTTTGCTAAGAAAATTCCAAATGGGATCATGAACAGTTAGACATGGCTGAAAAATAATTGAACAACCACAGAAAGATATAAATAGATCTCATTCATACCTTTCATCTTTCCTTTATGACTTACTACTTTTTATGGGCCTAAAAACATTCTTGAGGCTGTCCAGTCTTAGACCAGTCTTCCTTCCTTCTGACTCATAAATATCCCATTTCATCCCTCTCCTCTCCTTTGCTTCTAAATTACTTGGAGTGAGTAGGGGGTGGAGAACTTGGCTTGACCTAATGCTTTCACTTCTCCACTTTCTACTCTCTCCTCAAGTCCTTGGTATCTGGCTTCTGCAACCCTACCCCCAACTCCACTAAAACTCCCAAAGACTATCAATAGCATTTTCCAGTTTCAAATTTTGACTTTGCCTTTTAACACCTGTGTAACTTTGGGCAACTTCTCTTTTTTATTTTATTTATTTTTATCTGAAACAAAATAAGCATTTCTATAACATATTATACTAAAAAAAAGATGATTGTACATAAAACAGCAAATCTGCTATGTACAACTTGATATTCCTTTCAAATATACAACAGAATTATCTTGTAAATTTCTTTTCTCCTCCCCTCCCCTCCCCCATGATAGAGATGAATATCATTAGACACAAATAAGTATATGCATGTAAAATTATCCTATACATACTTTTATTTATCAGTTTTTTCTCTGTATTCAGATAGCATCTTTCTTCACATATCCTTTCTATTTAATTTGGCTATTTATAATAGATTTTTAAAACAGTATAACTGTTACTTTGAATTATTAAGGCTTAAGATTTCGGCATAAGAATTTATTATTCAGTAAAAATTGTTGGGAAAACTGGAAAGCAATATGGATGAAAATGGAAAAGGACCAATATTTCACATGATAAGGTCAAAATAGATACATGACCTAGACATAAAGAGAGATTTTAGAAGAAAATTAGAAGGATATAGAGTATATATACCAACCTCTCTGGGACTTGAGACATGATTGCTGAGGCTACTTCCAAGTCGACATGTATGATCTTGATTCTTCCCGGCATCATCTTGTGTAACCACTTTATATTTCTTTTAAGTTGGGAATCTCTGTCACCGTAATCTTGCTTTGCATTTGCTTGGGATGTTGCCTATACCTAGTACTACTCCCCTTGATATCCTTGCCTATGTAGTACCCTTTTTCATTTAAACTCCCTCATTATGACTTCTTCATGGAAACTCTCCTTGACCTCCATGGTTTGATAATCCCTTTTCACCAAGGACTTCAAATAGTCCTTTGAATAGGGATTTTCTAATACATTGATTTCAACTGATACTGAAATATCTCCCCCCTTCACCTTATATCATGTACTGTATTGAATTGTAAGTTTGTATATAATCCTACTAATAGACTATAAACACACTATAAGTACTTCATACTCCCTAACTTGAATCTTAATTTTCTGTTTCCTTCTTGGAAAAAAGACTGTCCTTTCTGCCTATAACAAGAACAAGATGGAACTCAGTTTTTAATGTGCTTTAAGATTGCATGGCTTTTCTTGTTCTAGCTGTAATCTGTCTGCTTACATTCACTCATATACTTCAGCTGATTATTTCCAGTAAGTTCTAATAGGAATTTCTAAATGCCTTTACTTTTTATCTTCACTCCCCAAAGTCATGTCTAAAAACATTTTCCCTGATGCTTTCATTTGAATATTGGATGAGGGTTGTTTTTCTTTGTTAAATTTACTGTCCATATTTTTTCCAAAATGATTTTGTATCATAACCATTTCTTGATATCTCTCTTGGAACACTTAATCCTCCTTTGCAACTACAATGTACAACACAAAGTTTTGATAGCCTACATGATATTCCACATCCATTGCAATTGCCCCCATACCTCATTAACCTATATTTGAAACATTTTTCATGGAAATAACTTTTTTTCAATCTTCTACTAAAATTCCTTTGCAATGTCTTATTAACTGGACATAGGGGAATGTTAGAAGGACATTACCTGCTTTATGTAATTCCAGGGGAGAGGTAGATGAAGAGATAGAGACAGAGAGAGTGCTTAGATCAATGAAAGAGAAGTTTCAGGTGAAATCCTGAACACTACCACGGTGGTCCAGTTTGACAAAGAGTTTTTGGTTTTTTACATTATGGATACTAATACATAACTTACTCCATAGAGTTGTGGACAGTTCCAGATGACACATCAAATGAGGAATTGCTTTCTAAGCTTCATATAAATGCAAAGTGACCTTATTATTGCCACGCTGTTGTTATCTGACAAACCTGTCCACCAAGACAAGGAGCTGCTCTGTAAAGCACAATTCAGAGCGTAGATGATCATTTATGCAGGATGTTGTTCAAGGGATTTCTGTATTGGTAGTTGGACTAAATTTCCTATCAAGTCCTTCCAAATGAAGGGTTGGAGAGTATGCATTTGATTCTTAATAGGCATTTATCTTTTGAGCATAATGCATTGTAAGAAGGCCGGTGGAGCCAACTTTCTGACAAATGCAGACAGGATTCTGGTTTATTTTCTTTTAATTCTTTTGTATTGATTTTCCCCTATCCTCTTTTCAGTCAGCACTTGTTCCCTGCAATTAGCATTGCTTACACTAATTTGATCCTAGTCTCCTCCCATGTCTTCTTTCCCCCTCCTTCCTCTTTATCTGACATATCTCAAGTTCTTTGAGTCAAATTATTATTCTTTCATTTCCTTTTTTTAACTTGGCAATAGAATCCTCTATGGCTAAACCTCCTACTACAGCCCATCCTTTAAATTTAAATCATGGTTGTTTGTATTATCTTCTTTTATGAAGAAACAATTTATTAAGTTGCTCTTCTAATTTCTCTTTTACTTTATTCTTAAATAGATTTCACACTCATGAGCTCTGTACATACATGCTATTTCTTTTTCTATAAATTTGCAACTCACTCATGGTAGGGCTTCTGGAGGACATAGTAATCAATTAATGTTTTATACCTTCCATAGTTACTGCCATCGCAGAGTACATTCACTCCTTGCCCCATTTTTCTATCTTTGTTTTGAGTAGGCTTTTTCTAAAGAATCTAACTCTTTAAGATCTCAATTATTAGAGATGTGGTATGGCACAGTGAAGGACATACTATTTCTCAAATCATGGGAGATATTCCAACTCCTTGCCTTTATTTCCATTGCATGCTCAACCTGAGTGTTGGATTGTGACAGTGAGCATCCCAACATACACATGGAGGGGCACTGCTATCACAGGTTCTTAGATCTGCATTAATAAAAGGAAAGGCAACTTTTGAGGGGTTAACAATCACTTTGATCAAGCACATGTATCATTCCTTTAACCAAGCACATCATTCACCTAGATCAGCGTAGTCAGTACCCTGAACTTCAAAGAAAATACAGAACAATCAAGAATCAGCAGACATGGTTTCCTCTCCTTGACCATAATTCAACAGACAGGTCCAACAGTTTAACTATAGTTAATAGAGATAAAAGCACAAACATCTGGGTTTTCAAAGCTGAGAGATCCTTAGCTGCTTCCCAGAGTGCTCATCTAGTCAAACAAACACTTCCAGTTAATAATCTGCAAAGTAAAATCTCACCCTCAGAGTATTTATACCATTTTTTTTATACTCAGAAGGCATTCCAACCCTTGAGAACCAGTGCCTCATTAACAAAAGGTATAGAAGTTCCTACCAATCTTCCCTAATCAAACTCCCCTTAATGGGCAGACCCATTAATGGGTGGGGAAGATCTTTAATCACATTAACAATACAAATACAGATACTGTTTCTAGTTAAAGAAATTCTTGTTTCTGTATTTTACTCCTAGTAAAGGCTCTTGATTGATAAAGGCAAGACTCACTCAGAGGTACTTAATTATACTAAAAGAAAAACACTAAGAGATCCTATTTTGCTCCCAACACATGGATTAATTTCTCCTTCTCTTCCTCCAGATACTTGTTGAACCCTCACATCCTCTCCCGTGAGATATGGTTTCCTGAGAAACATGGATCTTTTCCAGAGAAGAAGAAATCACCCGTGTTATCCTGTTCATGGAACAATATTCAGCATGAGGTTCTGTTATTCTTGCTTGTTCATGGGACTTTATGTTGCTGATTTTCTGCCCATTCAATATATCTCTCATCAGGTCAAGGACCTGAAGACACCATTGCCTTTTCTACATTCAGTCAGACTTTGAAGAAGCTCAGTACCAATTCCTTTCTGGTACTTGCCTTCCTTTTCTCAACCTCCCCTCAAAGGTATGTAAAGAAAATAAAGATTTACTTAGGATCTAATATTTGTTTTTAGTCCCCAGGTTGTTATTTCAATTCTTTCTCTTTCCTTGACTTTTATCCTTGTGAAATATTAGACTCATATTTCATTTAACTCCTTGATGATTTCTCTTTGTTCTTTATTTGTTCCACAATGTAATACAATGTGCTTTTAAAAACAAAATAAAAAATAGCATTTTTTTGGCTAGCCCTCGTACTAAGATAGAGGCTGTATCATTGTTTAGATTTATATTGTAAATTGCATTTATTTACCTTTTGTTTATTTTTCTTCTTTCTTCTCCCATTTTAGGTGCTTTCATGACAAATATTCTGATTTCTTGTTTTTAAAAAAGTGTATTCTAATTTTTGCTTAAGTATGTTTTTTTCTTTAATATGTCAAAGCAACTTTATAGGATCTGTAAGTGCATGACACTTTGTTATTTGTTTTCTTACGGAGAGTAATTCTGAGCTATTAAAATTTATTTTCCTTGATAGTTAATGCCTTTTCTCTAGCTGATTATAACATTTATTGTTTGGTATTGAAATCTGGACATTTTATTGCCATGTTCTTTGATGATTGAAACTTGGGATAGCTTTCTGTCACTAATGTGTGTATTCCAGCAATCAGTATTCTTCTCCACTTTTGATACTTTCAGGGCTATGTCCTTCCTCTTATTGGGGTAGATACCTATGAATCTGAAATTATTTCCCTGAATACATTCCTAAAGATAAATCACTTTATTATGGAATTTATAAGCTCTTCCTAATGTTTGGCTTTGTTTGCTATATTTTTTCTACTGAATCTCTATTGTTTTAAGTTCAATAGCTATCGTTGCTTTTTGAGGACTTAGAATTTTTTTGAAGAGATTCTGTCATATGTTCCAAAATATTTACCCTTACTGTCTCACTAAGTTCTTCTTTGGGAGTTATGATTTTGTCTCAGTTCAGTTCTAATTTTCATTTTCATTTTAGTTTTTAATATTCCTGTTTCTATTTTGAATTGTTCTTGAGCTTGCTGAAAAACCCAAAGAATCTCTGGTCTTACTTTATTTTTCTCTCATTGGCGGTTTTCAGCTTATTTTCTCTCATAAGATAATTTCTTCTTCATTGTATGGTGAACTTTCCTAACATTGTAACAAAATGGCAATGGTGTCATTTTCTCACTTTTATAGGTCCCTCAACTGGTTTTCTAGCTTGGGAGATCAACAGTCTCAAGTTCTCTGTTCTAGTCTTCTTGTCCTAGACATTCTGAGGGGTTAACATCTTCTGGACTGGTATTCCTAATGATTTGACTTCAAATTCAGTCAATGCTCATGGATTTTTTTTCCTGTCCAAACCACTATAGATGGATGATTTAAATGGTTGCCTCATATTGAGAGTTGAGAATAAGTATGATTGGCTGTTTAGATATTCGCAAGAAACAAATGCAGCTGCATTTATATCATAACCTTTCCCTTTACATGTTCCCTACCTCCCCCCAAACTCTTGTATGTGAATGGGTTCAGGATTTCTGGGTGTCATCACCAACACATAGTTCTTTAATGTCCAGTCACAGGACGACATGAAAGGGTAAGGATTAGGCTGATCTGAGTTTGGTAGTTACAGGAGTCCCTTTATTCCATCCAAAATTCCAGAGGGAGCCCTGAGAAGTCCATGTTAATGCTCATGTAGCAAACAGAAATAGAATTTAAGAGAAAGAGAATTAGCTATCAAGGAAAATACTCAGGTGTCCTTGAGTCCAACTCATCATATTTTATCTACCCTGTCACTTAGCTGCTAAGAACTACACATCTGGTTCATTGTAGGTTGATTTCACATGGTGGGTTCTAAAAGTTATGTTGAAACACAGTTTACTATGATATCTTCTAATTGGACATGATAAGGAAAGGAAATTAGCAATTTACATATTATCAATAATTCTACATTAGAAAATTGATGAGACTTCTTGGAAAATGCCACATGATTATGAGGTCATAGCATCGTATACTGAAAGTGGTAAGGGTTCTTACAAAGCATCTCATGCAACTTTCTCATTTTGGAAATTAAGCTAATGACTTGAAAGATCTCATAGAAGTCACCTAGTCCCAATTCCTCATTTAAAAATGGTGAAACTAAAGCATAGAAGTTAAGTAAGTTGCCTATGGAGACAAAGGTAGTAATTGATGGTACCAGGACTCAAATCTGCCTGATTTCTTTACAACGTCAGAAATCTTTTTTTAATCATACCAGCAGTTGTTGTTTGTCCTTCATTCTCAAAGAGGACTGATATCTGCATAGTGATGTCTTGACTTGCAAGGGAACTGCATTTAAATGTGGCAGAGCTGTGCAAAGTCATCAGCCTCACTCTTTCTTTCAGGATCATCTGAGTCCAGTGGCAAGAAGTAGATCAAGACCACTGGAGATAACCCCAATGACCTTTGCCTTTTTAAATTAAAGTTTTTCTCAGGTCTCTGTCTGAGGCAACACCCATTCAGTGATTTGAGGCTAGGTAGGAAATGAGGCAAAAGATGGCTTAGTTTGCCTATTTTAAAGAAAATCATACTGGAAGGGGAAGACTCTCAGGGTTTCTGGCTAGAATAGTAATAATTACTACTTACTGAGCCATCAAAACCCAAACAATGACCTACTGAGGCTTGGGCAGGACCTATTACTGAGAATCAGTGAGAACTAGAATGGTTTGAGTTTAAAGCATGGTCAAGTAGCTCCATTTGAATCCCAATGGACTTTAGCAATGCCTGGTTTTCCAGAATTCTATTTCAAGTAATCATAAATGAAAATACATGGGACAAAAGAATTAATTGTCCCAGTTTCTTTTTTTAATGATAGGATAAATAATCAAGGAAGACAATATAAATGATAAATAATCAAGGAAGATTGTGTGTGTGTGTGTATGTGTGTGTGTGTAGTCCCCAAACTTCAAGATATCTTGTGAGGCTTCAACAATCAAAATTTATATTCCTTTAGGCAGAGCATACACATGTAAGGGTATCATTCCCCATGTGGATAGAGGAAGAATAGGAAAGAAAGAAGAAAGGAGGGAAGCATTGTCCAACTGGAACTGACAAGAAATTTCCTAAATGTACTAAGGACATAATGCAATGAATGCAGTTGATGTTGACATTAGTCACACTGACCTATAATATAAGCATTTTCATGATCCTTTTAAGCTCATATACATCCATTTGGGGTGTAGGTTGTGTTCAGGGAGGACCAGTAAATTTGGTGTGATGGCTACTGAGTCCTTTTCAGGGCTAGGGTCCACCGTTGGTGTCCACCTGTTCCACCTAACTCTCACCTATGACTCCAAGAAGCTGCAGCATGCATAGTGGCCACACCCTGGTAAACTGTTTTGGCAGACAGGACAAACCAGACTGAGGGTAACCAAGGGTTCTCAAACCCATTGGTGAGGTAGTGGGTGTCTACCCTAAGCATGTGAAGACTTCTTCTGGTGGAATGGGTGGATGAGAACAATTTGTTCCAACAGCCACGAAGGCAGATGAAGCAGGTGATGTGGAGTGCATAGAGCTTGGTTAGACACCAAAGACGCCAAGGATATCCACTGCATCCTGAGCCATCACCAGCTTTCTTGACTCTGTCCTGCCACTGGACTATGATGACTCAGGAGGAGAGAGGGAGGCTGATGACTTTGTGCACTTCTGCCTCACATAGATCCAGTTTACGCACAAATCAAAAGACATCACGCATTTATGATTCCCTGAAAGCTATTTATGTACCAAAAACTTATGGTGCATCACAACTACTCAGTGCTGATAAGAGTCACATTGATTAGTGATAAGGACATGATCCTAGAGAGATAGGCTGAACACTTCCATAGTGTTCTCAACAGACCATCATCAATCAATGCTGAGGCCATTGACCCTTTACCTCAGGTTGAAGTCAATCTCTCCTTAACTGAACTTCCAACTGAAGAAGAGATTTTGAGGGATATTAGGCTCCTTTCATGTGGCAAAGCACCTGGTGCTGATTCTATTCCAGCTAAGATTTACAAGGTAGGGGGACCATTGCTCATACAAAAGCTGACTAAAATTTTCCAAGTTATATGGCAAGAAGGGGTTATCCCCCAGGAGTTCAAGGATGCCTCTATTGTCTATCTCTATAAGGGTAAAGGGAATAGATTGTCCTGCAACATTCACAGGGGGATCTCTCTCTTAGGCACTGCTGGCAAAATTCTTACTAGAGTTCTCCTTTATAGGCTGATCCTTCACCTGGAAGATGGGCATATACCTGAGAGCCAGTGTCACTTCAGAAAGGGCCAAGGAACAGTTGATATAGTGTTTTCTGCCTGACAACTCCAGGAGAAATGCCAGGAGCAGAACAGAGATCTGTACACAACATTTATGGATCTGACCAAGCCTTTGATGTTCCATCAGCCACCACCACACTATACATACGTGGAACCATCAGTTATAACAAATGGAGAAATTTTGAATTTTGTGGATAAGTTCACTTACCTTGATAATGTACTTTTCAGGGATGTACACATTGACAATAAGGTTGATGAACACATTGCCAGAGCTAGCTTAGTGTTTGGGAGGCTCCAAAGAAAGGTTTGGGAGAGAAGAAGTATTAGACTGACTACCAAACTGAAGGTCTACAGAGCTGTTGTGCTGACCTCATTGTTATATGCTTGTAAAACATGGACAGTCTACCAGTGCCATGCCAGGAAACTGAATCTCTTCCACTTGAATTGTCTTAGGAAGATTCTGGCATGATAAGGTACCAGACACTGAAGTCCTTGCTCGAGCTGAACTGTCAAGTATTCAGACTATGCTTCAGAGATCGCAACTCCGATGGGCTGGCTACGTTGTTAGAATGTAAAATGTATGCTTGCCAAAAAGATTATTTTACAGAGAACTTGCATGGGGCAGGCGATCACATGGTGGCCAGAAAAAACAATAAAGGACACTCTCAAAGTCTCTCTCAAGAACTTTGGATTTGATTGGGACAGGATCGCTCAGCATGCTCAGTGAGCACACATAAGAAAAGGTACCATGCTCTTTGAGCAAAGCAGAAATGAGACAGCACAGAGTAAATGCAGGATGTGCAAATTTGAGATATTTGCCTCAAATATTCAAATGGACTATCTGTGCCCACCCTGTGGTAGAGCATTCCGAGCTCGAACCGGTTTGATCAGCCACAGTCAGACACACTGAAATTTCAATTTACAATGGTGATGCCATTTTGGTCCTCTTTGAAGACGAAGGACAACAACCAATCAGATCAACCAGACATAATCCCTTTATGAGAAATCTTTACAATTTGTTCAATAAATGTAGCTTAAAAGACATGACACAAGTAAAATGGAGGAAAGTGAAGTTTGAAATTTGCTGTATTGAAATCAACTGTGAGAAATTTGTCTTTTTCTGTTCAGGCATTATTCTTTTGCTTTCTTGCTATAACTGGGTTCATGATTATCTACTTACTTCAATGCTTTGTTTGTCCTTATCAATCTTCCCTTATCCTAAATCCACTTATTACAAATTACGATCTTTTGGTCAATGACTGGACTGCTTTTAATTGTAAGGATTTCCATTCTTTTCTTACAGCGGTATCCAGTACTGGATAGAGTTTTTGGACTTAGGAAGTCCTAGGCTAGATCTTGCCTGGAGGACTTACTGTGATTCTAGGCACATGCCTTACTTTTCCAGGTATCACACACCTTTTCTCCTAAAATGAAAGAAATGTACCCAATACACTTTATCATTTATCAGTCTAACTCTATGTTTGTTAACATTAGTTGCTCAAGGATCATTTGCTAAGCCACAGTAAAAAGATGAAGGAGGAAAAAAAATTCCTGAATTAACATTCACTTAAAATAACCTAGCAAAACTACAAGATGGTACAGTATTGATCACAGAAAAATTCATTTAAGGTCTCCAGAATTTGTTCTGATTTTTCTTCAGAACCTGGCATGAAGTGGAGCCCATAATTTTATGTTTCTACCATGTGCACATGGATTTTTCTTATCCAACTTTTTATAGTTGATTATTCAATATTTTTAAACTCCAGAAACATATTCTTCATGACTGAAAACAAAAAAGAGAATGTCTGCCACTCAGCACAATCAAGTGAAATTGAACAAAACCTAGATCCTGGGCTGGAGATTTGATTTTAGGGTGTCAGCAATTAGGGAAAGTGATAGCAAGAAAATACATTTTAAAAATAGTTTGTAAATCACAATTACCAAATTGAGGATGGAGTGAGAGGATGGACAGTGCTTATACTCTTCAATATTCTAGTCATATCATCGTTTCAGTCAGTATAGTGGATAAAGTAAACATCGGGGGAAAATTAGGTATAGATTCAAAAGATCAGCATTCAAATATCAGATCTCTTGCTTACTAAACAACCTTGGTTATTTCACAGCCCTACATAAAAATCAGTTATTATTAAGGAAAAGAAGGAATGACATTTAAATTCAATTCAGCAGGAAGTTACTAAATACCTACTATGTGCTATGCCATGGGGAATAGAAAGACAACGAAAAGAAAAAGCGGGTAAAGCCAAAAAACTGTCCCTAAATTAAAAGTGATTACAATTTACTGGATTTGCATCCCATATTTAATATGAAGAAATGAATACATTAAGATGCCTCCAGTTTCCTCAGGTCTCAGTAAGATAGATCACAAAACCCATTGGAATACTGAGTTGGAGAAAGAGTCAGCAGAACCTGGGTTTCAAACCTGACTTGGATTCATAATAGCTGGGTTACCCTGGGGAAAGCATTTAATCTTCCAGGTTCTTCATCTGCAGAATGAGAGCATTGTACTCGATGGCCTTGAAGAGCTCTTCCAACTCTAAATCTATGATTCAAAAATCCTATACAGCCACTTAATACTAGTCTTAGACTTTTGTGTTTGTAGGGTTTGTTTGGTTGGTTTTGCTAACTAACCTAAGACTGAACACGAAATAGGAAAGTAAAGAAAGACTATCAGAAAAGAGGTGGTATCAGATTTTCTTAACATAATTTTGATGGACTACACATTGAAATGACACTACCTAATATACTTTTCAAGAATCCTAATAGCTGTCTATTACCTTAACACATGGGGAAAAATTGCTTTCAGTCAATCCTGGGTTCAGAGTTCACTTCTGGGATTTTGTAATTGACTTTAAAGAAGTCTCTGATTTCCTTCTCAGTTTCATCATTTACTTTATTTTTTTTATTTTTATTTTTTTTAAATAAATTTATTTAACTTTTAACATTCATTTTCACAAGATTTGGGGTTCCAAAATTTTCTCCCCATTTG